>JAXIVH010001136.1:27500-31447 GCA_036785325.1 Urophycis tenuis
ACCCTGCATCCTTCTAAACCACGCGTCCTCCTAAACCGTGTGACTTCATAAACCCTGCATCCTCATAAACCATGTGTCCCCATAAGACCTGCATCCTCATGAGCCCCGCATGATCCGAAGACCTGCATCCTCCTAAACTCGACATCCTCCTCAACTTTGCGAAGCCTAGGCAGTAGCAGCCTTGGTGAACAAATGCGTGTTTCTTGACGCAGTTAATCACTGCTGTTTCCAAGCCTTCCCATATTGTATTGAAAGGCCGGCTGTGAGAGACTGCTGTCAACCTAATTTGTTGAATAATGAAATTTGCTATTGAAAAGCAATATTTACTTTTTAGTGGATCTTGAACGATTTTGAGCTTGCTAACAGGTGAAGGAAAGCTGTTGGAATCAGCAGCCGCGCGTTTGATGAACACCCTGTGTGTTGGTTTTTAATGACATGCACAAGAACTGCCCATTCACCCCTTCCCAGAGTGGGCTGAGAAGACGCTGCCAGTGGAAGGCAGTAGGCAGAGAGCAGCGGAAACGCAAGATTACCACAGATGGGGGCAGGCAGTACATTTTAGGCCCATTAGAGTAGACCTGCAGAGGGCTGCCTGGACCCAGTAGGGGTTCCACCAATCTTGGACGAAAATGTGGGCTACCACACAGACTAAAAGCATGTCTTGCTTTTAGTCCAGGAACCAAAAGCTATTTATTTTTAGAGAAAAGCTATAATTAAATTGTCATTGATCCCTTATCCCTACTTATTTGTTTTTGTTGTATTGCTGGATTTTCCCCCTATCGTGGAGGTTTAACTTTTAATCTCTGGAAAATTCAAAAAAACAAGAAATTATTTCCAGTGCATTCAAATACAAAAATGGCACATAAATCCGTAATGGCGGCGTGTTTGCTGCTCTGAATCCATGCCCGTCTCATGAATGTGCAATGAGTTGCAGTTTCCAAATGAGAAATGGAAACCTCACGCAGAGATTGTGTTACCGCTGGCTACGGGCCATCTGAGCAACCTCAAGTAAATCACCAAATTAGACAAAAGATACATTTGTGTATTTTTCTGCTTCATGTATTATTCAATGGAAAAACTTTTTTGTTGTGACACGTATATCCTAGCTGGGGTGCCATACATGCAAAAAAACAACAACTATTCGGAGGCTTCCGCCCGTTTTCAATAAGACGTTGCAATGGTATCTGCCCTATTTCAACCCTCACCTCAGAGGTGTATGGTAGGCAGTAGGCACCATCGGTGGATTGACACACAGAGTGCGGGGTTTAGAATTGATTGATGATTTGATATAAACCTGTAACCTAGTGGTCACCAATATCCCCGACAGCACCACCACCACAGAAGGACCTGCACGCCCTCCCGATGTACCATCGGGAGGGCGTAGACTAGCAATAGGAGGAATCTGGAGGAGACGCGATCTTCTCGAAGAATAACAGAGAGAGACTAATGAGATTAATCTTTTTTTTTTTTTCCCCCGTTGCCCACGTCCGCACTTAAAACGACCAAAAGGCACACAATCTGTTCTTTGCGCTCACAAGTATCATCTTTCTTGCAAACGACAAAGAGGTGCTTAGCTCATCTTTGACTTGTGTGGTTGTTCTTGTTGTCCCCCCCCCCCCCCCCCCCCCCCCCCCCGAACATAGGACCAGGTCACGAGAGGCTTGTTGCTTCACTGAGGAGGACCCATTTTTATAACAGTCTTGTTATATCTTGACAACAGCGAGACACTGGCAGTCAATGCTCCTCACGGTGCCTTCCTGACACACAAACCCCCTTTCCTAAACACACAGATAGGATTCTGTTAAGCTGTTCGGTGATCTTTTGTAGCCCGTTTGGACAAAGAAATTAAGTTTCATGCCACCGAGGGGAATGCGTCTATTGCTGATTGTCAGGCGGACAGTATAAAACGTCCTTATCCTTTAAATAACCTATTTTACACCATTTCTTTGAGCGACAGGGCCTCTAGAACCGTAATCCCCTCAGCCATCGTGCAAAGGGATGCGGAGGCTGAGAATGTCGTTTTCTTGGATTATATCACAAGACAAATTGGATGGTACAAGATATCCTTGTGTTGTCGTTCTCTTAGGGCGCATAATGATTCTCTCTGCGAGCCTTGCTCGGTTTGGGGACCACGTTGTTGTTCTCTTGTCAATACACTCATTCCGGGTGAAATGAAGACAAGTTAATTAAATTTAAGTTGACAAAAAAAGAATCCACCATGAGATTCAGCCCGAGCCATTTTGTGTGTGTGCTGAGAATAATGGATTTTTTTCTATAACACATGAATCATTGGTAAGTCATTCTTCTCCCTCTCCACACCTTTCCACAAAAAAAAAAAAACTGGTAAACGTGACCCCACCCCCCCCCCCCCCCCCCCCCCCCTCCATTTGAAGGGGGGCGGTGGCGGGTCGCTCTTTTTTCTCTCCATCTTAAAATCCTTGAGACTTGTTCTGGTGACGTTCTTACTGCATTCACACCATTGATATGTTTCACCTCTCATGACAAATGTACTCTTTGTAAGTCGCTTTGGATAAAAGCGTCTGCTGAATGCCTGAAATGTAAAATGAGGTGCCTCCCACAGAAGACTGACCCACAATGAGTCTTGCCGGTGACTCAACAGCCACGATTCCGGGCGCCGTTGGTTACACTCCACCAGCCTGCTTCAGGGAGCCGGCGAACACAATCTCCTCCTCGTCGCTTACCTTTGCGTCTGCCGCCGCCGCCGCCGCCGCCGCTGCTGCTGCTCCGGCCGCCGCCGCCGCGGCTGAGCTGAGCGCCCCTCTGGCTCGACGGCTCTCGGCAGCAGGCCGTGGAACCAGCGGTGCTGCATGTGCTGCGCCCCCAGGCCGCTGCGGGAGTCCGCCCAGGGTCGCCCGGCCCCTGGCGCCCCGACCCGGGCCGGGCCCCGGCCCCGGGGTGGCCTGGTAGGCGGCCCACCTGGAGCGGGCCCTCATGCCCAGGCCGGAGCCCCTGGGGACGGTCGGGGGGGCCACCAGGGACAGCGGGGGCCTGCTGGAGGAGGAGGAGGAGGAGGAGGAGAGGGGCCAGGACCCCGCTGGACGGCGTGACCCTGAGGCCCGAGCGCTGCAGGAGCAGAATGCTGCCCGCCATCAGGTAGGCGATGCCCAGGAGGAACAGCAGCACCTGGGCACGCCAACAGGAAGCAGTGCGCCTTCAGCAGCCGCGTCAGCATGCTTGAACGTATAGACCGAGGGCAGCCAACCCACCCCCCCCCCCCCCCCCCCCACCCCCCTCCCTGGCGCCGACTGGAGCAGGAGAGTGCGGTAGGTCTACAGGCTCATCAAGACACACTGCGCCGGTGATGGTGCTGCTGATGCTGGTGCAGGTCCAACACCATGCTCTTCTCTAGTGTAGCCGCCAGCAGTGTAGTCATGCTTTTCTTCAAACCTCCAGCACGCCTTGGTTCTTCATCTCATCCGCCTCCTCCGCCTCCTCCTCTCCACCTCCTCCTACCACTGAGGGAAGGGGGGTTGGGGAAGTTGCCACGGCAAAGATTGACCTCAAGGCAATCTCCAGCACTGTAACCCGGGGCTGCTTTCAGCAAGCGCCTGGGGACAAATGGAGGGCGGTCAGGGGGGCGGAAGAAAGCAGGCAGCTGTTTAATTTATTTATTTGCTTATGTATTTCTGTTTTTTTTTCCAAATGTCACTGTTATCCGACTGCATATGTGCATAATCCAATAGGGCTGTGGAATGTGAGGGGATTAGACCGGCAGCTCATGTTGAAATATATACGCTTGTGTTTCTCTGGCCTACAGCTATGTATTTATTTATTTTTTTATGCTTTGGCTTTTTTTCGCTGTTTGCTGCCTCATTTTATTTTCAAGACGATCCCCGAAGTTGTGGTCTCTGTACAATATAGCCCTGCAATTTGACTGCAGGGTAAGACAGACGTAAATTGTAACAGGGTTTATGCTTTTTTAACCA
>JAXIVH010001137.1:0-20000 GCA_036785325.1 Urophycis tenuis
TAATCAGCTCCCATAACATAACGCATCCCGTAAGGCGCCGGGCCGAGGCGTTTCTCACCCATCTGACACGCCAGCAGCACTGTGGAGCGCAGCAACATGTGCTCAGAGACCGGGGGTCAGGAACTGCAGCCATGAGGAAGAGGGGGGTGAGGAGGAGGAGGATGGTGAGGAACAGAGGCGCACAGCACAATTATCCCGAAACACAGAGACGCTATCGAGTTGAATTCCGCACGGGCGTCGTGTCCTCCAGACGAAAAGGAAATGATGCCTCATGAATGCATATGGTGACCCAAGATGGATCCCTGAGCACATCTGTGCCTTCAACTCAAAAGTATAAACTTAAACCAGTAGTTCAGGGTCATTGTATAACATTAATATAACACTTAATATTGACAATAATATTGCATTAAAATATTAGTATCTCTCATGTGGACGGCCCAGCTGACGCGCGGTCTGAGTCCGCGGGGCTCACCTTCCTGCAGGCCAGCGTGTCGCCCACCCTGCCCAGCAGAGACCTGAGCTGAGAGGCCGTCGGCAGCTCCTCGTCCGTCCTGGGTCCTGCGCCCACGCTCAGCACCTCCTAGAGACACACACACACGTCATTCAAACCCAAACTTTATCGACACCTCATTTGCCGTGACCCCTGACGCGCCAGATGGCTTGTGGTACAGACTCATCCGCGGAAGCCGTGTCCTTGGAAAGTGTTTGGGGGGGAAAAAAGGGTGTACGACGCTTGGCAGGTGATTGGACGAGCCATCTGTCCATCACGCCGATGGCGCGATTCCTCACGGGGGCGGCGCCGAGCGATCAGGACCGCCGGCGGCGGCGGGTACGGCCTCGAGGCGCGGCGTTCGCCCGGAACCCGCCGGGACCGGACCGGACCGGACCGTGGTTGAGCTCGCCGCGTCGCGGACCCAGCTGCCGCGCGAGGCAAATCTCTGCGTTCCAACGAGGACGTGTGAAATGGATTCGATGGAGCAGATGTTGCACTTTGGGACGCGGCCTTCTTAAAAAACACATCAGGCGGCGCGCGCTCCAATGAATACAAATGGGCCCTGCTTGTTCCTCACGAGGGCCACCATGAAACAGGGGGGGGGATTTTAAAACAAATACTGAATGATTGATGAGTTCCCCATATTAACTCCCAGCTAAAACCCCCCTTCACAGAAGTTCATCGTTAGCAGTTAGTAGCAAACTAGCTCAGCAGCTAGTTTGGTAAGCCAGCATAAACCCAACCCAACGGCCAATCAGAAAGAAGCCTTTGTACCTTAATCTCGACGAGGACGTCGGAGGGAGGGGGGCGGCGTGGGGGCAGTCCGGGGGGCAGACCGCCGCCCGCTCGCTTCCTGGTTTCTTCTTGTTGGGGACGGCGGTGGCCGGCTCCCGATTGGCTCCTGACTCAAGGCCCGCCCCCCTGCGCGTCCAGGGACTTCACGACGCGGTCGAAGCGGCTCTTCCACTCCCGCTGTATGAGGTCTGCAAAGGACACGGGTTTGACAGTTGGGGTGTTTTTTTTTGTTTTTTTAGCACCTCGGGGGGCGCATTCACCCCGCGGTTATTGAGAACCACGACAACAAAAGCAGATGTGTCCGGACGCAAATAACACCTACAGAAATACAAAAAAAAAAATATATATATATTTTGTTGTACTTTTTTACAAATCTGAATCCTCTCTGATGATTCATGATAAACTCTTCCCATAAAAGGGTAAAGGGGGCATTTAGCAGACTCTTTTGTCCAAAGAGACTTATAATCATTACATTTTGTGGGGTTCGACATGTGGACAGTTGACAGGAGGACCGGGGGGGGTAAGGGGATCGAACCGCCGACCCTACGGTTAGTGGACGACCCGCTCTGTCCACCCGCTCTACCCACTGAGATACTGCTGCTCCTGTAGCTACGGGCGAGAGGCTTCACACACACAACGCCGTTTCTCCCCGCGGCACGCCGTGACCGCGAGGCCGCCGGTACAGGGCGACCCTGTCCTCTCCCCGGGTCCTCCCGTCTCTCTACCTGTGATGTTGGCGGACAGCCAACTGCAGGCCTTCTCCGTTGCCAGGCGCGGGTGATGTTCTCGGACGTGGTCAGAACCTTGTGCACGCACACACGTACGCACGCGCACACACATACACGCGCACACACACGCACGCACGCACGCACGCACACACAGGGGACAAGAGATGTTCAAGAGGGGAGACTTGAGTCGACATATCGTCCGTTATGTCCTACGGGGCCGGGAGCGGAGACAGGAAATCACTCTTATCGTTAAAAACTCATTAGCATTACATTATTATGAATTATAGATATAGAGTGCTAAAAATATGCATTACATCGCCGCACCTTAAAGACTCCGTTTCCACCCGCGATACGTCTCTGATGCAACAACGTGACAATACTGCGCGATACAAAACATCCACACTGCATTCTTAACGCCAACATAATACCTTTCCAACGGCCAGGGCGTTCCCAATAACTGCGTTACTGTTGCAGTCAAAGCAGGGTTTTTAAATTGTTCAACTTACGACAGGAGAAGTTTCTACAGGCAGCAGAATCCTGATGGCATCTGGACTCTTGTCACTGCAGAACCTGTACAAATAAAATGATTAGCGGAATAAGCAGGCAGGAAAAAAAAAAAACATTGTGGCCCAGCTGTACATATTTACATATTTTAAAAAATGTTTTACCCCTTCACATTTTATACTTAATATCACATATTCGTACACACAATACCATTTTGATCATTATCCGGTTCCATTATCCAAAACACTTTGTTGTTCCTATCCTGGTTAATAAAGTTGAGTCAAACTACTCCGGGGACAGAGGTAACCCCGGGTAACCAGGCAGCTGGATGCTGCTGGAGGTGGGCTGCTGACCTGGTGGCCCGAGCAGGGGCCTCCAGGCCCCCGTCAGACAGCTGGGCGCAGATGGACTCGTAGAGTTTGGGGGCGCTGGAGCCCGGGGACGCCAGGCCGGCCCTCAGCAGCTTCTCCCCCCTCTCCACCAGCTCGCTCACCAGCGTGGCCCTGGACACACACACACACGGACACACACACACACACATGCAGATGTGACTTCATTGTCATTGCACGAGCACAGCGTGATGTGCAACCTCTGCATTTAACCCCCAGCAGTGGGCAACCAGAAATGCGACACAAACGCACACACACACACACACAAACACACGCACACACACACACACGCACACACACACACTAAACCTGTATGAAATTATGCAAAAAAAGGTCCGCATTTCACATGGACGCCCATGCAGAACCAAAACATCCCATAACCAGCGAGTCTCCAGCGTTGTGTCATTCCCATGCACCTTCACCCCCCCCCCCCCCAAACACCACCCGTGCGTGCGTGCGTGTGTGTGTGTTGTACCCACTTCATGTGCTTCACACAGTTGGAGCTGACGCGCTCGGCCACAAACTCCACGGTGCGGCGCAGGGACGGGGGCTTGTTGTGGAAGAACGCCTGCTCCAGGTCCACCTGCACACACACAGGCACACACACACACACACACACACACACACACACATACACACACACACACATACACTTACATTTAGCAGACGCTTTGGTCCACAGTGACTTACACTCAGTACATGTGTGGGTTTCGACATGTGGACAGTCGGAGGCGGGGATCGAACCGCCGACCCTCCGGTTAGTGGACCACCCGCTCTGACCCACTGAGCTGCTGCCGCCCCCTCACACACACACACAGTGATGTCACCATGACTCATATCACGCATTCATATGTTCATACATGGGTTTCTGGAGACACTTTGCTTCTTCATAGTTATTTAGGCAGACGCTTTGATCCACAGTGACCCCACAGTGAATTGAGAAACAACATGAGGGAGGCATCTCGCTCAGGGATGCCCCGGCTCAGTCAGCCACTGGGGGGGTCCTCGGGAACCCGAGACCTTACAACCGGGGCGTCTGCCCTGACCACACCACAGCACCCCACAGGGGTGGCCCGGGCGGCCCACGGTCCCGTCGGGGTCCCACCTGGAGTTTCTGCTGGGACCGGTTGGCGATGGGGGCGTCGCGGACCTCGGCAGACGTGGGGGTGATTTTCCGCACGATCCCCCCGCTGCGCGCCGTGTTCCCCGACACGAAGGCCGCCAGGATCTTGCGGAACTCCCCTGTAAACAAGAAAGGTTTTAGAAATGGTTTGTTCCAGTTTTAAGATTCAAAGACCTGTTGTTGTTGTACTCCCCAACACTGCCTTTAGGGGCAGTATATATAATTTAAGTTCTTCCTTCCGAAATATATGCACACAGAACACGATATTGAAGCGGGACTAATGATAGGAGGGACAGTTTAGGGGATGATTTGTGATGGGAGCAATGCCTGGAGGGCGAAACAATGTCACCAATGTTATTTATCGCTGGCCCGTTCAGAGCCAATGAAGCGATCGCCAAGATGTAAGTTAACTTGATGAATAACTTGAACAGGCCGATCCATTTTCCACTTAATGGCGACTTTGACTTGAAATTCTGTTCGGTTTCCACTTACCCAGGAATGGACAGCAGAGGTAAAGCAGCTGCTGGTCGACCAGAGGAATACAGTCCTGGGGAGGCAAAACGTGGTTCCTTAGTGTGCAGTGAAACACAGTCACGAGGACACACAGACACAGACACACACACACACACACACACACACACACACACACACACACACACACACACACACACACACACATACACACTTGCTCAACCTTTACATTTAAGGCCACGTGAACTTTGATATTGTTTAATCTGCACTTTGCCCCCTTTCTGCCGCAGCCATTTACTCCATTAAAAGATATCTGAACTAGAAAAACTCAAGAGTTCAGACTGGCAATGATAGGGCTATATCTGTAATAGAGGCCAATAGAGGCTGCTAATGGAAAAACACAGAAACCACATCAAACCAGAATACATACGGTTCAGTCCGGCGTTATACCACACTATTCATCATCACTAACATCACGTGACCACAGAGTTAACACACTCACCAGCCCCTGTGTGCCGGCATGGGTCTCCTCCAACTTGGCGACATCAGTGAAGTCACTGGTGAAGAAAATGTCCTCAGGAATAACCGGGATCTGCAGAGACACAGTTTTGTTGTGAGCGAGCTAATTATGCTGAAATGCTAATCAAAAGGGGGGGGGGGGGCTCAACAACACACGAGCAGTTAGCACAGGGAGCACGCCAGTTGGCCCTCGGCGAGCCAGCTTGGAGTGTGAACTCACCTGGAAGAGCCAGCCCAGCACGGCCACCATCAGCAGCTTGTTCAGATAACACACCTCCCCGGCACGGCCCAGGACCAGACCCCTGGAGGGGGCACGCACGCACACACACACACACACACACACACACACACACACACACACACACACACACACACACACACACACACACACACACACACACACACACACACACACACACACACACACACACACACACACACACACACGCACACACGCACACACGCACACACGCACACACAGGCAAGCGTTGAACAGAGAGGTTTGGAGCTGACATCACTGTATCCAACTGTGTTAACACTGGAACAAACACACACACTCTTGTTAAACATTTAACAGAGCACATGCACTGTGCTCTGCTGTTGGGTCAGAGCACAAACGTGCACTGACCCATTTTCGCACAAAAAGTCTGAACTGAAAGTCAAAACTCATCCCTCTCAACACCAAAAACCTCCAATTCTCTTCCATGATCCACATCTAGAAGCAACCGTTTCAAATCCAGTGATGGACCTTTCCTCCCGGTCCCTGTGTGTGTGTGTGTGTGTCGGTACCGGGGTCGGCCCGGTACACCAGGGGGGGCGGCTCGCTCTCTCGCTCTCTCTCTTACCTGTACAGCAGCAGCAGGCTGCCCAGGGCGCTGCGGTAGCAGGGCAGCAGAGGCCCAGTGAAGTCCAGCATGGAGAGGAACTCCACCAGCCAGGGCAGCGTGAGCACCGTGCGGCCCTGAGACACGCACCTCTGCAGCAGGCCACACACGTCCAGCACAGGGGCACTCTGCGGAGCAGGGGGGAGAGGGCCAGGGGCTGTTAAAGCCTGTATACAAAAGGTACTACTGCACACACTGCATGAATGCATCGCTTTGCGCGCACGCTCTCCGCACACAGTTGCATAATAAAACGACATGGTTTGATTTATTGGATTTTATATTGCACCTTTTTAATACCCTAATGGGGTATTTTATAGTGTACCTAATAAGAGGCATGGCTAAATTAGTGTTTTATGTTTTTAGATTTGAATTATATTTTTACACTTGAATATTTGTATTTTATAATTGACTTACGAGGCCTACATCATTTTTTCCTTCTTCAAGTCGTTTAACTGCCTTGGCGATATTAATGTTAATTTTCCACGGCAATAAAGCACATTTTAATGGGATAAAGAATTGATAGGAAGAGACATATAAGTGTGGAGCGATACAGAGATTTTGCTGAAGGATACAACCTGAACGCTAAAGGGCTTACGAGGATAGTAAGGCTATTATGAGAGCCTTCCCATTGGGTGGATGGATTAACTTTTGGGAAGTTAATGGAGGGAGTTATTTAATCAAGGAGATGAAAGTGGGTGTCATTACACTTGCTCTGAATGGCTGTCGGTGAGGCTCTTCGTGGGGAGTGCAAATGCTAGGGCAATACGTCTGACTCAACTCAAGATACCACCCACTGTGATTTAAGATTAAGATTTAAAAAAGCATTACCAGTATACAAAATATTTTCTCTAACATTATTAATATAATAATATAGAAAATTATCAATATCTGTCACGTTTGAGATTCATCTATTAAAATCAATTGCATAATAATAGATTCAAAACACCAACACAGATGATGTCGTTACTGATCACACTGTGACACATTAAGGTAATGTTCATAAAGCAGAAAACGGTCTCGTCAACAGAAACACTTTCTTTAATCCCTGATATCATCAGAGGGAAAGCTGTTGCCGCGAGTTGCGACATCAATTAAAAACGGATCAATCAAACCCCGCACACATCTATTACTATGGCAACGCTCCAAGCCCCAGGAGCCCACCCCCTACACCGTGCCAACTGCGTCCCCCTGACGACGCTACACTCATCGGCGGGTCACCTTGCTGCGCAGGGCCAGGGCCGCCTCCTGGAGCTCCCGGGACGGACGCTCGGGGCTCTGGTAGGGCATGAAGGACAGGAAGCCCAGGAACTTGGCCAGGAGGCGGGCCAGCAGGAGCACCGAGGAGAACCGCTGCTTCTCGTCCTGATGCAGGGGAGCAGGAGGAGGAGGAGCAGGAGGAGGAGGAGGAGGGGGGGGGGAGCAGAGAGAGGAGCAAGATGAATGATTCTGCGGTGTATCCGGATAAAACCAGAGTAGGGGGAGGACAAAAACAACTCTTGCTGGAATTACGGAGTTTCTGATTGGCTCACATGAGAGACACAGCTTCCATCCCAACCTGAGGTCACATGCAAGGTCTTACCCTCCCTCCTCCCCTCACGGCCATCTCCATGAATAAAAAGAGGCCCAAAAAACTAGATAAATAAAGCAAAACAAAATAAAGATTAAAAAGTAATAAAGTTCTGATTTTCAGATTTGTATTTGGTCCCCCCAGTTATAAACCACATCATCTGAGACTCAGGGCTCCCTCCCTCCCTCCCTCCCTCCGCCTCCCGTCCCACCTGCTGCTCCAGGTCCCTCTCCCCGTCTCCCTCCTCCGGGGCCTCCCCCGCGGACGCGGCCCCGGCGCCCAGGATGGACACCTCGTCCAGCTGGAGCAGCTGCTGGCACAGGCTGTCCTTCAGGTGCTGGTTCAGCTGGCAGCTGCGGGGCCCAGAGGTCAAAGGTCACGTACGCTTACATCTGCGGTCGTGGCGCCGACACGACACATCTTCCGAGGGCTCCATGTCGCTTGACTTGAAAAAGCGAGTCGGCGGGGGGCGGGCGAATCACACGCCCCGCTCCTTAAACGACATGCCATCAGAATTCCCTGCGTGTTGCCTCTGATAAAAAAAAAAAAACAGCCCGCCGAATCACCCAATCGGTAAACCGATGCGAGCGTAATACCTGAATCACACGCCACTGTGAGAAACGCCACCGCCGCCACACGCCGGCCCCAGCGCAACACAAACCACGATCCAAACCCAGCGTCGGCACGGCAACCCCCCCCCTCGCCCCCCACTTACCAGCTGGCCGTCTGCAGGAGGTCCCGGAAGAACTCCTGGTGGCCGGGGAAGGAGGGGGGTGGGCACGGGCCGGCGATGCCGTGCGGCTGGATGAGCCGCTCCTCCAAGCGCTTGAGGCGGCCCAGGCTGTCGGCTCCCAGCATGCACAGCAGGTCGGCGTCGGGGGCGTCCGCGGGGGGGGCTGCAGCGCGGGGGCCCTTGCACATCTGTCGGGTTTGGTTACGGCGGTTTAATGTTGTTGTTGTTGTTGTTGTTGTTTTTCTTGGTTCTTGGTGCTAGTGGTGTACCTGGGGGGATACCAGGCCCTACTGGGTCGTACAGCGACCTGGGTCTGATTATGCTGTAGGGTCGGTTGGGGTAAAGGTGGCTCCTTAATTGACTACATAGTCAATAGTAGACAATGGCCTTACGTGTGGCTAACGCTACGAGCTAGGTCTCAAACTTGGTGTTTGTCTGTGTTTTGGTTTTTCGAGAACTTTACGGATTCAATTCCCATCATCAACGTGACACCAACAATGGAGAATCTCTGGGCGTATTTCTGTGCATATCGGTGTTAACATGGCTGTGTGTGTGTGTGTGTGTGTGTGTGTGTGTCTGTTTCTCTGTGTGTGTGTGTCTGTGTGTGTGCCTGATACCTGCACAAGCTGCTTGAGGAACAGACGGGCGAAGTGAGAGTGGTTTCCGGCGGAGTTCAGCTGGCTCACCATGGCCCTGAAAGGAGAGACGCAGAGATGAAGGATTACATTGAATTAATTAGAACGTAAGCGATGAGCCTCCGCGCGCCAGCTGGAGAGCAACATGTTTACTTTACAGTGACTTCCCTCCCTTCCTTTAAGGTGAATACATCATCATTACACACAATTAAGCCGTTTGGGTTTAGAGGCTTTTACCAAACGGGATTAGCTGTGAACAGCACAGGCAAGTTGACGAGGACCAGGGGGCAACGCTTTATGATGGCAGTACATTAATGAACCATTAATTAGTTAATGCAGTAATAAACATTAGCCATCAGTTCATTAACTGTTAACGATTGGTCTCGTGATGATTTACTGATGGTATAATTCATTGATTCATGCATTATTTAACAGGGTTAGGGTAAACCCCTCACCGACTACCGCTAACACGTAGTGTAATATAATAATGCTCATTACTGCATTAACCGGCGTGAATTCATGGTTAACTAGAGCATTGGTTCCCAAACCGGGTGTGCCGTGGGATTTTGTGACAGCCATACATTATTATTGCAATATACAACTACACAAAAATTATTATTTTTTAATTTAGTTTATCAGTACTTTGTATGGACTCAATTCATAATACAGAGGCAAACTATGTACCTAAAAACAATTATTTAATTCTTGCCTCATTTTTTATTTTGTGACCTGTCTGGTTTAAATGGGTGTGTTGCCGCTTTGATGAAGCCTAATTTGAAAAGTTTCAAGTTAACATTGAAATATTTGGTTAATAAATTTCATGAGTAATATGAGTCTTTGTCACATTTTATTTGGCATTAGTAAATAAGTATGCGCATTTACAGATATTTGACATGATATGAGTGATAACACGTGTTATAAAGGCTATTTTGCACAATAGGTGTGCCTTGAGATCTCTACTTGTTCTTTGCTGTGCCTTGGGCACAAAAAGTTTGGGAACCACTGAACTAGAGAACCAGCAATGTGAAGCAGCTACCGGAGCAGCTATTGGTTTTGGAATTCAGGGCCGCTCGATTCGGGCCGGAGCCCAGACTGTGTTGGGGCGTGGGAGTCGGAGCCTCGCCCCGGGGCAGTGAGAGCTCGTTACCTGACTCTGCCGCCCAGCGCCGCCTCAAAGCTCCAGCCCGGCTCCTTGTGGAAGTCCTCCCACTCCCGCAGCACCTCGTAGAATATGTCCCTGGAGCGAAAGCCAAAGTGAAAACACCGGTGAAGCCAAACAAGCAGTCAGTACTCCAGACGAGACCCGGGCCATGGAGGGACCCTGGAGGCGTGTGAAGGGGGGAGGATGGTGGGGGGGATTGGTGATTAAGACGGTTGTATGGGCGGTGAGTGGGCGGGAGACGAGGGAGGACGGGGGGGAGGGATGGAGGACAGGGGGGGGGGGGGGGGGGGGGGTGCTACCTCTGCTTCTTGAAGGTGTGGAAGGCCTTGTCGTTGCTGAAGTTGGAGCGGTTGTCAGTGGCGGGCTGGAAGGGAACCGAGTAGATGAAGGTGGAGGCCGAGGGAGACAGCTGGAAAAAGAGACCAATTAAAGTCACTCATTAAAAGTTCAGTTAAAATCAAAGTATATTTTGTGTGGGACTCATGATGATCAGGGAGCAGATGGGTAATCAATGGATGTCGGAGCCCTTTGATCCAAGGTGAGGGTTATAATAATACGATTAATATTTATAATTTTGCATACGATTGATTATTCATTCCATAACAAATTATGTTAATCATTCATTAATGGGCTGGGTAACCACTGACTCCGTGAATCGACTCAGATAGACCAGGTCCCGGAGAATGGTGTGTGTGTGTGTGTGTGTGTGTGTCTGTGTGTGTGTCTGTGTGTGTGTCTGTGTCTGTGTGTCTGTGTGTGGTGGTTACCTTGGCAGTGCTGGTGCCCTGGGCCTGGGACAGACGCTCCCGTAGAGAAGGGGAGAAACAGGACACCCTCTCGTTCTCTGCCAGCAGGCGCAAGGTGCACTTGTCCAGGTGAGTCACCAACCTGGAGACAACAACAACAACGACGACGACAACAATAACGACAACAATATCAACAACAACAACAGCTGGTCGGTGAGGCTCAGGGGCACCACAGACAGAAGGTGACTGGTCAGGGGCTGGTCATTTGTCATTGGTCCTGAGCAGCGAGTGACAATTTGGCGGGTGTCGGTTAATGAAGACTGATGTGATGAACGCTGGTCGCTGTGGAGCCACAGGTGACTTACTGAAACTGATTCTCCAGCACTTTCACCGCAAAGTACACGCAGTTGTGTACCTGCCGGAGGTAGCCGCTCTCCAGCACGTCTGGAAGAGAATGGAGGACAGAATGGGTCAGCTGACAGCCTGTGGCACTGCTAACCACACCTGGAGGGAGGTGTTCCTGTGTTCCTTCTCAGTTCCTTCTTGGGTGGCTCAAGTTTTTTTTTTGCCCTTTAGAGGACGAGGGTAAGGGGGGTCATAGAGACTTAGAGACTGAGATCAAAGGCAATACAAATTCAAATTTGGTTCAATTGAGGTTTGATAACGATGATTAATATATAAGTATAGTGTTAAATATATTATACTGCTATAGTTAAAAAAAAAAACAATTATATATAACATATATCCACCACTTGTGGTAAATAAACATAGTGATATCAAATTAAGAGGCAATTAAATAAAGGGATTTGTACAAGAGTTAGCTGTGTTTTTTTTGGTGGAGGTGGGGGGTGGGGAGAGAGGGGGAGAGACCCACACCTGATTTCACCACACACACGCTCTCCTCCTCTTCCTCTGTGGTGGGGGGTGACCGCGAAGTCAGCAACTGCACCACGAAGAAGAGCTCCAAGAAAATGTTGGGCACCAGGTTTTCTGTGCGGACGGAGGGAAACATCACGACACCACACCGACGCCATGTTTAGCTGGTCAAAAATAGGCTTTGACCAACCATTTGACACAGGCTGAAGTTTTAACACAACACTCTAGCTCCCCTGTGTGGCCATTTACCGGAAATGCAGGTGCAGTACAAATCGGCCAGCAGGTCCAGTTCGGACATCATTGTGACCTTGGAGGGGTCCGGGCACTCGGTCTGCGTGTCCGGTGTGACCTTCGACCCCATCCTGGGCATCAGTGACTTGGTAGGGGTGGCAGAGTCCAGAGAGGGCTTCACAGGAGAGCTGGTCACCTGGGCTCGTTTGTTCCTAAAAACACAACAACAACACAGGGTTATGACGTAGCACTGACCAAAGCCACAGAGAAAAGAGAAAAGAGAGAGAACTTGGCCAATGATAATGAGATACTTGATGCACACTGGCTGTATAAGTCTACCCACCAGTGTCACTGTTAAAACTGACATTACTATAGCATGATGAGCAACTTCATATGTAAACTAACAATGTAAACTAACTATTAGGTGTAATCCCCTACGATTGCTAATCACTGAAAGAAAATAAGAAAGTTCACGTTCAACATTTGTGACCTTTCTTTTTATGTATGTAAAACCACACTGCATTTTTTTGTATTTATTTATTGTATCTTATTTTATTTGTATTTTTTGTATTGTCTTTATATTTATATGTACCCTGGCTGCTATGGCGACCCAATTTCCCTTATGGGATTAATAAAGTTTTATCCTATCCTATCCTAAAAGAAAGGTTGTAACCATTTCTCGTTATGTTGCATCAATAACCACGAAACAAGCCCGGGAATCATGTTTTTTTTTTTTTTTTTTTCTTCCTAAAAACCTCCAGCTTTACATTCCCCCCCAGGAGCCCCCCACACCCAACACTCACTTCTCCCTCCTCAGCAGCTCCCTCTCCTCCTGGAGGCCGAGGGGGCTCCCGGCGGCCAGGGGCCCGCCCACAGCGTCCGGGCCGACCGGGGGGCTGGAGGGCTGGCTGAACGGCGTGGAGGTGAAGCAGCTCCGGGGCTTGGAGTGCGGCCGCTCCACGCTGACCGGCGTCGGGTTGATCCGCCGCGAAGGCTTGGTCACTCTGGAGGACAGGAGGGACCATGAATGAATGGACAACAATGGCCACAGAGATGGAACTATCCTGTGCCATCATCCATTAGCTTCCATTGACAAATTCATGGTTGGAAACAATGGGCTATATTATCTGTTATGTATGTTATAATGTTATATTGCATTAGATAGCCGCTTCTTGTATTGCTGCTTGTATTGATTGTCATTGGCTGCTGATCAACAACAACAAACATATAAAACAAATAATATATATACGTATAAATAACACACATGATGCATGAAGCACTGTAGACCACCTGTTGCTTGTTCACAAGCACAACCAAAAAACAGCCTATGACCGATTGTTTACATCCTTGTAAACAACCAAGATGGCCGCAGAGGCGAAACACTGAGCTCTACCCGGAGCGATGGACTCACGCAGGAGAACCAGGAGAAGATCCAACCGGAGGGAAGTCGTCCAGGTTGTTGACGTTCAGCTGGCTCACGTTGAGAGGAGACACCTGATCACTGTTCCTACTGCAACTCCCCCCACCTCCTCCTCCGCCTCCTCCACCAAAACCTCCTCCTCCTCCTCCACCAAAACCTCCTCCTCCTCCTCCTCCACCTCTTCCAGACCGCCTCCCTCCGCTCTCCCACCGCCCCGTCTCCTCGTTGTAGTGTCCTCCCCGCCCACCTCCTCCCCATCCATGTCTGCCTTGTGGTCCAGGAGCCACGCCTCCTCCTCCTCCTCCGCTCCTCCTGCGCCCCGCCTTGGGTGGCGGTGGCAGGCCGGGGCTGTGGTGATGGTGCTCTGGAGGCGGGGAGACGATGTAGTCCCCCAGGCTCACCCTCTGGGCGTGCCTACGCTGCTCCGCGCCAGACGGCCTGGAAGCTGGGCTCCAGGTGGGGGTGAACGAGGGGCTGCCGAGGGAGCTCACCCCGCTCAGGGAGAGAGACCCCGACTGATTTGCCGGCTCCCACTCGACCCCGGGGGAGACCGACGGGGCGGGAGAGAAGAGCTGGACGCGGCTGGAGCTACGGGAGCCAGCACCACCTCCGCTAGACCTGCACGACCCCCTACGCTCACTGAGGGAGCCCCCCTGGATATGGGGGGAGGGCCTTGGGCGGTTGGGAGTCTTGGCGGGTGTTGCGGGGCCATGGGTCAAGGCTTGGCTGCTCTGGTCCCTCAAGAAGTTCAGGAGGAACGGGACGAACTCCTGTTTGTGAACTGGGCTGACTGCAGGTTCGCCGAGGGAAAAGACGTCGCCCTCCTGTTAGAAGGAGGGACATGGGTCACGACTGGCCACGTGTAGCACTAGCAACAGAATAAACGTAACACAGCATTCACTCAATGTTGAAATCAATGTATTGAGTTCACCGTTACAATAGCAACGTATACGCATCGTGTGAACGTCAGATAACTTGGTGGTGGACGACTGAAACATTTGCCTAACGCTAAATGGTGAGCAAACGTCGAAGAGGATAGTATTGGGCAAGTTTGTTAGTTCCACCTCATCCACTTTGGGTGACTGTTTTAAGCAAGAACGGTGTACTTTTCTTGGATTAATACGATGTCAACAATGCACAGGAGTCTGATGCACACACGCCACACAGCCACACCATGGCTCCTCTAGCTTGCACAGCTAGCAAAAAAGGGTTTGTTTACATCATTTCCGCAGCAATGTCATCCTAAAAACATGACGTGTAAAAGGCACACGTGTGTCTCACTGAGTGAGCGTACGACGTAGCGTCTGCATGTTATTTAAAACTTACCGCAACGGCTTTTAGCCAATCCAAGACCGTGTTAACGTCCACTTTCCGTAGGAGAATAGTTTCTAAAAGAGCCGCCATTCTTGTCAAATACTGCGCGGCTGAAAGACTGGACCGAAAAGGGGGCGGGCGAGGTGGGTGAGCGCATGCGCACGTTTCAGCGTCAGCTGCAGGCCGCGCCCCTGAACTTGGATGACGTTAAAAAAGTAAAAGTATTCTTGTTTCACCTTTGTGACATTCACTTCAAAATCCCAGTTACTCACATGTATTAAAAAACGACACACGGAGACGCCACGCTAGTTTGTCCGCATGCTGAATGATTATTTTATTATTTATAACCCGTTTATAAAAATAATACAAAATAATTTCAAACCAACAGAAGAAGACACTGTACAAAGCATTGGTATGATACAAATTAAAGAATAAACAGAAATAATTACAGTTATGTACAATGCAAAAACTCCACTTGTTACATTCTGTCCTTGTTACTGTACAGTTACATTTCTTTTTCTTCTCAAAAACTTACATCACAACACAGTAATATCCACCATTCAAATTAAGATCCATACCGATTCCTGGGCAATTAAGTTAACCTGGCAATAAATAATTTCTGTCAAGTATTTAGTATAATTCATAAACAAGTTCTTTGCTTGACGTGTGGACAGTGTGTGTAAGTACACACCACGCACGCACACACACACTGACATGAACACGCACACGAGCGCGAGCGCGCACGCGCGCACGCACACGCACACGCACACACACGCACACGCACACGCACACACACACACACAACCACACTTCCATTAGGTTCCACATTGACTGTTTGGTCAGAGAGGCGATCCGAGGAGTCATCCTTCCCAGTAATATGTTGCCATGGTGACCACAGTGGCCCCTCTGCTACCAGTATGTCACATGATATTGAGAAACTAGTTTTGTCCAGAAAGTGTAACGGTAAAGTACTACATCTATACATCACTTTGTGCAATATTCATATTTTAAAAACCACCCACGGGCACTCTTGATTATCCAGTTAAAACCAGTTAAAACCAGTGGCACTATTCACCGTCTGTTCATCATCCCCTGTATATCCTTGACATGCTTATTAGCAAATAAGTTAGTATGGCTTACGATCATGACTTTGGATGAATAAATACTCAGAAGTGTTCAAACATACGCAGAAGGTTGAGCGACAGTGTTCTGTGGACATTCGACAAATCTATCTGCTTTTAAATAAACAACAACAAAAGTAAAAAAAAAAAAATAAAAAAAAAACGGAATCAAGAAAAAGATTGAAAAGTGGCGATAATATTTGAAATTCGGATGGAAGCGTACTTATACAACACAGCCTTCAAACTCCCCACCCCCCACCCCACCGTACACACACACGCACACACACACGCACACACACACACACACGCACACGCACACCCAAGCAATGTAACCCGAGGACAGAGGCGATGTACAGACAGAAAAGCAGACAGACGGCGGAGTGCTCTCACACAGACAGGGCTCAGTCCTCCCTTGCACTGTGCAGAGGGGCGCGAGAGAGCGAGAGAGAGAGAGAGAGAGAGAGAGATAGAGAAGACATTAAGGCGAACCGATTGGCTGTCTGCTCTAACGATGAGTCACCTTTGGATCCTACGGGGGGGGGGTCAGAGTGACTCAAACAAATGCAGAGTTCAATTCGTCCTCGTTTCAGCAGCGAGAACATCATACACCCCTCGGTGTTGTTATTAGAAGTGAATATATCCCCGCTGTGTTTCAAACTACAAGCAACCGCGCAAGTTGCGTCTCGTAAAAGAATAATAATTCCCATACTTCCAGGCAGGCTATACAGTCGGGTAGTCATCGGCGCAAAATATCGTTCCATTCTCAGATTTAATATCCCGTAATACGAGCACTTTAATTGGGAAATTCAGTCCTTTTATATACCGTAGAGAGTTGAAAAATAAGTATTTGTTATTCTGATGAACAGCGGGTAGGTAGTGAGTAGGAAAGGTTTAAAGGTGCAACAGCACCCTACAGGTCAGATAGGAAGAGAAGCAGGGAAAATATAACCCACAATTATGAGCAAAGCAGGAGTAAGTATCCTATGATTGACATTATCATACAATATGCAGCCTAACTGTAAATCAAACAAACACATGGGTGGAAGTGTCTTTGAGGTTGTACAAAGGATTAGCCTACTCTGTTTTTTTTGTTTTTAAATATACTATTTGTTTTCCTCGGTAGGGCATGCGTTAGCGTAGCTTCTTAGGGATATATTACAGTATATTGTCAGGAAAGAAGGATGAACAAGGTGAAATCATGTAGTTGAAACAAACATTTTTAAACAAAAAAAGTTTTTTTTTTGTTTCCCCCGGCCGTTTACCCTAGACTGTGTCAAGAAAAGACAGGATTTCTCACCGCGCCCAAGCTTGGGAATAATTTTGGTGTGAGATTTACAGCATGTCGACCTACGACACACACTTCATTTGATAATATTTGACAACATTATTATGTTTGGTGTTCACATTTGTTCGGCACTGGTACCAACCGGGCCTGTTTCACTGGTTCATGTGTTAACAGTTTAACCTCGTGTAACTAAAATAGTTCCCTTTCATGTCCCAAATGATTATTCAAGTAAAGGTTTTCTCTGGAATAGCGTTTGGTTTTGAGAAACATCCTCGCTGCTTGCCTTTGCAAGAATACTGTCGACATCCCGTTTAAAAAGTTTGTCACTGGCACAAATTAACTATGACTCTTATTTGGCTTATTTCGTTATTTGTTCGTGATCAGAAATGACTCAAGTCAATCGCTGAGCTGCCTGTAGTGCCAAGGCACATGTTAAGACAAACGTGTGTCTACACAATACGATTAGTTTTTTTATGTTTGTAAATTAATGCCACACCTACGTCTCCAACAGGCTTCTGTCTACGTCTATTACTGATGTCATAAGCACATCATTGAAAAACACACATTATTTTAGTGAATAAGAACCCCCCCCGCCTCTCCTCAGAGAAACGGGCTGCAGCCCTCTCTTCTCCTACGTTCAGGCATTCGGTGTGACGTGACACAAATTTACCCAGCGGCAACGCGGCAGGCACAAATAGGCGTGTGTCCGCACGTGACATGATTGTATCCGTGACGTCGCGTGATGGGGAGCGACGCCATCTTTTATGCTTTTAAGAGTCTTTGCGGTGCGGCGCGCAGTGCCGTTCGTCCACCACCGGAGGCAGCCGAGAGCGCTGAGAATCTACCGTTGAAAACCGCTGCCGTTCAATTTTCTATAAACACTACTGGCTCAATATATTAGCATACACAGTAAAAAGTACACCCTGCCTGGCCTGCAGTCTCGCGATTAGTGCAGAGGAGAAAGAACATTTCTTTAGGTGGTGATAACGATATTTGATCCGTCTACCCAAGTGCAATGGGGAATGGTGTTAAATTGTTGACTACATAGTGCGGGGGGGGGGGGGGGGGGGGGGGAGGACGTACTAAAGGCTAACCTCCACCTCATACGGCCAGTGGATTTTCTACAAGCTTGTAGAGTCTACAGTGCTACATCCTAAAAAAAATGTCAGCGTTACGTTAGCGTTAGCAGTTTCACGATTTTAAATCCTAGCTACCCTGGATCGACCCCATCCATCCTCTGGGATAAAAATACCAGAGAGATTTTGACCTCATGGGTGGTGTCGTGCAAACGATAGGGCTAGCTAGCGATGCACGGGTGGTGTGTATGCGTGGGGGTGGGCATGGCGTGCGTAGTGGAGCTTCGCGTGGGGGGGGGGAACAGGAAGTCCACTTGTCTAAATCAACCGCGTGTTTGACCAGGAAGTCTCTAAACACCTCCCGCCCACCTCTCTCTCTCTCTCTCCTCTCCTCTCCTTCTCCACCTCCTCCTCCACCTCCCTGGTCGTAACCCGTCTCCCTCAAGAGAAAGGGCGGAGAAGGGGGGTGGGGGTGGGGGTATGGGTGCGGGTGGGTGGGTGGGGCAGACTATCTGCTCAGCTTGCCCGAGCACTTGCCCTCGCGGCTGCAGCCCCTCCCCTTGGACAGGTGGAAGGGCCCGGCGCGCGCCTGCCGGCCGCAGCACATCTCCGGGTGGTGCGGGTGGGAGCGCCGCGCGGGCGGAGACCCCGAGAAGCTGGGCGGCGAGCAGCTACGCCCCAGGCAGCCTTTAGCTCCGCCTCCACCACCGCCGCCCCCGCCACCGCCTCCGTTTCCACCGCCGCCGCCGCCGCCGCCGCCATTGCCGCCGCCGTTGCCGGTGCCCGCCACGCTGTGGCGGTGGTGGTGGTGGTACTCGTGGCGGGACGGCGAGGAGCTGCCGGAGCGCTGCAGCGGCGAGGCGCTGGCGCTGCGGTGGAGGTGGTGGTGGCCGTAGTGGTGGTGGTGGTGGTGGTGGTGGTGTGCGGGGAGCCGGCCAGGCTGCCCACGCCCGAGCGGGGGCCGGCGTGCTGCGGCGAGCGGTGGTGGAGCGGGGAGCCCCGTGAGCCCTGCACCAGCTGGGCCAGGCAGGACAGGAGGTCCGAGTCGCTGGTGCTGCCGCCCGCGCAGATGCGGTACCGCCTGAGCCTGGGTCGGGGGGGGGGTGGGGGGGGGGGGAAGCAGAGGCACACGCACACCACAACAGAACCGCGTTTTAGCAAACAGACTCAGTAAACTCGTTTTAAAAAGGCAGGGTCTGTTGTTGGCTCTAAGCTTGTCACCCTGGAGGAGGTGGCGGAGGACAGGATGCTCTCATCCCCCTCCACAAAACTCTGGACAAGCTTAGGAGCAGCTTCAGCAACAGACTCATTCAACCCGGCTGCCTTAAGGAATGGCACAGGAAATCATTCCTGCCTGGTGCCATCAGACTGTACAACAATTCACTACAATGGAAATGCACTTAACTTTTATTTTTATTGTTATAAATTCTAATTATATACTGTGTATAGTTTTTACTGTTTTTACTGTATTTGTACTGTGGCTGCTGCTACGACAACCGCGTGCTACGTGGCACGCGGTTGTCGTACGTTATTCCCCTCGGGAATAAATAAAAATTGTTCTATTCTATTTGACGGAATGCTTTGACAAATGTTTGTTTTCACAATGTTGGACAATGAGAACCGAGATCTTATTATTCATAGCAAGACATTATGAACGAATTCTACAGCTCATCAACGTTCAGGGACTCGTTGTTGTTCTCGACTGGTTCGGGTTCAACATGGCGACCGGACAGAGTTCCCCTGAACCCTGCATAACATCCATCCGCTACCTCTAAAAAAACAAAACAAAACCCTACCCTCATGCTCTTCTATGTTGTATGTCTTGGCACTTTATAATCGCCCTTTGTAACTTGGCACTTAGTCAGAGATGTTGTGTACTAGCAATGGTTAACCTAGCAATTGAAATGCTTGAAACTTGTTCTGGTGAC
>JAXIVH010001138.1:0-31351 GCA_036785325.1 Urophycis tenuis
GGCTGGAGGAGCTCAAGGTTACGTTATAACATTACAACACAGTTCTGTCAACTCATCTAATGCTAAGTTAGCAATTTGAAATTACGTTAGCTAAGGTTAGGCTTGCAGCTATTGCGTCAGAAGGAATTGACACACACGAAATATGTTACCCTCATCCGTGAACATGATGTGGGCCTGAGTCATGTCAGGGTGGATTTTCACCGGCAATTGTGGCGAAGAACTCTGAAAAAGACCCCCAGAGGGACCCCACACTTACCCCCCCCCCCCCCCCCCCCCCCCCCCCCCGCGACGTCATCCACACCACCAGGCTTTGTTATTGTTTTCCCTGAGAGACCCCTAGCGGCAGAAATCACATACTATACATTTAACAGCTAGCCAAAAGTGGTACCTTGACGTTCGTCTGATGTTGATTCGGAGACTGGACGCCGGGTGCTACCTGTGGAATTGTCTCTGCGCTTGTCGTTCCCCTCACGCCCCGAGTGTTTTGCGGTGGAAAAGCATGCGACCTCGCTCCACCCAAAACATCTGAGCACACTTATGCCATCGGCTTTGTGGGTGTAGGATTCCATTGTTAGTGCCACCCACTGATTGTAATAACGCACACCCCTGTGAGAAGCAGCACACACCCCGTGTGCAACCACAGAACGGCTTCCTGTTTGACTTGAAATCAGAATGAAATCTCAGTGCCCAGCAGCCCGTGGTTGTGGTCAAGTGACCTTGTGACTGTCGCTGCGCTTCTATAGCAGCGGCGTCTCGGTCTTTGGTTACACTTGGCTTTATGTTGCCCAGTCACAGTGTTATAACCCAAGTCGGTACTGTGTGGGAAGCAATGCTGAGCCATGTTATAGCGTGTACTTCATATTTAGTAATGTTATGGATTTTGCAGTAGTACAGCGTGGTTAGGGTCAGGGGTTAAGTTTAGGAGTAGGTGATGAGGTGAGTTCCACACAAATGTACAGTCAGGGTTCGTCTGTTCCATAATGTTATTACATGTTAAGTACATGCTGTTACCCGGCGTTGCATTGCTTACGACATGTGTAATTACCACGGTAACAAGGAAACCGTGGTGTACACCGTCACGTGGATTGTGTTAGAAAGACGACAGAAAGAACGCTTCATAGAAGTGAAGCTAAAAGGCTGCCATGTGTGTTTCAGTCTGCGCGGCGGCTGTTGTCTCAGTACAGAGCCCATGGCGTCCGGAGAATGAAATGACTTTCTTCATTTCCCGCGTCGGGGCCAGGCTTCCACCTCTCTTCATGTTTATTATTATGTCGGAATAAAATCATCTTTTTTGTATTAGTCACAGACGCCGTGTGTTTGGAAATGGAACTTCACATGTCTAATACCACTGCTAGCACGTGATATGGACCATGGGATTCAAAATTAAACAATAACGTTTAAACCCACCAATCTGTGGTGGGTTTAGTAATAGTGGAGTGGGTTTAGTTTGAGCGTGTGTGTGTGTGTGTGTGTGTGTGTGTCTGAGCGTGTGGGTGAACATTTGCAACCCTGTTTTTTCTCGTCTGATATTTTCTCATCTCCAACCCTTCAGAAGTGCACCTTGATTTAGATCACAAAGGTTAGAAAAGATGCTAGCATGGATATAATTTAGACCCCCTCCGACCACACACACACACACACACACACACACACACACACACACACACACACACACACACACAGATCAAGTAACAGAGAGCAGGTTTAGTCCTGTCTCTGCACTCTTTCTCTTGTCTCTTGACTGCTTCAGACCACACACACACACACACACACACACACACACACACACAGTCCAAACGGTTCCAGACCAATCCACAACCAGAACGCAGCACTCCCAATGGTTCTTGTCCATGAGTGCAACATGAGAACTAATGTGCTTATGAGTAGCCCTGGATGGAGATGCTAAAACACAGCTCAATGGCTTCCCTCAATGCCAGCAGCCCAAATCCCTTCTAAATGCTAACAGGCCTTTTACAGGATTGTGTTCATTTATTTAGTTTCAGAGTCCACTCACCTCTCCCAATGTGAGAAGGTGGCATGGCATTTTCATTGGAATTGAGTGACAGCGCTCTGCACCAAATGCTTTAATCTTTGAGACAAACACCATATTGTGCTTGAGAATAGTTCCAGATAAACACTTTAAGACGTGTAATTCAGGTCGGTCAATAAAATGACAATCTCCAGACGGTGGCCTGCAGAAGACATGTCAAAAGGAACTGAATGTGCAGAGAACCTTTTAACTGCGATCAATGCTGTTCAACCTCAGATCCTCCAGGTGGTGTTTCTTCCACCAATATCCTGATCTCAATGACATCAGCTGAGGCCGATAAGTCGGCCTGAGAGGGGGTGGGACGTGTTGGGACCCAGATGAGAGAAACCGATCCCGACTGTTCCAGTGGCCAAGGAGCGCGTTCTCATCCATAACCAATCTCTCCCCTGGACCTGTCTCCAGATCAAAAGGGACGAGTCGTCACCCGTCCCCCCCCCCCCCCCCCCCCCCCCCCCCCCTGTACCCCCGCAGAGAGAAAAACTGAACGGATATACGTGGGAAGACAAGACAAATACAGGGGGAGGTAAAAGAGGAGCCGGGGGGGGATTAAGACTGGGGGGATGTCGAAACACGGAGTGAAAAATGAACGGTAACCTGAGGAGCAGTGAGGATGAGAGAGTGTGTGTGTGTGGGGGGGGGGCTGACCTGCGATGAAGCTGGGAATGGTCTCATTAGGAGGGTCTTTGTGTGTGTGTGAGTGAGAAAAGAGACATGTTTACAAGTATCAACCTGTAGTCAAGAGTAGTGGGGTCGACGGGCTTGGCAGTGAGTAACGACAGTGACTTATTGGGACTATTTTGAATTGATCTCCTGAAGGCAACTTGAGGGAACCATAGATCAGGTTTTTTATGTGAATGGCATCACAGCGTGACCTCACTCATGCTACACACAACCGAAAGAGTTAGTGTCCACTTGCACACAAACACACCAATTGGCCTTTCATTAATTGTAAGATATTTTTCCCCTAAGATTCACCTAGTCCCCTTCCCCTTGACATGCATTTTCCCTTCATCCTCTTCAAAGGCACTGCAGGTAGGATTCAAGAGCTGATATTTGAGTCATTCGAAATTCCTTAGCCACACGTCAGCTATAAGCGAGTGAAATGCTCTGTGAGGATATCTGGTCGACTGCCCCTGCGTGAGACCATGTCGACTTCAGGACGCTGTCGGCTCACCTCTGACCAATACGGGCATCTCTTTCCGGATTACATTTACATTTACATTTAGGGCATTTAGCAGACGCTTTTATTCAAAGCGACTTACAAAGAGTACATTTGTCAGAAGAAGGTGAAACATTTAATTGCTGCCAATATGGTATGAAAGTCACCAGGCGTTTCAAGCATTTCAATTGCTAGGTTAACCATTGCTAACCTAGGAGTTTGGGGAATCCATTTTTATTGTGATTATTTTAGTTTATTTTCTAAATCTTACTCTCTACTGCTCTCTCGTCTTACATCGCTAAATATTACATCCTCATCGTGACATTTTACATCGCCGCATTAAAGAGAAACTATGCAACTTTTTGGAGCTTTTTGACCTTAACATTGCTGGTTAATAGTCGTTGTGATGGTTCTCTAACACTTTATGGGTTGATTGGTGGATGTTTCGACACCCCCTTGCGCTTCTGGGCTGAAAAGTGAAAATGCAAGTCTGTGCCCCCGGTCCGGTGGCACAACTCAAATAAACCTTTGCAGCGGATCCAGAACGCTACAGCACCCCTTATCTTCAACCGAAACAAATTCTCCCATGTGACGTCCCTAGTGGCTCGCATCAAATTCAAGACGATGCTACTGGCCTACAAAGCCGTCAATGGAACTGCCCCTACCTACCTCCAAACATTAGTGAAACACCACGCCCCTGCTCGAGTACTCTGTTCAACTACCTCAGCTGGTCGCCTGGTACCACCATCACTAAAAGGAGGAAAAGGTCGGATGGCGAAATATCAACTCTTCTCCCTTTTGGCACCGCAGTGGTGGAACAAGCTCCCTGCCCAATGTCGGAACTGCAGAGTCACTCCCCATCTTCCGGAAGAGACTGAAGACCCACTTGTTCAGAGTTCACCTGAACCCTGCATAACCCTACCCTCATGCTCTTATTTGTTGTATGTCTTGGCACTTTGATCACTCTTTGTAACTTGGCACTTAGTCAGAGATGTTGTATACCAGCAATAGTCAATCTAGCAATTGAAATGCTTGAAACTTGGTCTGGTGACTTTCTTACTGTATTAGCAGCAATGAAATGTTTCACCTTCTTACGAAAAATGTACTCTTTGTAAGTCGCTATGGATGAAAGCGCCTGCTAAATGCCCTGTATGTAAAATGTAAAATGAGCATGAACCTCTGGAGGAACACAGCGATATAAGCCCTGGATCATGCAAGCTAATTAAAAAACAAGAGCAGAATTGAGTCCCTGGATGGATGCAGTCTTTTTACTAGCAATGTGTGATGCGTAGTGATGCAAAGTTCAGCATCTCAAAAGTCACTGACTGCAACCGTGCTGGGCAAGAGGGGGTTGAACAAGGTAAGACGTTTCTAAACTTCAGGTGAGCATCTACATTTGTAATAACAAACTTAAAGTCCGTTCTCACAAACTTAAAGTCCGTTCTCCCCAAATTTAAACAGCATGTCTCCTGCCCCACCAGGGGAGACAAAACTTTAGACCATGTTTACACTAACATGCGCGAGGCATACAAATCCATCCCCCTCCCCCACTTAGGACAATCAGACCATGTCTCTTTGTTCCTACTCCCCAAGTACTCCCCACTTATCAGACGTGTGAAGCCCACAGTGAGGACAGTCAAGATATGGCCAGAAGGGGCAGAGGCTAAACTGCAGGAATGTTTTTCAAAACATGACTGGAGTAAGCACTCCTCGGGAGGCAACCCTTGACTCCCACACGGACATCACCCTTTACACCTCCTCTGTCCTGGACTACATGAGATCCAGCACAGACGGTGTCACTACACTAAAAAAGAATGATTACTTTCCCTAACCAGAAGCCATGGATGAACGGGGAGGTCCGAGCCCTGCTGAAAGCACGCGACATCGCCTTCAGATCTGGGGACCGGCAGGCCTACAGCACATCCAGGGCCAACCTGAGGAGGGGCATCACCGAGGCCAAACGCAACCACAAGCTGAGGATCGAGGAGCACTTCACGAATGGCTCCGACCCCCGACGCATGTGGCAGGGCATCCAGGCCATCACAGACTACAAACCCGCTCACATCACCCCCCAATCCTGTGACGCCTCCCTACCTGAAGAACTCAACCTCTTCTATGGGCGCTTTGATACAGTCAACAAGGAGGTGGCCATCAAGGAGGTGCTCCCTGCAGGCCACCAACCCCTCACAACTCTCCCCCTCCGACGTGTTTGCAGCACTGAGCAGGATCAATCCACGGAAGGGCAGCTGGTCCTGATGGCGTCCCCGGACGCGTCTACAGGGCCTGCGCAGAGCAGCTGACTGAGGTCTGGACTGACATCTTCAACCTGTCACTAGCCCAAGCAACTGTCCCTGAATGCCTCAAATCCACCACCATCGTGCCAGTGCCCAAACACTCCACAGCAGTTGACCTCAATGACTTCCGCCCAGTCGCGCTTACCCCCATCATCGCAAAGTGCTTCGAGAGGCTGGTCCTGGGTCACATCAAATCCTGTCTACCACCCACACTGGACCCCTTCCAATTTGCCTACCGCCAGAATAGGAGTACAGAGGATGCCATTTCCATGGCACTGCACTCCGCCCTCTCCCACCTGGACAAAAGCCATACATATGTTAGAATGCTGTTCATTGACTTCAGTTCAGCATTCAACACCATCAACCCCTCCAAACTGATCACCAAACTCCGGGATCTGAACATTGCCCCCTCCCTCCGTAACTGGATACTGGACTTCCTGACCAACAGACCGCAGTCTGTTAGGATCAACGGTCACACTTCCTCCACCCTCACCCTGAACACTGGCGTTCCGCAGGGCTGTGTGCTGAGCCCTCTCCTGTACTCTCTCTTCACCCACGACTGCACACCGACACATGGTTCAAACACCATTGTGAAGTTTGCAGACGACACAACGGTGATAGGCCTCATCAGCAACAACGATGAGTCAGCGTACAGGGAGGAGGTTCAGTGCCTAGCTGTGTGGTGCGCCGACAACAACCTGTCCCTCAACGCCACGAAGACCAAGGAGATCATCGTGGACTACAGGAAAACAAAAGGTGGCACGCACACCCCCCTCCACATTAACGGGACGGAGGTTGAGCGGGTATCCAACTTTAAGTTTCTGGGAGTCCACATCTCCGACAGTCTATCCTGGTCCCTCAACACCACTGCCCTAATCAAGAAGGCTCACCAGCGCCTCTTCTTCTTGAGGAGACTAAAAAAGGCCCACCTGTCTCCTCAGATCCTGGTGAACTTCTACCGCAGCACCATCGAGAGCGTACTAACCAACTGTGTCACAGTGTGGTATGGTAACTGCTCCGCCTCGGACCGGAAAGCACTGCAGAGGGTGGTGAAAATCGCCCAACGCATCACCGGTTCCCCACTCCCCTCCATCGAGGCTGTCCAGAGGAAGCGGTGCCTGCGTAAGGCGCGCAGCATCGCAAAGGACAGCTCTCACCCCAACCACAGACTGTTCACCCTCCTCCCCTCTGGAAAGCGCTACAGGTCTCTGGGCACCCGGACCACCAGGTTCAGGGGAAGCATTTTCCCCCAAGCTGTCAGCCTCCTTAACTCCAAACCCACATGAACATTGCCCACCCCCCCCAAGGACATACACCCCACCCCACCCATGACCTGGATCCATTTGACCCCGCCCCCCAAAGACACTCACCACTGCCCACCCAATACCTGGTCCCCCCCCCCCCCCCCACCCCCCCAAGGACATGCACCCCCGCCACTTCCAGCACCCCCACACCTCACCCCCCCTGGACATACTACACATATTATAATTTATAGTAATGTTATTTATTTATTTATTCCTAACTGCCATTGCACCCCCCACTCCCATACCCATACAACCCATACTCATCTGTTGTACCCATTCTGTTATTCTGTTATACTGCACTAGAGCACTACTGCACCACCTGCACACTTACTTCTATTATTTGCACTACTTTTTTTGCACATTGTATACTGTTTACACTTTACACTTTTCACTTGCATGTTATGCCACTGTGAGTAACCGTTTAATACCTCAATGATCACTACCTCCATCTGCACTGTTTGTCACTTTGTTAACTATCTATAACTATCTATAATTACCATTTTAATAACCACTGTCACTGTACCTTAATCGCTCATTTGCACTTCTGGTTAGAACGCCAACTGTATTTCGTTGTCCCTGTACTTGTACTCTGCACAATGACAATAAAGTTGAATCTAATCTAATCTAATCTAATGATATGAGCCTTATTCTTAGATGCACTTCTTAAACAAAAGTCACCTTGATTTCACTAAGCAAATAGGTAAGGGTTTGGTGCAGTTGGTCAGGTCTAGGTTCAGCAACATCATGTGCTCATATAATGAGGTGACTACCTGAATATTGGAGTGAATGACCAGGTTGTTCCATCAATGGATGTTTTCTTCCAAGATGATAATGCTTGGATTCTTCGTGCTCACATTGTGAAAACATGGTTGAACATGAGACATAATTTGCACACATGAATTGACCACAGAGTCCAGACCTTAACCCCATTGAGAATCTTAGGGATGTGTTAAACAGTGGTCTGACTCTTCCATCATCAATACAAGAGTGTATTGATGATGGAGTGAGGAGTGAAGAGTCAGACACTCTCCACATCCCAAAGATTCTTTCCCTTCACCACTTTTCACCACTCAACATGTCTTTCACAATGAGTGTCCGAAGAATCCTGGCATGGTGATCTCCTAAGTAGCTTTCAGTAAGTAGATTTAAGTAGATTTCACTCCTAAGTAGCTTGCGGGGAAAATGAGGCAAAAAGAATAAAGGAAAGAAAGAAAGGAGGGAAATATGCTTGCTTTCTGTGTTTCAAAGTTTTTCCAACGGTTATTGAATCTACACCAGCTCAACCCACCAAACCTGACAAAACGACCAGCTAGCCCACCAGCCCAACCAACCCATACTAGCCAACCCTACAGAAAAAACCAACTTCAAACTAACCCAACAAAACAACCGACCACCCACTTTAAAGCCTACTTAAAAGCCATTTTTTTCTTGTTCATCACCTTTATACAAAGTTTTTTTTTTTTTGTTGTTAACTCCCACAAACAGATGATGAAGTCACGAGTGACCTTTACACACTGAGAGCCAGCCCTTAAGGAGCTGAAATGAATGAGAGCTATTTAAAGAGACAATACAGTTCAACATACTCCCACACAAGCACTGGTCCCTCGTTATATCTTATCGTCATGCGATCTGGAGAATATTGGGGTTAGCTTTGGGTGATGGGTTTCCGCCATAACAAGCTGAAATGATGTTGACTTTAACTGTCGGAACACAGAGTCTTTTAATGTGGCGGTGTACATGGGCAGGGAGGAGGGGGGGGGGGGGGGGGGGGTTGAAAAAGTCTGTTTGATGCCAGTAGAAAACCAGAAACAGCAAGAAATGTGTCAGCCATTTGAGTCCAATTAGCTGTGAGATTCAGTGCAGTGTTACTTTCTAAGTGACGATAGAGATTGAGTTAATATGTTGAATAGGACGTGGCGTAATGCTGACTCATTCTGATGGGAATAGTATACTTTGAATGTTTTTTATTTATTTTTCTTTGTACATGACTAAAAGGGGAGTTTGCCATGAGACGCTTGATATGTATAGTCACTGTGAATGGAACAGAAACATTACCTTTAAAGGCAGTGTGCAAAAAAAAAAAAAAGTATGAATGTCTATATTACATTAGGCTGTAGAAGTTTCTACAGCAAGTTTCCATTTTTGCAACTGAACTATATGTAACACTAGTGAGCTGAACAGACAACACACACACACACACACACACACACACACACACACACACACACACACACACACACACACACAAAAACACACACACACACACACACACACACACACACACACACACACACACACACACACACACACACACACACACACATACATACATACAAAGCACCATCAAAGGCAACTGACAGCCAAACAGTTGTGGTTGGACGAGGGTTGCTGTGGGAAATGTCTGTGTTTGGACCAATTGAATTGGGGCTGTGTTTTGATGCTAATAGATATGGTAATTACACTGGAGGAATCCTTTTGAAACTTTTGAGACATCCTTCTCTCTAAGTCCTTATTAGGACACACACACATTGTGTCAGGACACACACACACACACACACACACAGACACATACACACACACACACACACACAGATCCCTGGACCCTAAACATGACATCATGAACAACGCACACATTTATACACACACACACACACACACACACACACACACACACACACACACACACACACACACATACATTCAAGGGAAACCATTGCTCAAAAGGGGTGTTACAAACAGAATTTATATCTCCATGGCGACAGAACTCCTACTGAAGACATCCCACCCTGTCACCAAGACATAGGTGGGTGTTCATGGGGGTGGGACATACTGTACAAATACAGCTGTCTGGCCAATGAGTAGCATGGCATCAGGGCATTGATTAATTGCGATTTGATGATTTCAAAGGAAATCAGTTGGATTGAATGCTTTTGGACTGAATGCCTTTCAAAGTAAGGGCGTTCCATTTCCACTAATGAGCACTCGCACCGCCAGTCCTGTTGGCCCAGCAGCATCGCTGTCACTTAATAACATCATGGCCTGACCTTTATTTATAAAAACAAGCTGAACAAACACAGCTGTCTGGGGGCTGAGTTGGACAAGAGCAGCATTGATGTGATTGTGAGGTTTAGAGGAGGAAAAAAAAAGGCCTGGGAATTGGAAGCTATCTACTCTGTATTCTTCCCTTCACTTTGGCTCCGGGAGATGCCTTATGAAAAAAACATGGTCAATTGAATTGAAACAAAAAAACCAGTATCAGATATGCTTGAATGCTCTCATACTGGTTGTGTTTGTATTTGCTGGCTTTTATGTTGTGCCTGTTGGTTCCACTCCCGTTCTTCCTGTTCAAGAATGTAAAGAGTAAAGAGAGTTGATGTACCTCATGAATAACAAAAAAACAACTAAATCTAATCTAATCTAAGGTTATCAAAGTTGGAATGTGTTTTTTCCATCACACTCTTTTCATAATCTACTCTGCCTTGTAGTATTATTCCAGTTAGTAATCCTTTCTATTGATAACATATTGCTTTCAATTGATGATGAGTATTATGGCATCGCATTTTATATTGATAGCAAAAAACTAATTTAATCTGGTGACCGGAGGGGAGTCAATAAAAGAATCACAATAACTCGACTAACTTGAAAACCTTTTGTATTTTTTTTTCTGTTCACAAAGATCTCTACCAGACATCGGCATCCACAAACCATCTATCTTCATCTTGTTGAAACATAACAGACCCACCAGAGTTGGTCTGACCCTGGCAGTGCATGTCAATGACAGTTGTAGCAACAAAATATAGAATTCTTCCACTCAGGTTCGATTACCATTGAAAAAAAGCGACGTCTCAACACAAACTCTGTCAACGTTACGCTACGGTCCAACGCGCGTCAATCCGACATCCTGAAGAGCAATCAACTGTATAACAGTAAAACATGTTTTGCAGAGGGCCCATATTGTGAGGGCAGCATTGTTAGATAATTGGTAACCCCATTACCGTTGCAAATCAAAAAGGGAACGACGGGCCAACGTAAGCCTTATGGAAACTGCAGCTTCTCGGGACACGAGACAGATTCCGGCTTTATCAGATGGCAGGCACATGCACTTCTGTAGAAAATAACCAGACTTTGGGAGACACGCTGTTGGCATGCAAGAAAAAAAAAAAAAAAATGGGTGAACGACGTGGCATGGGGGGGGCTAAGGGTGTGCTGAAGGTTGGGTTAAAAGTTTGACACACAAAAAAAAAAACGACTTACGTACGATTTATCTGCTGTATCTGGCACTGGATGATTAAAAAAAAAAAATTCTTCCTGAGCATCTTACTTTCCACTTTGGTCTGTTATTCATTATATGAGTTGGAGGCCGCTAGCCAAAACGCTCGCTCCTCTGCCAAACAAAGTAGAGAAACATTCCAAAAGTCATTTGGGATTATGAAGCTAGTGTGATATGGCAGTTGCCAAGCAATTTACACAATAGGGGGGTTCGGTTTTAAAATGATACGCTACAGAAGAAAAGACAAGCTAAAGAAATGGCCCACACTGCTATTTACTGTGTGATTGTTATTGTGATGTACAGTAATGTAAAGGCTAGGAAGAAATCCTCAAAAAGCATTGAAAATATACCAATATGTGTAAACCAATATAAGTGACTCCATTACTCTCTGTTTTTACATTGTCTGGCAGTACTTCATGAATGAGATGTGATACAGCTTATAACATTCAAAACAACAATAATAATACATTAAACATGTGTAGCACTTTTGTAAATACTCATAGATGCCTCTCTGAGTTAAAACACAGGGCAAAATGATTTAATTGGTACATGTAAACATACAGGATCGCTAGATCGTTAGAAGCTAGAGGAACACACAACCTTTTCATTATTTGGAGTACACACTCTCACACACACGCACACGCACACATACACACACACACACACACACACACACACACACACACACACACACACACACATACAAGCACACACACACACACACACACACACATGGGCATGCGCACACACACACACACACACACACACACACACACACACACAGACACACACACACACACAGACACACACTCTCTCTCACACACACACACACACACACACACACACACACACACACACACACACATCCACACATCCACACACAGACACACACACACACACAAGCACACACACACACAGACACACACACAGACACACACTCACACACACACACACACACACACACACACACACACACACACACACACACACACACACACACATGGTGGGTAATCCTTCCGTCCCATCAGTTCCTTGTTCTGAAATCAAAGCTGCGGTTGAGGTGGCCCCGTAGCCCAGGGCAACCCCTAAACCACTTCCCCACTTCCTGCCTGGGAGGGGGAATAACAACAACAGCAACAACAGTTGTTTGAGTGTCTGGATGAGTGCTATACAAATGAGGTGTATTATTATTCTTATGATTATTCTTGTTATTCTTAGATAGTCTCTATTTTCATGTTATCTTTGCACGTGCATGGTCTGTGTTGAGACATAGCTGTGGTCATAGCGTAATCACAATACAATTTCCAATTTCAAGGAGGGAGCGTTTCTTTGGGACCGGGATAACTCTTTTAACACAGAGCTTGTTTCTTCACGCGTGTCACGCATCAAAGTGTCACGCGCAGCGAAGCAGCGTGGGACCGATACAAGCACGAAAAAACAATTCCTAAATCCCTCTCTCTCTCTCTATCTCTCTTTCTCTCTCTCTCTCTCTCTCTCTCTCTCTGGTTTAGCGGGCGCTGGCAGCACCGCGGCGTCGGCTAGGGCTAACACCGGCAACTGCTGCGTCATTGGAGGGCGCCGGTATTCATTTTGGCGTTTGGCGTTTTTTTCTTCGCTTCTTCGAGGGACAGCGGCGTCTCTCTGGTGGCCGTCTCCACGAAGTGGCCATTATGAGTAAAGGGGTGGGGGGGGGTTTAAGCCCGTGTGTCCCCCACGGAAGCAGTAGCACGGCCACCGTAATAACGGTGTGTTCGCGTATATATCCGCAAACCCCCCCACCCCCCCTTAAAAAGCCCCTAACTCCTCGCAAGCGTTGTCTCGGAAGGTGTGGAATCCAGCGCGCCCCTCTTAGATCAAGACCAGGCTTGACGCGAAAAAAAAAGAAATTTTGCAAGCGCATCACTGGCTGTAACAACAGAGAACGCTAACCAGAACGCAACGGAACGCACCGCCAGCCTGCCTCCGCATGGATTGAGAGATTAACGTGTATTTGTGTGCAGTGCAATCTGAAATGTTAATAGTCGTCTCCCAACCGCCACACACGACTTGTTCTTGTTGAGCTGACAACGAAATCAAAGCCGTTGCCCTTTAATACTTTCTTAAAATAATATCTGTATGAAGAGGGGTTTTCGTCCGACATCAACTGATTACCTGCCGTGCCGTGTAATTATACAGTCTGCTCCGGGTGTTAGCTTAATCATCCAGTGGGATTTAGATTTAATGCCATGCGGTGATAGTAGCGAGCGGCTAATATCAGGTGGTTGTGCAGGAATTTGGCATCACTAAAAAAATACGTTTTTCGGGGCAGTACATCTTGTCTCGCTTGCGTTATCCACAGCTTGGCTTGGGCTTGTGTTGCCGTATCGGAAATAACCTAAAGGCTTGTAGAAATATACACTCATGTGAACCGTTTTTTTTTTTTTCAGATGATATACAGTAAGTGTTCGGTGACAGCAGCGCAGCAGATGGCCGGGTCAATTCACACAAAATAAGAAAACATCTCAAATATTATTTCTTTTTATTGCTGTGATTCCGATATGTTGGTGCAGCCACTAAAAAAAACACAATACATAAACAGCAGTCACAGTAATACTTGTTTCGTGCCATCAACACAGCATTGCACCGGGTTAGTATTCCACGGAATACTAAGGTTGTGGAGTAGATGGGGCGGAGGATGTAGTGGTCAGAGACCTCACCCCTGGGGCAGCAGGTATGCGGCTGAGGAACACATCACCATTAGTCACTGACCTCAGTGTGGAATCCCGGCCCGAACGCTTATCTCCAGCACTGGCCTTCAGCCAAGCCTAGGTATTTTGCGGGCGTCGATGTGTCCATGTGGACCTGCAGTCCTGTTCCACGCACACATGCCTGATGTGGAAATCAGGGAACGGGAAGAGAGGTGGACACAAGAGATTGAATAGAGAGAAATGGTGTGTAAGATCAAGAATAAGATCAAGACAACTTTATTGTCAGTTTTCATGAACGTACAGGACACACACAAAAACCGAGATGCCGTTTCCCTCGACCCCTGGTGCGAGACACGCATGCAAAAATATAAATATAAATATATAAAATGAGAATACAAAAAAACTAAATAAAATAAAAGGGTCGCGAATGTATAAAGACAATATAAACAGTATAAACAGATGGAGGTGTAAGGTGTACTACAGTATGAGCAGTGTGAGCACTATTGACAGTATCAAACAGTAGTAAATAAATAAACAGTAAGGACAGTGTATAAACAGTCTATGAACAGTGTATAAACAGTATGGACAGTTAAATAAAAAGTATGGTAGATGTATGTACAGTAAGGAAAGTTATAATATAATAATAAGACCGTGTTTTAAGGGGAAAGGCTTAAAAGCAAGGCTCAGCAGTCAGAATATGGAAGTAGAAACGGTAATGTATGGTGACAGGAAACAGGCCGAGGGTGACTCCCATACCAAGTGAACGCTTGTCAGGCAACTGTGTGGAAATGCCACCGCCAAATGATGACATTGATGATAGATGAGACAGATGTTGGAGATCACCCAGGTTAACACATCCGCATGCACGCACACACACACACACACACACACACACACACACACACACACACACACACACACACACACACACACACAGACACACACACACACAGACACACACACAAACATGCACACACTTACATGCAAATTCACACACACATACACACATGCACACACACACACACACACACACACACACACACACACACACACACACACACACACACACATACACACACACACACACACACACACACACACACACACACACACACAGGAAACATATTAGGCAATATCTGAGGAATGCTCCAATCCAGTAGAGATTATCTGTCTTTAGCTGCTAAAGAGGATCATTTGATGGGCTGGTTTTGTTTTCATGGGTGTTTTTCTTTATACACGGAGAGAGATATTTGTTTGCATGAGAAGTACACTTTTTGTCCTCAACAAGATAAAAATATTATTAATAATAATAATTGTGATAATAATAATAGTTTAAAGTGGCATCGTATTCTTTGGGCTGTTAATGATCTGGGATCCTTCCAGGAAGGGAGAGTGGAATATTGCAAACAAAAACAAAAGAACAAAGGTTTGAACGTCTGCTTGGAGCGGATGTGAAGCCAACACGAGACATGCTACCACATTTGCATACACATCCTTTCTCATGCTGCTCAGCTCCTGGCTACGTCCACTCTGATTGAGCTGGTTTCCCACCACTGAATGTTCCTGGTCTGCTTATTGCTAGCAGACCACGGCATTGCATGTTGATGTTATCACTGACCCGAGAAAGGTATTTGTTTTGCACAACGGAAATCACATTGATCTAGTGGAAATTTGGTTATTAACCATCTTACCTAAAACGCCTTTGGACTGGTGCACAACAATATGGCCTATTCATAGACTTTCCAGAAGGTCTTTCAACAGTGCATGTTAAAAGGAATTAGCTGATTGAATGCAAAAAACGTTTGCTGAGACCTGCAGTATGTAACTTTTTGAGTGCGGCCGCCACTTTGGTTTGAAGTGTTTTTCAGTGTTTTTTCCTCCTTTACATTCTAAAAACGTTTTGTCTTTTATCGCCTGCATTTTGCTGCCTCTATTTGTTCACCCGCATCCATCTAAAGAAGAATAAAATGAATAATGTTTTCCTTTATAATTCATTATCATTCATTAAGGCGCACTCTTCGCCGGCTATCTCCACAGATGCGTACGGGCCGTGGACGAAGAGAAAGTCAGCCATCTTCCTTTTTGCTGTGTCTACGGTAGTGGGAACCTGATACCGTGATAGCGATCTAAATTGAATGTGCCTGGAAACCCACTTCACCAGTCAACACACTTCCTCTCAAGGTTTGGCCCCGTGGCAGCCCTGGAAAGACTCTAAAGCAGACAGAGAGAACGTTTTGTTTTCGCATCCTTTGAACGGCGATGGCACAACTTGTTCCCCAGTCACGTCTGCCATTCGTTAGCCACGCCGCTTTTCCTCTTGGGACTTTTTTAGGCGTGTAAGTTAGACCTTTAAAATGTTAGCATGTCAGCATACGACGGAAACTGTGAGCAAGTTACACATGGAGCGTGACGACGAAAGCCAACATGTTAAACGGCATTAGACCTTCACCTTTTGCTTTTGTCATTAGCAAAGAGTGAGCCTTTATTGTTGAGTGGGCTACAGTGTTGTAACCGCGATAACTCATGCTTACTCTTTCCACTAAAAGAGGAAACCATAGTAACTATCTCTATCCTGGCGTGTCATTAATTTGTTCTGTCTCCGGGAATTGAGCGACGGTCAACGGATTCCAACACTCACAAGGCGATGGATATTGGACTGGAGACACCAGTGGCGCATCTCGTACTCTGTGTGCTCATATTTCATCGGGGGTTGGAACAGTGTCTTCTCCACCACCGGAAACAACACCTCCGCCTGAGATGTGGGCGGGGCTGGTGGGTAGGGGTGGTGGACGGGGGCGGGGTTGGTGGGCGGGGGTGGTGGGTGGGGGTTGGTGGGGGGCGGGGTTGGTGGGGGGCGGGGTTGGTGGGCGGGGGCGGGGGCTGGGTCGGGTGGAGCACCTGCAACGTGTCCCCCTACATGCCTGAGTTGACTTCACCATCGCCCGCGCCTCTCGGTGGCGCTAGACAGTGCGCGCGAGGGCGAACCGAACGCAAACGGTAGCGACGCTAACGGGGAGCCCAGGGCACGAGAGAGAGAGAGAGAGAGAGAGAGAGAGAGAGAGAGAGAGAGAGAGAGAGAGAGAGAAAGTTATGGAAGGGAGGAGGCCGGCGGCGAAAACCAGTTGGCGTGCGTGGCTCGAATTAGGTGTCGGCCGCGTCTGTCCAGATCCAGTCTGATGAGGATTCATCGTGTGGTCACTGGAAAGAACCGAGTCACTGTGTCGGGGTGGACTCAATGCGTCAATGCGCCCTTCTCCCGTGTTCCCGTAAAAAAAAAAACCCGTCCCAGAAAAAAAAAAAAAAACGCTTGAATGGCTCTCAAAACGCGTTCCAAACCAGTGCAATCGGGCTCTCTCTTGGACTCATAAAGCCTCGCTGTGGTTTGTCAATACCCTGTCCGTTGGTACCACAGAGGCCAATACGCTATAGGACATGAATGGATGGGCGGGAAGTTGAAATGTAACTTGAGGACATAGATTCTTTTGCCTTCGGTCGGTTCTGGTCCAGCACAGTGGTGTTGGACTGGTGGACACGGACTGGATTCTTTTCTTTTTATTGTTCTGAAGCCACCGATGGAGCGTGGGATTGGTCCGTTTGCGTTGGATCGGGTTCTGTTTGTCTTATAGTCTGCAAGCATTCATTCCACATTTTTCACATTTCCTAATAACCGAGCCTGCGTTACTTTACGCAAACTGTCCTCCCTTACCATGAGAGAGAGAGAGAGAGAGAGAGAGAGAGAGAGAGAGAGAGAGAGAGAGAGAGAGAGAAAGAGAGAGAGAGAGAGAGAGAAGAGAGAGGTGTGGTAAGTGTACACTTCCCACCTTCCCACTCACATCCTGAGGGTAGTGTCATATTTTCAAAAGGCATCTAGACTGACTCCCCCTCACCTCGTAAATGTGACTAATGTGAAAAGAAAACAAGGTTATTACTTCATACCTTTGGTGCCAAGGCGCCGTTTCTCTAATCACGTGGACAGCTGATTGGTGGGTTATGGGTGTGTACAGTGAAAGATGCAGCAAACAGACACAGAAACTAATTTTCTGGGGTGCACATAACCACACCTCTCCCATCAATACCCCCAACTGATCGTTTGTTCATAGTTGTACTTCAGACCTCATCAGAGCAAACGTGTTTGTTATTACAACCGCTTCTTTTATTGTAGCTCAGTGGCTCCTTCGTGGCTAACTCTGTTGGCGCGAGGGCTAATTCAGACGTGTGAGGAGATCCAAGGTCCGGAGTGTCCAGCGAAATCTGGGGAAAGTTAACAAAGGCGGTGGTTTGTTAGAGCTGAGTCACCAGAGAACATCTTGGTTTCATCATTGCAACCAAGATGGTTCGGTTCAGATTGAACCCTGAAACCATAAACGCTAAACAATGCGTGCCGATTAGCTGTGCGCCCAGTCACAGAGGGCCCAAAAAATACAATAAATCCATACCTCATGCGTGTCAGTACACGATCCATTCACCACGGTTATTTGTTGAGGCAACAGGAATGCACAAAACCACTATTGGAAAGTGTTTAGCTTGAGCCTGGAGACATCCCAGACATTGTTAGCAGGTTAACCGCTACCTACTAGCCCAACGGTCGGCAACGAGCATCAACAACCTAACTGGAAAAACATGTTTTTTTTTGTTGTTTTTTTTAATAAATAAAAAGGTTACACAAAACCAATACGAGATCCAAATCCGAAGCAGCCGGTGGTGGGTGGGTTCGGGAAGCCGGCGGTCCCTGTTTCTCAGCATCGTTACGTGGACTCGCATGGGGAGCATGTCTCTGTATATTATTTATGACCTGGGACAGAACCTGATAACGCTGTCCTTGGAACAGAGACTCGGAAAATGCTGGATTTGTTGTTTTTGCATTTTCAACTCGAAACATGGAATCAATGCCTTGGCATGTAGGCCCATAAACATTTGATTTGTAGTATACATTTGAGTAAGACAATGCCCATGGGGGGTGTGGCGGGGTGGGGGTTACTACAGCTCAGGTTAACCACATTCTGTGTAGTCTCGATGATAGCCCGTCTACCCAACGCTAACCTTGCGTCGTGTTTCATTAGCTTGTCCGGACTTAGCGGCGACAAAAAGGCTCTCACCTCCTATTGCGATTTGATACGGAGTGCTAAAGATTCCAGGGTGGTTGCCAGGCAACCTGCATACCGCCAATTAACTCTGAACATTACTTCTGACCTGAGTGCTCACCGAAAAACTCCACAATGGGCCCTTTTCACAGAGGCGACCTCGCAGGACAAACACAGGTGCTGCTCATAACACTCAATTATGGGTCTGCTGCTTTTAATGCACCACGGGGCGCAGGTGTAGAAGCCCATCCAGCCCGTCTTTTGGGGGAAGCCTGTGACGACTCGATGGGGAACGGGCAACGGAATGCGTTGTCGTGGTTTCCAACGACTCTAGGAGGTGAACAACATGGTCCAAATAAGGTCTCTTTTTCCCCTCTTAAAAAAAAAAAAAAAAAAACTACAGAAAGGGATGTCAGAGTCTGTGATGTGGTGCTGCAGACACTCTCATCTAAGGTTTCTCTGTCCACAAACATTCATTACACAGGCTGCTTCCTGACTTGTAAATGACATTTTACTATAAATAGTACAGAGATAGTCACAGAGGCAGATATAGTGACGTCTGTGTGTCTGTTTATGGTGTTCACACGCTTGTGTGTGTGTGTGTGTGTGTGTGTGTGTGGCAATGTGTGTGTGTGTGTTATAGTGTGGGCTTCTACGCTGTCTAGACATGTCGACTCGTCAAAGCGCAACTACCCAGACACACACACACACACACACACACACACACACACACACACACACACACCCTCCTCCATCATCACATCCGTCCACCCCCACGTGTGAGATGGCATGGGGATCAGCGTTGGACAGTCAACATCCACCTTTAATTGTGGCCCTCTGCATTACTCCTACCTCTCCTTCTCGTGGGGTTGTTTACCATTCGGAAATGAGAGGCCTTCACCAAGCAGCAGTGTGTGTGCGTGTGTGCGTGTGTGTGTGCGTGTGTGTGTATGTGTGTGTGTGTATGTGTGTGTGTGTGTATGTGTGTGTGTGTGTGTGTGTGTGTGTGCGTGTGCATGTGTGTGTGCGCGTTTCTGTGTGTGTGTGTGTGTGTGCGCGCGTGCGTGTGCGTGTGTGTGTGTGTGTGTGTTATGCTGTATGTGACCGTACATTCTGAGTCATGTTCAATATTCATTTGTGCTTACACATTCACTTATGAAAATGTGACTTGCTTTCCAGGTTGCAAAAGGCCTTTTTTCCATGGTGGTGCAAATGTTGTTGTCGGTCCAGCCAGACCAGCGACTGGTTATTTCCTTTGCTTCTGTCTCTCTGTCTCTCTCTCTGTCTGTCTCTCTCTCTCCTCTCTCATTATCTCTCTCTCTCTCCTCACTCTCTCTCTTTCTCTCTCTACCCTCTCTCATTCTATCTTTCTCCTCACTCTCTCTTTCTTTCTCTCGTTCTTTTCTCTCACTCTCTCTCTCTCTCTCTCTCTCTCTCTCTCTCTCTCTCTCTCTCTCTCTCCATGAGTTAGCTCTCTCTCTCTCGTCCCTTTGACATTCAAGCCAGACGTGAGTTAAAAAAAACTGGGAGTGGAGGGAAATAAATGCTTAGGTAACGTCTGCGCCGAGCTAAAGAAAACTCGCGACACACCGAGGGGACGCCGTGACACGCACATTTGTTCTCTTGGCTTTTAATTGGTCGGTTGGCGGGCGGATTCGCTGCCTGGGTCTCTCTGACTTTGGGTTTTGACAGGCTTCGCTGGGCGCTCAGGCCTTCGCAGACAAGCCGGGCCTAGATGTTCTGTTCTGAGAGCATTGCTCTTGGTTACAGTCAAAACCCTTAAGAGTTGTACAACGGTTTTCAAACTGCGGGCTGCGACCCATTAGCTGGTTGCAGCAGGGGACCGAGTGGATTGTTGGATGGCCGCATACCGCACACATTTCTGAAAAATAAATGGCCAAAATATACACATGCATGCCATCAGTTTGAAGACCGAAAAGGGGAATACTAAAATGATGAACAATATACAGAGAGAGAAATGTTGATCAAACTTTGTTTGACGTGGAAAGGAGAATTTGAGGCTTATTTTAACTACACTGAATATTTGCTTGGGTCAAATATACCAGGGGGTGATTTCAGTTTTTGTAATTTGATGCTGTTATCTCAAGTGATTTAGGGGGGAATCCAGATTCAACACTCCCAGAAGAAGGTAGAGTTAGCCAACTTGCTAAGTGGTGTTTACAGGTAAGCTAGTTCCAAAGAAGCAATATACAAAACTGTGTTCATTCATTTGGACAATGAAAGAGTAAAAATGAAAGACTTTGACAGGTTCTCTTTAGAGGAAAGATCAGGCATTTGGGGTCAGTCAGAGATTATTCTGCAAGCTGTTCCACAGATAGATCTGTGAAAACCATCTCTAGCAGTAAGTAAGGAATGCCAGTAAAATCTGCCCATGGCATTCACTCTGACACCTGACGGCTTCAGGGTTCTTCAGATTGGCTTTTACTGACTAGACGGCCAGGAATTTAAAGGAAATAAACTTTTGGCACGTTGATATTCTACATTTTCTTTCTTCACTTTTAACGAATAATGTGAATGATAGATGGTTTTTAAAAAAGTGTGAACACTACAGTCTACAGTTTTTTTATTATTATTCTTTTTTCTTTTTCACAAATAAAGCAAAAGCACATTGCAAAGACTGGCATGGAATATGACAAAACTTTTGTTTCCCCCTCTATATCATCTGCAGTTAATTTACCCAAGAACCTTTGACCGAGAAGGAAATAAGACTTCCATACAAGGCTATTGAAAGTAAGATGAACTATTCTAATATGGAATGTGACATGTTTCCAAGTGCACCAACCTTCTCCCCACTCCACCCAATCTATGGGTGAAGCTACAGAATACCAGAAAGTTAACCATTTAATTTGGGTGGCAGTAGCTCAGTGGGTAGAGCGGGTGGACAGAGCGGGTCGTCCACTAACCGTAGGGTCAGCGGTTCGATCCCCTTGATCGCCCCTCCTCCTCCAACTGTCCACATGTCGAACCCCACACATGTACTGATTGTAAGTCGCTTTGGACAAAAGCGTCTGCTAAATGCCTAAATTTACTCTTAAAAAAGTGGAGGTCAATTGCTTTATGTCACCCTCTGGGGATCCAAACCTTATTATTATGATTACAACACAGTGCTTTTGTCTCTAGTCCTCTTGGAGTTCTCCAAAAAGTTGTCTCTGTCCCGTGCATCCAACACCGGCGTTGGTGCGCCGTCAGGGCGAGCACTCTGCGGAAGAGCTCCCCCGTGCGCCCCCTTGTGGAGATACAGCACACTGCATTGGGTGCGTGCGTGTGTGCGCGCTCCGGACTCTTGGCTCTGTTTACGCCAGCTGTAGAGTTTGACGATACGCAGTTATACCAGTCTCCGTGCACGTGGCAACTTTGTTTGATTCGCAAACCACCGCTCATACTTAATGGAATATTTAACGTGTGAGCGCGGGCTGCTTGCAAACTAAACTCGGTTCAATATATTTATCTATGTGTGCGTGTGTATATGTGTGTGTGTGTTTGTGTGTGTGGGGTGGTGGGGGGGGGACTTGTCAGTGCAGATCCCAGTCAAGAGCAGAAGATGGACTGAATGTGTGTGTGCGTCCGTACGTGTGTGTGTGTGTGTGTGTGTGTGTGTGTGTGTGTGTGTGTGTGTATAGAGGTCCGTCTGGCTCCCATGGTTTCTACCTCTCTATCCCCTCCTCTCTCATTCCCTCCCCTCCTCTTACTTTTTTCTCGGCCTGCCTCTCCTCTTCACTCTCGACTTCATCAGGCGCCCCCTACCTGTGTACAAATGCAAATGCACTTGGACTTTTGCAATTGAGTGAGTGTGGGTGTGCGCGAATGTGTGTGTCCGTGCATGTGCCTGTATGTGTGTGTGTGTGTGTGTGTGTGTGTGTGTGTGTGTGTGTGTGTGTGCGTGCGCGCATGCATAGTGAGCCCTACATCTGGAAAATTGCATCTTCATGAATGTGTGAATCCCTATCCACTCTATAAAGGCCTTTGAACATCTCCATGAGCTACTATTGATACATAACTCTATGAAGGCACTCATCATGTCAAGTCGACCTCAGTCAACGAAGGAAACAAAACACAAGCCAAAAGTCGAGTGTGGGCTTAGCCTCTGGCGCTAACGCCGCAGGAACGCTAAGAAGGTTCCGGGGCATCCGGGACAAAGTGCGTCGCCGGCCGCCGCAGCGCCGGCGGCGTGCTGAAGGACGCATTGTCTCGGAGCACGGACGCGGGGAGACCTCTCTCCCGAGTTCCCACGTGGCGGAAACGGGCTCATGGTGGGCCCCGGCGTGCAGAAGATGGCCGCCGTCTCGCCTGACCTGAGTCTGTTTGTCTGGCTGGCCGGCGTCTCCGCGGGTGTGGTTTAATATCCTGTGGCTCTCGCTGGTTCTCTCTCTCTCTCTCTCTCTCTCTCTCTCTCTCTCTCTCTCTCTCTCTCTCTCTCTCCTCTTCTCTCTCTCTCTCTCTCTGTCTCTGTCTCCTCTGTTCCATTCAAAATAGCTTTATTGGTTTTATTGCCAAAGACGTAAAAAAAAAGAAAAGAAAAAATGAAACAAAGGAAAAATGACAAAGTACTATTAAAAAAAAGTTAAAAGTTTAAAAGAAAGTTTCAAAAAGTGAAATGTAAATAACCAGTAGTGTACAAAGTAGTAGTCTGTTCATCTTCACCTAACCGCTCATATAATATATATATATATATATATATATATACATACAGTATACTGCATATACAATGTACATTATCTCTCTCTTGCTCTCTCATGCTCTCTCTCTCTCTCTGCATATGACTTCTGCTGTACCACAGGAGAGAGAGAGATTGGCTGTGGTGTGCAAGGGTAAGGGGGGATAACATACAAGGGAGCGTTAAGCGGCGGTGATTTCCTCCCCTGGTATTTAACTTCAAGGGGCCGTGTGATTTTTATTGTTTGCGAGGCAGAGGGAGCGCCAGGAACCCAAGCTTCAACCTACTTATGTCATCAGCCGGCTGATTTACGAGAAAAAATTAGTCTTCATGAAATACACGATGGGGGTCACCGTGACGGCGGAGCCAAAACATGCACTCGCAGACGCACACACGCACGCACGCACGCACACGCTACACACACAAACGCACACACATAGAGTCACGCACAGCCACACGAATAGAGCAAATAAATGACGGGAGTAGCATTTGATTAACGGCCTTGCGGTTTTGGTTTGAGCGTGGGTGGATAAATCACCACATAAAAGATTAAGAACAAGAAGAAGACATGTATTATGAGATAACGGACACAGAGAGAACAATGGAAAGAAGGAAACAACAGAATAAAATAACCCAATGCTGCTGTTGACGAACAGCTTTCGACAGACAACAGACAGACTTTCCAAGGAAGTCAGGTCAGCTTGCTAACACTCAAAGACATTCACGATCCTCAGCAAAGGTGCGTTGACAACAATGACACCTACTGCACTGCCATGGCCCAGATCCAGTGAGAGGTCACATCAAGACATAAGCCTTCAAAGGGCAGAGACGTGTCACTGTGTAACCCTACAATCCCAGCAGGCTCTGTGACGTGCACAGTGAATTTTAATCCTGCATGCTTACAGTGTATGTAGTGTGGGTGTGGGTGTGTGTGTGTGTGTGTGTGGGGGGGGGGGGGGGGGCAGTCGTACTAGGTTACTAGGTTAATGCTTGGTTGATCCCAGTTAGAAAGGAGAATGTGGGTCAGACGCCAGCAGCAGACAGTAGGTCAAGTTGTGGCGAGGTTCAGCTGTGGATCAGGTTGGACACACTGACACACTGCCGCAACTTATAGACACGTGTGTATTTACACACACACACACACACGCATGTACACGTTTGACACACTTGGGCACACGCATGCACATGCACACACACACACACACGCACACACACACCAGAACACACACACCACACACATTCACCCACAAACATAAACATATACATGCTAGCAAATAAAATGTGGGTGTGGTGAAAGTTAGCAAAGGAAAGATATTCAAAGAGAGAGATTGTTTAAAATATGCACGAAAAGTGAATGAGAGAGACTAAGGGGGAGAGAGAGAGAGAGAGCGAGAGAGAGAGAGAGAGAGAGAGAGAGAGAGAGAGAGAGAGAGAGAGAGAGAGAGAGAGAGAGAGAGAGAGAGAGAAAGAGAGAGAGACAGGTATACAGGAAAAAGCATGTGGCAGACACAAAGCGAGGGGTAGGAGGGCTCGAGTGGTTGCCGGGAGGCGTTGCCGTAGCTACCGGGGTCAGGGTCCTGCAGGCCCACAGGGAGGTGCTGGTGAGCAGCAGCACCTCCCTGCCCAGCCAAGCCCCTTCCCTTCTGGCAGCACATTCACAACTGAGCAGCCTGGATCTGTCCTCCTCCAGCCCTCCCCAACTCTCCCTCCCTCTCTCCTCTCTCTCTCCCTGTCTCTCTCTCTCTCTCTCTCTCTCTCTCTCTCTCTCTCTCTCTCGTCTCTCTCTTCTCTCTCTCTCTCTCTCTCTCTCTTCTCTGTCCTTCTCTCTCTCTCTCTCTCTCTCTCTCTCTCTCTCTCTCTCTCTCTCTCTCTCTCTCTCTCCCTCCCTCTCTCTCTCTCTCCCTCTCTCTCTCTTCCCTCTCTCTCTCTCTCACTCTCTCCCCTCTTCCTCTGCTCCTCTGCTTCTCTCTCCCTTCCTCCTCTTCTTCTTTTCCTACGTCTCTCCCTCTCGCTGTCTCACTTCTCCCTCTCTCCCTTCTCTATGTGTGTGTGTCTCTCTCCCTCTCTCCCTGGCTCTCTCTTTGGGTGTGGTGCCACGTAGCTGAGTGAGGTTATTAGACTGAGGAGAGATAGAGGGAAGAGAAGGGAAGGAGCGAAGGAGGAGGAAGAGTGGCGTGTGTGTGTGCGTGTGTGTGTGCGTGCGTCCGTTGCGTGCGTGTGCGTTTTGTGTGTGTGTGTGTGTGTGTGTGTGTGTGTGTGTTGTGTGTGTGTGTGTGTGTGTGCGAGGGCTCCCAGCACTCCACGTGGGCTAATGCTTTTCTCATTATTCTCCCTCTCCTTTGCTGTCTCTCTCTCTTTTCTTTCTCTCTCTCTCTCTCCTCTCTCTCTCTCTCTCTCTCTCTCTCCTCTCTCTCTCTCTCTCTCTCCCTCTCTCCCCTTCTCCTTTCAGCCACCTCTTTAAGATTATTGGGGATAAAATCCCAATTTTTCACCTTGAAGGTGAACAGTGCCTCTCCAGGGTTTTGGCTAAATGGAACAGGCTGCTTTTATTGAAAAATAATCTTTTCCGTGTGTGTATCTGTTTTGAGTGCATTCATGCTTGTTGGGCACACATCACAGACTATGCAGAGCCCAAATACAAATACACACTTTTTTTTGCCGCAAGGTAAGCTTTCAATAGCATATTGAAAGCATATACAATGGCAAGAATTTCCCATTTGTCAACTAAAGCTTTGCCGAATGGAAGCTTCAATACTTAAAGCTACAAGCTAACCCCAGTCTACGTATAATACCTGGGGGGAAAACTGAGGGACAATTAAACTATCTTAACCTTTACTTTACTGCCATCTTGTGGCGAGTTTGTGACTAGCGTGATAAAAGTGAATCACAGGCCTTTTCATTCCGTATTTACACCGGATTCCTAACCATGAGCTACCACAGGAATATCTTCTCAATCTCAACAAACGAGTCCATTTTGGTCTCTTAAAGGTATATAAATACATGTCAAATTGCAGACTTTGCATATGCAATGGCGATACTTAGTTCAACCGTCAGCCAAGAATAAGTGATTGTGGGATAGAGCTGGTCACTGGGCGATTCAATTCGCTGCAGATGGAAACTATGTCTCTGTTGAACCGGTCGACCAAAAGGATGACTAAAAATCATGCATGCTCATTTAGTTTGGGTTAGCAGGGCTCTCCCTGGTACTCTCTGGTCCCGGTCCTGGTACTGTGGAGCCTCCCTGTCCCGAGGCCGGTTCACCTCCCTGACACTGGACCCCAAGGAACTCATGGGCCCTATGGGGGGGGGGGGGGGGGCATCCTGGGACCATATAGATGAGGTACATCACACAGACAGACACACACACAGACACACATACACACGCACACACTCACACACACATGCACACGCACACACACACACACACAGGCGGGCACACACACACACACACACACGCACACACACACACACACACACGCGTGCGCGCGCGCACGCACACACGCACACACACACACACACACCACACACACACACACACACACACACACACACACACACCACACTAGCTCCTGTGAGCTATTCATGTCATATCATGATTTCCATTTCGTTTCTTTTCTGTCTTTCTTTCTTTCAGAGAAATTTTGCAGCTTTACAAAAAATATCCCAATTTGAAACTTAAACGAACAAGAGACACATTTGAACAACGATCACTGGGATACAACGTGTTCCGATGCGTTCTTTCACTTTTTTTTCTCCCTCCATCCTCCATCCTTAACGCAGTCCGTCCATCCGTCCGTCCGTCCGTGGTGCACATCAGTGTCTCCCTCCGCCACGCCGCTCAGTAGAACTGCACCACCTGGGACCCCCGCAGGCACCGGAAGGCCTCGGCGTCCACGCTGCCCAGGTCTATCAGGTTGTGCTCCAGCCGCACCCTCACCAGCCCGCTCTGCCCACTGCCGCCGCTCTGGGCCGCCGCCGCCGCCGCGCCTCCCAGCAGAAGGCGTCGCGGTGGCACCGTGCGGATCCGGTTGTGGGTCAGCGCCGCCGAGTGCAGTCCCCGCGGCAGCCCGCGGGGCACCTCGCGCAGCGCGTTGTGACACAGGTCCAGCTGGTGCAGGGCGGCCAGTGCCCCGAAGGCCCCCGGCGCCACCCGGAAGATCTCGTTGCGCGCCATGCCCAGGTGCTCCAGGTTGGGCAGCGAGCGGGAAGGCGCCCCGGCCACACCGAGGCGATGAGGTTCCCCTCCAGGTTGAGGGTCTTGAGGGAGGCCGGCAGGTGCCGGGGCACCCGGCTGAGCGCGTTGCCCTCCAGGTTGAGGCTCTCCAGGCGCGCGGCGTGCAGCAGCGAGCCCCTGGCCAGGCCCTCGTCTGCCAGCAGGTTGCCGCTCAGGTCCAGCACCGTCAGCTGGGAGGGCCCGGCGAAGACGCCGCCGCGGAAGCGCCGGAGGCGGTTGCCGCGGAGATAGAGCTCCCGGAGGGACGGCGGGCAGGCCCAGGGGCACCCGCGCCAGCCCGTTGCCGTCCAGGCTCAGCGTCCGCAGGCGGCCCCAGCGGCGAGAGCGCGCCGTCGGGCAGGCCCTGCGAACCGTCGCCCAGGCTGTTGTTGCGGAGGCTGAGGATCAAGAGGCCCGGGCAGCGAGCCCAGGCCGCCGCGGACGCCGCCCTCAGCCCGTTGTTGTCCAGGCGGAGCTCCTCCAGGGAGGCCGGGAGGTCGGCGGGCACGCTCTCCAGGAGGTTGCGCTCGAGGTACAGGCCGCTTCAGGGAGCGGACCCCCGCGAAGGCCCCCGTGATGGTGGCGTCGGCGAGGCGGTTGTTGCTGAGCACCAGGAACTCCATGGCGAGGTGCTGGCGGAACAGCGCGGGCTGGAGGCCGTCGATGCGGTTGTTCATAAGCAGGAATGTAGCGGGCGCTGTAGGGAACGGCCGTAGGGAACCTTGTCCACGCCTTTGTCCGAACACTGGACCACTCTATAGACAGAAAATCATATTTTTTAGACTCTGGGTCACGGGATGATGTTCTGCGATCACAATAATCGTCAGATGTATCGATCGAGGTTGTAGTCAAGACGCCTAAACCGAGACCAAGACAGTACCAAGACCAGAGGGTATCGAGACCAAGACCAAGACCAAGACCAAGACCGACCAAGTCAAGACCAAGACCAAGTCGAGACCATGGCCGAGGCCGAGTCTTGACCAGAAAAAAAAACTTGTAAAAAAAAAAGACTAACATATTTGGCACATAGTGTACGATTGCTGCATCATATGTAAGGTTTTGTGATGAGCATGAGCTCGCTGCTTGGTTCATGCACAAAGCCCCCTCAGGACCTCTTGTGTCCGAGACCAAGACAAGACAGAGACCGAATACAGTCGAGTCGGAGACAAGACCAAGACCACGTAAAAGTGGTCTCGAGACGACAACAGCTCTTGAGTACTACAACTCTACGTATCGCTAACGGTTTGTTAGTCGCAGCCCCGATGGCTAACGGCGGGGCACTCACCCGCCATAGCAGACGCACTCCGGGGGGCAGTAGCCGTCCTTAAAGTACGGCGCCGTGGTCACCTCCACCGCCGTCGTCGTCGGGACCGCTGTGGCCTCGCGTCCGTCGGTACCTTTGGCGGGCCTGGGTTTGGGGGTGGAACCTTTATTCTGGTTTCTCTTGATTTTCCGGCCGTTGCCCAGCCCCGCCTGTTTGGAGGCAGTGGCGTGTTGACTGCCGGTTGCGTCACTACGGGCGTGGCTGTGGGTTCGGGTGCGAGTGCTTACTCGGCTTCACCCTGGACTTGGTCTTCCTCTCACCCCTGGGTTTGGGCGACTTGGGCGTAGGCTTTGTCGGTGCCGCGGTGGCACGGGGTTCGGTCGGTTCGAGCGGTCGACGTGCGTTTCTGCCCCTTTCGCCGGGGGGCCCCCTCCCCTGCGCTGGTTTATACCACCGGGTCGACGCCCCCGTTGTCGGGGGTGACGTCGACCCTCAGTCTCCGTTGCTTCGTCCGGGGAGGTGGCAGAGCCTTCGTGGCGCCCTGGCAGCGCCACGGGGGCCGCGGTCGGCAACGGGACCCCCCTCCCTGCGGCACCCAACGCTCCCACCGGGCCGAGACCCCCGGCGGACACCGAAGAAGGAAGGGGGCGGCGGGCCGCGAGGGGGCCGCGGGGGGACGCCGGAGGCGGAGCCAGCGTCGGAGCGTGACGGAGCGATGGAGGACCGCCCGCAGCGGCGTTTGGGAGGAGGCGGAGCCAGAGCGGCGTCTCCACGCGGTGGATGTCCCCCGCGGCGCTCCTGGAGATGGATCCCCGCCACCAGGTTGTCCCTCTCCTCACGCTCGTGCTCGCGCCGCCAGCCCCACCCTCCCGTCCCCCACGGCAGACACGCCCCCCGTCGCCCCCATCGCCCGCCTGCTCGCCATTTCTTCCGGCGGCAAGGCGGCGGTCCTGTTTTCGAGGACGATGGGCCCTTTGCTCTGATTGGACGCCGGCGCGTCCTCCCAGGCTAGCGGCCTCCATGACGGTCAGTTCTGGAGAGGAGAGGGCGAGACAACAGGTGATTCTCACGGGGGTGCTAACCGTGTGAATGGTTCATTCAACGGCTGAGACGTTCTCTGCTCGGTCCCAAAGGCAGACTGAACAAAGCGTGGGATGAGAGTAAAAGAAATCCGTTAGGCAAACAGAGGAAAACCAGTTCAAACAGGGTGACTGGGGCGGGTAGACAAGGAGCACAGAAAGCAGGAACAACAAAAGGAACGTGCAGAGACTTCCAGCCTCCATGACAGACAATCTGACAATGACCACATGGACAGGGGGGTGACTTAAACAGACAGGGACGCACAATGGCCACAATAACCACACACACACGCACAAGCGCGCACACACAAGCACACGCAATTAATTAGAACAGCACTATGGAGGAAATTACGACATCTGCAGGACACCAACACATATAAAACTGAACTTTGCACAAAAAAGCCGACTCAAAACCACATTGTAAAACGTTAAGCTCAGCTTCTCTGGACGATGCGATATGTGATATGTCTGTTTATTTTATTTAATTTCCTTTCTTCGTCGGCCTGCTGTATGTATCGACCGCTGTGTTCATCCTTATCTAACTCCTGTCACTGGATCTGGATCTCAGTGGAAGGCTAAGGAGCTGTCCCACCCCTCTTCCCCTCTCTCTCTCTCTCTCTCTCTCTCTCTCTCTCTCTCTCTCTCTCTGCCTCTCTCTCTCTTTGATTGTGAATGAATGTGATTGATGAAACTGTCTCTATGGTTTCCTTGATCTGACACTAGCAGCCAATTGACATGCTTCACAGGACTTTGCGTTCCCCACGTTAAGGACCTAATGACTCTCAGCCAAGTGCTAATGAGATGGTAAACAAGATGTCCAGCATCAGTAAATAGCATGGCATGTTACAGAGAGAAAGAGAGACAGAGAGAGAGAGAGTTGTGTATCATGTGTTTGTATCTAAGTGCAGTCTTTAATTAAAACTCTGTAAGTTTTTCCATGTAAATAAGTCACTTTGAATCTTGAATCGTCTTGAAGAGATACCAAAGATAGAGGAGATACCAAAAGAGAGAGAAATTAAAGAATGAGATAGAAACAGATAGACAGAGAGAGAGAGAGAGAGAGAGAGAGAGAGAGAGAGAGAGAGACAGAGAGAGAAAGAGAGAGAGAGACATAGATCGATGCATAGATCGATACATGGATAAATAGGCTACAAAGGGTACTTACTTGGCTGCAGTACGTAGGAATAGCCTGACACAACCATACCGAGCAGCAGCAGAACACATGTCTGACTTCTATCTGTACACGGCAAGAGAGAAAAGAGTTACATCAAAAGG
>JAXIVH010001139.1:0-2500 GCA_036785325.1 Urophycis tenuis
GTGATGGCTTGGTGGATGAATGGGTGATGGCTGGGTGGATGAATGGGTGATGGATGGGTGATGGCTTGGTGGATGGGTGGGTGATGGCTGGGTAAATGCATGGGTGATGGATGGGTGATGGCTGGGCGAATGAATGGGTGAGGGCTGAGCGGATGGATGACTTGAGGGCGTTGCATGGAAACCATTCCATTCCGTGTCACATGGGAGACCAAGTTCCCTTTCGGTCGACTGTATTTTATTAGCACTATTATTATCACATGCTCCCTGTGAAGCTTATTGGGACACACGCACACGCACACACACGCACACAGGGGGTTATGCTGTTACGTAACCTGTCGGGGAATTGAACCGTCACGCACATGAGAGTGATGAATAAATGTATATAGAGATTTATTCCGCGGAACACAGGAGAGCGAACGCATCCGTGAGGCAGCCACGAGCCTTCTCCATCACTCTCTCTCCCCCCCCCCCCCCCGCCTGCGGCTCCTTCTGAGGGCTTCCCTCTGCGGGTCGATCAGGCTGGCCGTGCCTCCTCAAGGCCGGCCCGGATCAGGAGACGCGCGAGGCGCAGGGTCCCGGTCGGACCTGAGTACGGCCACGCGGTGGGAGTTAAGGTCACGTTGTCAGGAGGAGGCCCAACACCCGAGACCCAACGTGTTCGGGATTAGCGAACACAACACAACATTCCTATTCTTGCATTTAAGAGAGAGTAGGAGAGTGTGTTCTCTCTCTCTCTCTCTCTCTCTCTCTCTCTCTCTCTCTCTCTGTCTCTTTCTATCCCTCCCTCCTCCCCCCCCTCCTTCCGTGTGTGTGTGTGTGTGTGTATGTACAAACACACACACACCTGAAACATCAGTTTTTCCCCTCGTTAGACGGACATCACCCAGAAAGCGATGATATCGGTGGACAGCTGAATCGCACGGCCTCTGATCAAACAGAATAAACAGAAACAATACTTTGTACTCAGAAATACACACATTTTGTGCCTTGGGCATAAACGTAATTCTATGCCAAGCGATGCCTAGGTATCAAACACACACACACACACACATACACACGCATGCATACAGAGGCTCAGATATTTGACTGCAGACTGTCAGTCCAATGAGGCTGAGTTGATGTGACTAATCTATTTATGCACACCCACGCTCGGCACGGTGAGTGTAGGACGAGAGCCCGCGCCGCCACACACGCACAGGGACAAATACACGCTACACACACGCTACACGCACACACACACACACACACACACACACGTGCCAAGTGACACTCTGATCGAAAATAGGAGGCCGGGGCGTTGCATGGGAATTACAGACGAAAAGGAGACACGCGGGACACACATACAATGCACACACACACAAACACGCACACAAACACACATGTGCACAAACGCACACACACACACACACACACACAAACACACATGTGCACAAACGCACACACACACACACAAACACACATGTGCACAAACACACACACACACACACACACCACACACACATACGCACACACACACACACACACACATACACACACACACACACATACACACACACACACACACACACACATACGCACACACACACACACAAACACACACACACACACACATACACACACACACACACACACACACAAACACATACACACAGGCGAGAGACGGCATGTTATGGCATGTACGACACAACGCTGAGCGAAAAAAAAACAACATCTTTTCATCAAAGTGCAAGTGGTGCACGCCTGCGATCCAGCCATGCCACTTCGGTGTGTTTCAGCATCTTGTCCTGTCACGCCGTGAGCATGTAGAGACAGACGAACCCCACCCAGGGGGGGGGGGGGGGGGGGGTCCGGGGCACGCTTCTAACAGTCACGGGTCCCGGGTCACCGCGGACACGGCGGGCAGCAGACATGTACCGGGGGGAAGAAAAAAAAAAAGGTCATTGGCGGTGAAGATTTAAGAGCGATTTTCTCGAGCGCCATTTGTTAGAAATGCCACCGAGCCATCAGTCGGTTATTAGTGAGTGAAATGCGCTGTGACACTATCTGTTCTGGTCGACCGCACCTGGCTTCAGGATGAGGCCATTTAGATTTGAGAAAACGCTCCGGGCTCATTTCTGACCCGAGACCGGGGGGGAGATTGTCGCGCCCTCAGACAAAAAAAAAGCAGCACTGAGGAGGACGTCTTGGCGCTCTTAACACGGCGGTACATTTGGGTTGGACTGTTTGGGTTGAAAAGGTCGCTGTGCTCTGCATTGAACTGCAGCTGAATGACATTTGTTCATTACCGTTTTTTTTATTTTATTCAATCAAATCATTAGGTCAAGTTTGCCGACACAAATATAGATATCGCAATGGATGAACGTTTCTATTTGTTTCCGACAAAGTACAACTCGGGTGACCTCAGCGCTGATAGTCACGCTCTGAGTGAGCGATGGGTTTCAGGGGGCAGTGAAGACCTGATCACCAGTATCAGTCCCTGCAGTGTACACCTGCCCAGGAG
>JAXIVH010001139.1:10000-15000 GCA_036785325.1 Urophycis tenuis
CTTCCCCCACAGCATGGTATTAAGCTCTCTTCCAATAGAAACTATATTGGCGTGACAGTACACACACACACACACACACACACACACACACACCCCCGAGAGTGTTAAGATTCACTTTTCATCACACATCTTCCACGTGAGCACTTATTCCCCTCCAAATCCACTCAGTGTGTGTGTTTTTTTTCCCCCTCCTGGCTGTGTGGCCCTCTGTCAGGGTGATGGTGGGCTGTCCCATCCAGGCTAAACACGCAGTTACAAAACATGCTAGAAAAAAAAAAGCTTTGTTTGTGACGCTTGTTCCCAGATGGGGAAAAGAGACAGCGGCCAAGAGTTCACACAGAACAGAACACACGGCGCATCTGAAACAACTTAACAACGAGCGACGCTGTACAGAGTCATAGAGTTTTAGACCTCTGAAAAAAGACTCCTTTCCGCTCCCTTCCCCCCGTCGCAGTGTTTTCCTCTGTTGCGTTGCTCTTTGTGTATCTGTTGTGTTGATTTCATCATCTCCTAGTGGACGCGCTGACACAGGTCGCCCTGCCCCTAACACATGGGTAATTGTGTATTTGTGGGAGTCCCAGAGACTGCCTGCTTCAATTTGCATCTCGTGTGCATGTGTGTGTGTGTGTGTGTGTGTGTGCATGCTTCAGTGTGTGCATCGATGTGTGTGTGTGTGTGTGTGTGTGTGTGAGCCTCGGTGAACCTGAAAGTCTGTCCAGTGCGATGCACTCTGCCCTCTGCAATTGCGCGTGAATTTGCATGTCTCCCTGAGTTCCATGTATGTGTATGTGTGCGTGTGTGTGTGTGCGTGTGTGTGTGTGTGCATGTGTGTGTGCGTGTGTGTGTGCTCCCATCATCCCCGCCCCCCCTGCCCCCCCGCCCCCGCCCGCGTGTCTCTCCGTGTTAAAGGTCCACTGTGATCACTTTAATCCCCCCTCCTCTTCATCTCCCGACTGCCGCGGGGTGCGGGGGGGTGGGGGGGGGCAGGGGAGGTAGGGGCGGGGCGGTCGTGACCCCTCCTCACCTCCCCCTCTGATCTCCACTCCTCCGCTCGTTAGCGGCGAGGCGTCAGAAGCCCTCAATTAAGAGGTGACGAGGTGACCAACGAGACAGGGTCGATTATGGGGGTGGGCGAGATAACAAGGCAAGGTGTGAGGTGGGTGTGAGGGGGGTGGGGGCTTTTACACACAAAGCTGCGCGGTTTGGGGGGCGACGAAGACATGAGGAAGAGGAGGCCGATTTAAATCACACGTCCATGGCCAGAAAAGTCACACGTTCCTGTCAAAGTGCGCCGGTCACGCACACACACGTTCCGCAGGCCTTTGCAATTAAAGGACGAACAAAAGGACGACTTAACACTCCGCAGATGTCGATGGACGCACGTAAACCAGGCTCTCTTAATTAAAAACTGCGTTTTTTTTCTGCGGCCCCCGAGCTCAGAACCCAGGACGCGGGAGTCGGGAGGCGGGAGTCGGGATTCAGGGGCGGCGGGGTGACGGTTGTCATGGCGACGGGGTGATGCTGCACGGCTGCTGTGGAACGCGGGCGAGGACCAACCCTGGAAAGAGGAACCGCCACCCGGAGGCGGCTGAGCGTTTCGCTGACGCGGGGCGATGGGCGGATGGGGAGGCGGGGCTTAAACGGGGAGAACCATGAGGTCACGAGCGGCCGAGCAGGTGACACGTGGATGGCACTCAGGGTGGCTGGAAACTGGGAACACGCTCGCACACGCACAGGCACAGACGCACACACACACACACACACACACACAGGCACAGACGCACACACACACACACACACACACACACACACACACACACACACACACAAACAGGAGAGAGAGCCGGGCCCGGTCCAGGTGGAAGTGGAGGGCGTGCCGTTTTTTCAATTATGCATAAGAAATCTAAGAGCACACACATTCAGGCACTTCAAATATAATTCATGCTTCATACTAATTACGCACAGGGTCCCCGTGAGCACAGAACGCAGAACGAACGGCAACTTTGAACGAGTTGAATCAAACGGAGACGTGGTAAAAAAAAAACTAAAAAAACTGTAAACATATTATTTCTAAATGAACTCTCACTGCGAATGTTGAGCTGACATGTGTGTGAGTGTGTGTGTGTGTGTGTGTGTGTGCGTGTGTGTGTGTGCATACCTGCGTGTGCGCACGTGCACGCGCACGCCGCGCGCCACACCTGGCTTTCGCCCACGCTTCAAAATGTCCCCCCCCCCCCCTGCGGCAGCCATCGCCATGACGACGGTGAGGCGGCGGCGGCGAACAAAGAGCGCGTCGATTCATCTCGCGTTCAAAAGTTGTCCCCGTTTCGCTCTGCGCTCACGGGGACAACAACCACATCATCACATCACGTCACCTGCGGCGGTGGCGGCGGAGACGAACGCGAGGCTTCCATTTGGCGGCGAGCGTTCGTTCCTTTGTAAACGTCGGCGCCGCAAAACGGCACCGCGTTAACGCCGCGCCACTCTATCACCCCCCCCCCCCCCGCGCGCGCGCGCACACGGCACGCACACACACAAAAAGAACAACGACGAAAGACGCCAAAGCAGAAGCGGTGGCCACTTCACTCGTCCCGAGCGCTGCACTCCGGCAGCGTCCGGCTGTTTTGTTCGAAATCGCCCCGGCGCCCGTTCCCCTTCGGCCGTTTCTAAAGCGCTCCGACTCTGCGACGGCAAAGTGACGCCCCCGGGGAGCTGCCGGAGGCCTTTCTCTCTCGGCCCGGCTCCCGCTTTTTCAGAGAGAGACGCGCGGTGTGGCGGCTAGGCTAACGTGGCACGAGAGTGGTCCCCCGCAAATAACGGGGGGGTGTGGGGGGGGGGGGTTCAAACACATTGTGTGGAACGGGGGGGGAGGAAATTGCTCGGCAGGAGAAACGCGGTTCGAGGAGAAGAGTCACCGGTGGCGTTCCGGGCGATGGGATCGCTGGGAAAAAGGGGAGAACAACACAAAAAAAAAAATATCACTCTGAAACGGGGTCCAAAATGACTGCCATTAGCGGCCATTTCCACTGCTCCGGTCGGCCAAGGCTGTCCGCCATCTTTGTATTCAACAAGTAGGTCTCTGGCCGGAGTGGTTGGTGAAGAATCGTGATGAATGTCGCTCCGGTGCCCAAACTTTCTCCCACAAAGGGCCAAAAATCAAACTTGACGGCGGGCCAAACATAAATGCAGCATTATATATAATTGCGTAATATTAAAACATTAAAAGGTTGACCTGGCTCCACCTCATTCATAATGTCACAATATTAAGAACAATTACTCTGCCATCTGCCCTACAAATGGATCTTCTTCTTCAGAGTTCATATGGCCCTAACCCGAACCCGACTCAAAAGTTAAAGGGCTAACTTTGGATCTAGATCTCGGCCCTGATCCAGAATAATGACAAAAGTTGCATTGCAGAAAAATAAAAATCACTGCACCTTTCAATGGAGGCCTAGGTCTAAACAGGGGGGGGCGCATACACTGCAGTGGCTGGAGTTCAGCTGCTCCGGGCAGAAGAGGAACCGCGTTCGATCCCTGATGTACACTGGCTTCAGCACAGAAGACATCAGGCCGTCCTCCAAGAGTTCGAGAGAGCGATTTCGGTCGGTGCACATGTGGTATGTGAATCACGGCAGGATTTGTCAACCCTTTTTCAAATCGGTACTTTGAATCGTTGAATGCCACGTGTAATCATGAGATTCAAGACGACGAGACTAATTCTACCTCGCTGCCCCCCCAAAAAAGGTAGAAGACAAGAAGGTGCAGAAGTTTGCAGGTAATTATTCATCATTATTTCACCATTTTGTGCAGAAGTGCTGCTGTGAACCAGCAAGTTCCCCTCAGGGATAAGCAAAGCATCTACACCTGGTTTTTAATAGGAAACCTTTACGAATGTACATTTTACTCAATTTCCCTTCAGTATCTTAACATTCAGAAGGGGAAATTCACTGTCGAGGCAGATTTCTGACTTGTTACATGAACGCCGTACGTGACAAAACCAAAAAAACGCAGATGTACGTTAAAATTTTAGTGTCACAGTAAAATTTGAGTCTCTAAATTTGTCTTTGAGTGTAAATTCTGGTGAGGTAGCCATATTTTGTACTTATTAATGTCTTATTAATTTACATATACATTTAGGGCATTTAGCAGACGCTTTTATCCAAAGCGACTTACAAAGAATACATTTGTCATAAGAAGGTGAAACATTTCATTGCTGCTAATACAGTAAGAAAATCCCCTGAACAAGTTTCAAGCATCTCAATTGCTAGGTCAACCATTGCTAGTATACAAAATCTCTGACTAAGTGCCGAGTTACAAAGAGCGATTAAAGTGCCAAATTACAAAGAGCGTTAAATGGGTTAAAACAGCCATTATTAAGACATCAATAAGTACAAAACACGGCTACTTCACCAGAGCTCGTCTGGGCGGTTCCCTGAGGTTCTCCGTGGAACCGTGACTCATCGGTTTGGTTCTCTTACCCCGTTACCCCCCTGAGGAGTCGGGGAGTCCATTTCCCTGGCGCGCTCTTCACAATTAACCACATTCAGACATACCCCCCCCCCCCCCCACACACACACACACACACATCGTTCTGACAGCATTACACAAAAAACCCCACAAAAAACCCAAAAGGTCATTTACAATCATTCACAATTCAGGGCTTTTTTAATTTGCAGAGTGTATCACATTGCGACTCTCTCGGTGCTCTTAACCTTGCCCAAAATGAAAGGACCCCCTGGCAGTTACTTATTCATTTGTGTCGCTTCATCTCGGACATTTTTCATGTGATTTCCCTGGAAAATCACAGCGGAGACACCGAGGGTGGGGGGAGGGTGGGGGAGGGGGGGGGAGAAAACGGGGAGACAAGCAGACGGAGGTGGGGGGGGGGGGGTGGAGACGGGGGAGAGAAGGAGACGGGCAGGGAAGGGAACAAGGCGGCAGGTGGACGGGAGACGAAGAGAGAGGGAGCACACACCCCGTCCCCCCCCCATCTCCCCCCG
>JAXIVH010001139.1:20000-31342 GCA_036785325.1 Urophycis tenuis
CACACACACACACACACACACACACACACAGACACACACACACACACGGACACATAAACACACACACAGACAGACACAAACACAGACACACACATACACACACACAGACACAGACACACACCCACACACACACACACACACGGCGACGGCTTTGCGTCCGACCGCCACGCGTCCTCAGCCTCCCCGGCGGGGCTGCTGGCCATCGACCCGGCCCGATATTAAACTCGGCATTCAGGCCTCGGAGAAGCGAGCGGCGGCCGGCTTGATTCTGGCAAACAAAAACAGCTGAAAAGCCCCGGCAGTAAACAGCCCCACAGCGGCGGTCTGCGGGCGGAAGGCCAGACGAGTGCTGGACGTTCGCAGGATAAACGATGGGAAGCTGAACTCAAGAACGAGAGGTGGCCGGTTTGTCTGGGTTTCTTGGTTTTACTCTCTATATTATAGAAACAAAATGAAGAAACTTTCATTGTCACGCACAAACCACCGAGTCACATGCCCTTGTACGCGCAAATCTACTTGGCAAACAAGAACTCGCTTATCAAAACTTTGAGTGTAAGAATCACTGTTTTATCACAATTTTATCAGATTCGTTGTATTCGCATTGCGTCCGCTGTCTTGCATGTTATCGGGTCCGGTGATAAGATTTGGTAAGAGGCAGACATGGGTTCCGGTATGATCTCTTAATGGCCTCATGCTAGACTTAATTCCACCGCTAACGGTGATTGATGCCCACCGATCGCATGTCGCATGTTTCCAGATTGCAGTGGCGAACCGTGAGCACTACAGCTGGGCCTTCACCTCAGTCATCACCGCTGAGAAAATAAATCTTCACGGAAAAAAGCAACAGGATGAATTGAAAGGGTTAAACAAATGCAATCCGACTTTAATTAACGATGACGAGGATGTAAACAAATAGACCATAACATCGATAACATTCTCCGCAACAAGAAACATCTCAAAATTAAATAAACATACATAAACATATTCTAAAGCCAAACCTGGAAATATAAAATGAAGTCACCCAGAGTGTCACCCCATGACGCTGCTGACACGGACACCGAGGCTCATTTCATCACCCCAAAGGTTTTCAAACTGACCGTCGCTTGCAGGTGTGCCGCAGAACCTTGATGTCGGTGGGCTGACTTTGTCAGATTTGTAAGGCTGACAAATTCAGCGCGTTTTCAGTTGTAAAAAGCAAACAACTCCACCAGTACAGCCTGTTTGTTTTATAACAGCCCGCCATCCATGGATATCGCTGATCATTTTCGGACTTTCTTAACCTTTTTTTTAATTGGTCTTCCGTTTTTTTATTATTTATAGTTTTTCTGTGAAAGGACGCCTTGAAAAAGGCCATCCGATCAAGCTAGCCACAGCGTAATTCTCCTCTGACGCCATTTAACTTTCAATCTCAATCTCTCAACCACTTTCACCACTCTGCCAAGTTTTACCTATGTGACAGAGTGGTGAGAACGGTTGAGACTCAGCCACTATGTGATAGGTTAGGACTTCGTGAAGGCCTAAAGTCTTATTTTTTTGTCCCGCCCACTTGAAATCGAACCGTGATTGGTCAATCTGCCCCTCACTCTCCAGGCCAAAACACATAACAAGGCCTTCTGCAGGAATTGTGAAGTCCTAACCAATTAATGAGCCAGCTAAACGGGCCTTGATAGAGACGGACGATTCTGATTGGATAACATGTTTTAGGGACCGTAACCATTTCATTGCAGATGTGAGGGATGAGAGAAAATTTATTAAATGTATTGTATTAAATTAAATAAGATATAAATTAAAAATAATAATAAAAATAATAAAATAAAAAAATAATAATAATTATTATTTCTTATTTAATATGTTTTGGTCCAGAATTTTGTTAGGCCTTCTCTGAAGGCGTAAAAGGCCCTGAGGGTTCCCCACTGCCAGATTGCGGTCGGATTACTTTCACGCCGCTAATTGACAACTGCCCAGGTTTAGCTTCATCATTATTAGGGTATCCATTTTCCCTCGGCATGTAAGAGACGTGTGGGTGTGTAGAGTAGACACGCGGATCAATTAAATTATTTGGTAGCACCGCTGAACTACCCATCATGCATTTCACCGTGCATTATATTGAAATCCCTTGTAATGGATTATCACACCTGGTTGTAAAATAGAGACCTTTTCACCTTTTCATCCAGAGAGACAATTCTGTATCGGATTGCATCGGATTGTATTGTTTGTATTCGGAGAATCCTCCAAAAAAACCCCACCTCTACTAAAACCCTTATCTCTGCTCTACTTCACTTTATCACCATCACATATTGACCCAGATACTCATCAGATGTTGTGCTGTGGCAATACAGTGCTGCCAGCTGACAAACCCCCCAGGGGCCACTCACTCTAAACCATGATACATTTAAGGCAGAAATTAAACCTTCCATTTATGCTGTGTTCTGAGCATCATTCACTCTGACCCAGCGGCATCAACATTGAGTTAAGTCAATACCTACGCTGCAATGCTCACAGGTGTAATCTTTCACTTGGTACTGAGAACACACGCATTGCCCTCGCAGCTGTGTGCGGATATACTCTTTTCACTGATGGGGAATGATTTCTGATTTGGATTTTCTCACCGGAGCCAGAAGCCTGGCAGCGAAGAGGTTAACGCTAACGTCTCGTACAGCCAAAAACGAGAGCAAAAACAAAAAAAAACAGCAGTTCTCCACTGCGTTTGTCTTCAGAAGCTTGTCCTTAAGACAACACTCGAGGTAATCGTGGGGTAGGGAATTACTGCGTCACCGGCCAATTCCGAGTGAGATTACTGCACGGCGGAAAAGACTCCAGAAAAAATAAGAAACGCACCAAAGGCTGAGGCTACTCCAAGCCAGTGAGGAAGCAGCATTTTATATTTTAGAGTGGCTATTGTTTTTTTTCCTGTTGAGCCGAGTATCGAGGATGACATAATATCATTTACTCGCTCGCTGGCAGGAAGATTGACCGGCGGTCAGTTTTTAGTTCGTTTTTTCCCCCCCCCCCACCCGGTCGTAAAACATGACCTTCCTGTCACCGGGCGCTACTGAAGCCCCCCCCCCCCCCCCCCCCCATCCGACACTAGGACCTCAGGTCCAAACCGCACATCATCACATTGCATCACATGATGAACTGTTATGGGGATCTCGTTGCTCCCCCCCCCCTCCGATGACAAGACTGCCGGGCAAATGCTGCTCCAGAGTTTGGCTCCGAAGGGCAGAACACTGGCGCAACCTCCGCAAGGGACAAGCGTGTGACTGCCCCCCCCCCCCCCTCCCCATGGATCCCACGTTTTACATCTCCTGTACATCTCATCAACACCGCGTTGATCCAAAGCGATCGTAACAGGACACAGAGCGATGATCGAAGCACGCGCTCCGAAAGTGGACTAGCTGCTGCGAAACATCCAACCGTTTCCAGTTCTGGAACTGTTTCTCAGGAACCGACTGGCGAGCCAGAGTAGAGGTGATGATAGCCCTGGCGTGTAGAGCAAGCAACAGGGCGGCTCCGTCAGCCTCTATGGGAGTCTCTGTAATCTCGACGGGAATCTCCCATTAATCCACCGAGGTGACCCCCCCCCCCCCGGGTGAAAAAGTGCCAGCGCTTCATGTCAGGGTGATCACGTGGACGTTGCCCTCGCCGGCTACCGACCGGTGACCTGCTGCACCTCCCCCACACCCCCCCTACCCCCGGGCGCTGTGTGGAAACAGCAACACGGAACCAAGGTGCTAGATAAACACAGTTCAGACACCTCGGATGAATCGGCCGTGTCGCTCCGCGCCTTCGGAATGTTACACCTTCCGGCGGGTCTTCTGAAGGGTAAGGCTCAGGGGGGGGGCGGAGCCGACCTGAGGCTCCCAGACTGGAACGCCGCCCTCCCCCACCACCACCACCCACCCACCCACCCACCACCACCACCAACACCCTCCTCCACCAGGCGTCCCTGGCCCTTTGACGTGTCGGGACAGAATGCAGGGGGGTTGACGGAGACAAAGGGGGGATGCCCGGGCGGAACGCGGGGCTCGTTGGAGACCCGGGACCGCTTCACGCCGTTCCTTGATGAAGACGCGTCCGTCGGACAGGGAGATAGAAATCTCACCGGAGCTTGTCCTAGGAGGAAGGAGGTGTGTGTGTGTGAGGGGGGGGGGGGGGGCTATCAGAAGCATCATCTGATAAGGAGGAGGAGGAGGAGGAGGAGGTGGGGGGGGATGCGAGGTCCATTCCGGGCACAGTGTGGCCCTGTAGGTGATGGTGACAGACATGATGGATAGCTGCTCTCCCTCGCGGGTCCTCAGCCACACAGAAACAGGCCCCTGGCTCGCTGTCATCTTCAACATGTGGGGAGGGGCAGCGCCAGCGTTCCCCCCCCCCCCCCCCCCCACTTCACAAATGTGTGAGGGTTTGTGTTTTGGCGATTTCCTCGTGGCACTCATCATCATCATGTCTTCGTCGTACGTGAAGGGCTGATTTTTACTTCACTTGACTTTATTTTTTTACGAATATAACTCCACACATGACATCATCGCAGGGATGTGTCACGTGTGGAGTTATATTCGTAGCCACAGTTCCAAGTCCTTCATTAGATGCCTTTTTTCCTTTTTCCTGCGCAAGGAAAAAAGACGACAACGTTTAGCCACGTTTACCGCGTCGACACTCAAACCGAATGAAACCGAAACCAGAGAACCCTCCTGAGCGCCTCTCAATGTCACCGCGTCCGGAAGAGGTTGAGATGAAATTAGTTTTGCGGGATCAAAGGGGAGAGGAGGATAAAAGGGCTGGAGAAGCAAACGCGCCGATAAAAGGCTTTGGCTCGCCGGTCCGCTTGTCTTCACGCAAATCAGTGGAACAAGCGGCGAAAATTAATCCGCCATCAAGGTCAATGTCAACAATACTTTAGAGTTTTTTTGGTTTTTTTTAGGGGGCCTATTTGGAGCACTTCTTCAAAGCCCCTCAGCGTGTCGTCTCCACCAGCTGACGTTTGGCTCGGAGGATTACCCTCTCCTCCGTCACCGTCGGTTATCCGCCGATCGCTGTCGGGATTCCGGGTCTGTCGGCCTTCAGTCTGCCGCGGGGCGACCGCGGGGTGACTGTGGAGTGACGCAACGCAACAGGGAACGCGACCCCATAACGGTAGAGTTGTAGTACTCGAGACCGGCCCCGACAATACCACGACCACTTTGACGTGGTCTTGGTCTTGTCTCGGACTCCACTCTAATTGGTCTCGGACTTAGGTCTTGGTCTCGGACATAGAGGTCTCGAGGGGGTTTGTGCAGAAACCAAGCAGCGAGCTCATGCTCATCACAAAGCCTTATATATGACGCAACACTCATACACTACGCCCCAAATATGTTACGTTGGAGATATCTTCCTAACGGCTGCGCCATTGTTCATGTCTGTTTTTTTTTCCGGTCATGACTTGGTCTCGGTCTTGACTTGGTCGGTCTTGGTCTTGGTCTTGGTCTTGACTTGGTCTTGTCTTGGTCTCGGTTTAGGCGGTCTTGACTACAACTCTATGTAACGGTGAAGTGGAACCGCAGCGATTACAACACGGGTCCGAGAACCTTCTCGTTCCTTCTCGCCGTTCCACCGTGAAGGTACCGGATCCGATTCCCGATGTCTGCGGCCCACAGGGGTCGGGACCCCCTCCGTTCGAGGCTCGGGGACGACTCCGCGTCAAGGCTACGATGCGGGTTCGACTCTGCGGAGAGTGCGGCATCCAGCTCTGCGTGTGTGTGTGCGCGGTACCACGACCACGATGGGGACGGCAGAACAACCCGCACACGCTACACGCACGTGCGCGGGATTTATCCTCGACCGCCGCGACACGAGTTCTAACATAAAATTCAATAACCTCCCGCAACCGCCGTGTGAACTTGACAAACGGGGTGGCCTGGCCGCGGGGCGAGGCGGCCATGATTGGCAGACATAACTAGCTCGGCTGATTTAAAGCGATGCGATTTCCGCCCTCACAGGAGATATTCCGGCAGGCTCATTAATTCACTACGGCGTCAGGCCGCCCGTTTGGAATGATTTACGCCATTGTTTCAGGGAGGGGTGGGGGGGGGGGTAGGTCCCACCCGGGCTCCGGCAGCCAGGCGTGAACAGCTTGTTTCGGAGGAGAAATACACCATTAGGTAATCCTTCCGGGGGAGCGTCCGCTCAGCGGGTGAAGGCCGGACTGCTGCAACGCACCACATCATACCATACCCAGGGCTAGCAGCCGCGGCTACGCTATGCTAATGCTAGTCCTGCCCCGACAGTCACACACATTCATCATATATATATATATATACAGACTATATTACACCATATGTTTGACGGCAGCTCACTACTAAAGATTAACAGTCGCTTTATATCAATCCAACCCACTCCACAGGGTCTCAAAGGAAGAGAGAGAGAGAGAGAGAGAGAGAGAGAGAGAGAGAGAGAGAGAGAGAGCATGCAGCACACATCCAGTTACTTGAATACATTCTGAAATGATTCCGGTTTCACATGCGAGCAAAGTGACAGCAGTCCCATTATGTGTGTTTGTGTAGCGAGTGGTATTTAAAAATGTGAACCCGAGTCATAATGAGGCCCGGGCAGAGAAAAACACGCCTTAACCGAGGCCTATTCACACACGCACACACACACACACATGCACACACACACACTCTTTATCAGCGGGCGGTCAAGCATTAGCTGAGCAGACCGTTTTCACTTAACACCAGTGCACCGGTTAACTCTCGCTAATGGGGATCCGGAGAGGCCCGGTGCTGAACCCGCAACCCTTCCCAACACAGCTCCGGGCCAGCGCCGCCGTCCCAAACGCTGCCAGAGTCAAAGAACGCTGAAGCTGGCAGAGATAAAGCTTTGTGAAAAAAAAAAAAAAAAATCCCAAAAACTCTCAGTGGTCTGATGAAGAGACGGCGTGTCTGATCTGTGTTTGGTTTCACGGAGAAGAAGAAAAAACCCTGGCAGGACAATCCGAGGGAGATAAGAAAACAAGACGCACAACGCCATCTGCGGACGATGAGAAAGACCGCAACGCGAAACGGCGAAGAGATGCGACGGCGCGGCCTGTGGTTCTGTGTACAGAGGTACCAGGGAACCGAGGAACAGAACGTGGAACCCGACAAACGCTTCCCAGAGAGGTTCTGTGTGTGCAGGAGATCAGTCATGATAGCACCGATGTTAAAAAATGAAACTGTGTTCCATCTCTATATATCACATCCAACATATTAAGTACACCAAATATGATAGATGTCCAAATTGTACGCATTATAGCCAGGCTAAGTTAAGTAAATAGAATCAGCGCACGTTCTAATGTGTGTGAGACGCATCACCATGCATGGCTAGAGTTCTCAACAGCTTGTTTTGTTATAGTTATATTAAAACATTATCATCATTTACTCCTGTGTCATTGTTACCGTTATTATCGTATCCTACTTTATCTGTTCAGGCGGCCTAACAAAACAATGGAGGCATTTCCATTTGTAACCCCACAAATGAAAAAAACATTGCAACCGCTGTGTGTGTTTGTGTGTGTGTATGCGTGTGTGTGTGTGTGTGTGTGTGTGTGTGTGTGTGTGTGTGTTAGTGTGTGTGTGTGTGTGTGTTTGTGGCGTGAGCCCCTGGTAAAGCTAGCAGGCCCGACGGGCTCCACTGTGTGACGTATGGTTCTGGTTCTGATCATAACTTAAACAGCGACTCGGTGAAAAAAAAAAACGCAGCTCCGAAGGCTTGCGCAGAAACGCAAGCCGCAGTTTGTAATCAAACTAAAGTCCGTCGGTCCGACGAAAATAAAGAGCAAAGAAAAAGAAAAAGCGAATATACAAAAAAAAAAAACGAAATGGAATTAATATCTCGGCACGCAAATACGAAAACGCGAAAATCGGAATAACACGCCGCGGCGCGGACTGTCACGGGCCGGCCGGGGAGTAGCCGGAGCGGTCCGGTTGTAACCGCCATCGTTCTTCTCCAGCCCTCTCCTTAAGGCGTTAGCAAACCTAGCGAGGAAAAAAAAAAACACCAAAATAAACCCCAGCTGTGTTTATGCAACGCGCCGCTTCATTTTGAAACCAAACTTTTTAGCGTTAATTGGGCCGAGACAATCAGGTAAACAAAGTGACAGGCGAGGCGAGTCGCCCCCGCTCCGGGACGAAGAACAATGTTAAAAAATCGACCAAAACTTGAATAAAGTTATTGAAAAAAAAACACTGCGTCGCTGGTGGAAAATATGTGGAAAATATCGATTAGTACCGTTTTACTGGGGGATTCGTTTGCCTGTATTTTCAGAAACACTTTGGATCCCGGGGAGGCGCCATCTTTATTTGCGCCTGTTTATTTCAGGTGACTCAGGAGGTGCTCTCTTTACTTCAGCTAGAAAAGATCAGACATACATTGAAAGGTTCCTGTGACACATTCAATAGAGTTTGGACTCCCTTCATTGAATATGTCAAGGAGTTGAATCTTTAATTGATCATGTTATCGAAGCACTCTCTCTCTAGTCAACTGTCTGTCTAGCCCACCCATATACCTCTGCAGAACTGGATCTGTTTTTTTGTTTGTTTTGTTTTGTTTTGTTTTTTGTTCACTTGGTCCCATGGGAGGGTATATGGGGAGGGAGAAAGGGAGGGTACTAATATGGGACTATATCTTGAGCTTGTATGTTTGTATATGTATGTATGCCCATTTTTGTAAAACTAAAAATGCCTAAAATAAAGTTATAAAAAAATAAAAATAAAAACATGCACCTTTCCCCTTATATTGCAAAAAAAACACACACACACATTCAAGTATGTTATCTTGATTGCATGTATTAGTTTTTGAAGGAAACCCGAAAAATCAGCGTCTTCCTTCAAATACGTCGCAAAACAGCGCGTTGACTGCACTGGGCTCAGAGACAAACACAAATCACAGTCCCCCCTCAATCCCCGCACAATCACCCCGCAGCACAATCACCCCTCAGCACAATCACCGCATCTGCCGACGTCCCATTGACCTTCCAGGAATCACCGTCTCTTGAAAGAACCAAACCCCCACCCCCCCAGCCCTTCCTCATGAACACACCGCCATGCTAATGCAACTCAAACTCCGCCCGGCCTTTCTCAACGCCCACCCCCCCTCAAACACACACTGTACGGTAAACATGCACCGGTGTTGACTTTTTAATGACAACATAATCACGAGTCCGGGATACGAGCGGGTATCAGCATTCACAGCGGCGGCGGGACGAGGGGAGATGATTCTACGCCCACGCGTGTCCGGCGAGCGAACGAGCGGGCGAACGCGCGCTCGCCATGAAAAATGCATTCTCCTCGTGTGACTGCGCATTGTCTCGGCGGCGAATAGACACGCGCTGGCCGGTTGGGCAGCGGCGCATCTGAGGCATCAATTATGCAACCGGCCACACATGGATACACAACAAATGTGGCTGTAATGCGGGGGGGGGGGGGGTCGGTTCACTCCGTTTTTGAGAGTTGACCACACAAACTTCTGACACTCACTGAGGTGGGTGTAGCGCTCGTTTCGCGTTGTGTATTTAGAAAAAACTTCTAGAACATACACACGCAGACGCACACACACGTGAACACACGGGTGCACACACGCGTGTGCACCAGGACTGGCCCCCCCCTGGTGATGGTGGCGCACAACGCAGAGCGCTTGCGTTGCACGGCTGACAGACTTTCCCTCTCACAAGTGTTCACCGGTGACCGCGGTGACCTTCCCACTGCAGTCGTTGTTTCGTGTTCCAATCCAAACTTGAGAAATGTTTTCAGAATGTCGGGGGGAATGTGGGGAAATACTCATGTCTCACAAGTGGAACCTCGATCAAGCTCAAGGTTTATGTTATGTGCGGCACGGCAGAAAAAAACAACACTCGAGATGGAAAGTTAAGACTTGCTTCGAACCCTCCTAAGGCAAAAAAGGGGTGCTTTGGTTGTGTCTGCCAGGCTCTAACCTTCACACACACACACACATACACACATTTTGACTTGTCACCCCCTTTTTCTAACGCCGTCATCAACACGTTAGGTAAATACATCTAATGATAGGAATCGAATCGAGTATACGCCTTCAAAGATGCTCTGAAAAGGGATATTTTGCAGTCACTCGCCTTTCTGTAAGGTTACTCGAGCTAAGCCTCTGAGTTCGGAGGTCTAACACGCACACACCCAAAACCTCACCCTCTCACCTAAATTAATCATGGAAGTTAAAAATAAGTCACATCCCATCACGGAAGCGGACAACGTGTGTCAGCATGTCTCCCATATGTTGAGCAGCTCTGACCCTCTCTGGCGTTCGGCAGCTTTGACCCCGTTCACACACACACACACAGACACACACACACACACACACACACACAAAGTGTCCCGCCCAGATAGAGAACCTCTGGCGACACGCAGACACACACAGACAGCAGCAGCAGCAGCGTGGCCTCGATTCAAGTCCAAGTGCGCTTTTATTTGCATAGCATAATCACAGTGTTATTTGTATAGTATAATATAACCGCGGTATAATCACAGCCAGCAGCCTGAGAGGGCTTTAATGGCCAGATATTTATGACCCCCCTCCCCCCCCTAACCCTTAGCCGCCCAAGAGGGCAAAAACTGCCTTAATTACGGGAGGAAGTCTTGAGCGGGCGCGCGGAGATGGGGGAGATCCCTCCCATCAGGAGGTGCAACGGGTGCGAGGGGGGGAATTGACACCCCACAGCACCATCACGCGCAAAAAATATACGCACTCGCTCCAATTAAGAGCAACGTGTGAACGCGAGCATCGCACACATGGCAATGAGCACGGAGGTGGTGGTGGTGATGGGGGGGGGGTTCAGTCGCCATCGACGACACAGACAGACAGACAGACAGACAGAAATGCTTTAATTATCCAGAGGGAAATTGCTCCACTGCAATGGTGAGACGTTGAAAAGGAAAAGAAAAAAAACTGTATAACTGTAAGTAATCACAGTTGAAATATAAATACAAAAATATACGTACATCTAGGCATACACTACAAAAAACACAAAGAATACATTAATACAACAAATTGAAATTATAAACATACCAGGGCCAGCGAATGTACAAGTGATAAAGTGATAAGTGACAATAAAGTGACAATAAAGTGACCCAAGTGACACGAGCGTCCCGAGCCATTGAAGAGCCGCGGCCCCGCGAGAAGACGAGGCACGCCCCCCCCCCCCCCCCCCCCCCCCCCCCACAACCCCCAAGAGGAGGCGAGCGACCTCGATTCCCGCCTCCATCCCTTGATCCGGGCCGGCATCTGAAAAAGCCGTCGGCCGGCTTTTTGATCCTCCCGTAGCAACGAGGGGGGGGGGGGGGGGGGGGGGGGGGGAG
>JAXIVH010000114.1:0-286393 GCA_036785325.1 Urophycis tenuis
GAGAGAGAGAGAGAGATGAGATGAGAGAGAGAGAGAGAGAGAGAGAGAGAGAGAGAGAGAGAGAGAGAGAGAGAGAGAGAGAGAGATAAAGAAGAGAGAGAGAAAGTGGGAGAGAGGATTACTGTTCAGGACTGTAGTGGTCAGCTGTAGCACCCTGATGACTTCAGCTTGAGCAAATTGTGGTGTGACTAATCCTTGATTGTGCATTTCCTCGGCTGCTTCCTTGTTATATCTGAGCAGATCTTACATGAGCTTCAACATCATTCTGCACCTCTTGTTCAAGCTTTGCCTAAACAGGTCGGCTTTTATGTTAAATGTCTTCTTCTCCGGGCTTCTGGACAGGGCTGGGAGTGCTATCCATGTAAAACAATAAACCTCCATTTGAAGGCTTTGTTTCAACATCTAGTGCCAAGTTGCTTTGGAGCAAGACCAAAGCAACCACCAGCTAATCGGACAACTCCATAAAGCAGTCTCATCACTTGCATGCCCACGTATCACATATCCCACGTTAGTTTTCCCCCATAACATGTTGTTTGCAGTATCATGAATGTTACAAACCGGGTGCTGTGGCGGCCCCATTTGTTATGCTGGAAAAAATGGCCGCCTATTGCCAAAGGTGTCGCCAAAGAGAACGAAGCGTAAATCTTCCCCTCGCGGCTTCAAGGCCTCTGGGAACCAGTCGCAAAACATCAAAATGCATGCGGGTCTGCAGTGTTTGCTACAGACGTCGCAGTCCTTGTCTTTACAGTTTAAATGCCTGAACGTTCCAGTTGTATTCTCTGTGAACCTGTGGTGTCGGTTTCACTCTCAATGTAGTTTGTAATTTGTAACACGTCTGTGTGTATAAAAAGGGATCATAATGTGAAAGCTAAAGCGGTTTGTTGGTTCATCGTTCATCCGGGAGTTTGCTGACATCAGCAAGCTGAAACCTATGAAGCGATTGGTTTGGAGAGTTGGCTGACATCGGGAAATCCCTTCTTAATCCTGCCCAAATGTAACCTTGTATCAGAGAGCACACAGAAAAAGAAGAGATGTCAGGCTGAGTTTGGAATAAGATTGATTCCTCTGATTTGTTTTATTGCTGTAGAAAGGGCCCTAAATGACATACATGGACTTGCCTTATCGGAGGCATTGATAGTTTTCAAATTAATGGAACAATGATATTCAAGAACCCATTGCAGAAATGCAGAGTGGTGTGAAATGTGATAGTATGGATTTATCCAGCAACTATATTTCTATGTATGTATATATCTGTTTAGATCCATCCCCTATTGAAGGAGAGCCTCAGGATTTTTCAACCTTGAGCCTATTTTCTGATCATTTTAGGTTTAAGGGATCAATGTGGTCCAGTATTTAACTCGAACACTGCCAGCTGAAATCCATGAAAATGGGCTGCAATGTAATCCTTTGGGGAAATCACGCTCCCTCAAAGTACATCCTCAGAAAGTGCTTGTTTTTGTCACTGACAGGCTCAGATTATATTCTAGCTATCACACATACACACACACACATACAGTGTCAGCATGCTGGTGATAATCATGGAAATATCATGGAAATGCTCGCTACAGAGAAATGCGATGATTTTCCCATCAAGTCTCGCTCAAGGAGAAGTCTCACTCTGAAATCTCGTGGTTGCTGGGTTGTCATGACAATCTCAGTTCTCCTATGCCCAGTGGTTTCAGACAACACTGAGCTACGCTTTCCATTGGCCAACACAACCAACTCTGAACTCTCCAGCTCTCCCTTGCGTTCCCACCGTTCACTTTCCACAACAACTCGGCTCTCGCTAAACTTCTTCTTGAGCGAGACTTGGTTGGCCACAATAGCAAACCAAATTGAACGGTAAAACAACATTGATGCAGAGGATGTATATTGACGGAGCGTTATTGCCCCCAATGGATTACATTGCAGCCCGTTTACGCGGATTACATCTGCAGTGGTCAGCGCTGCACCAAGTACAAAAAATGTTGTCCACATCTGAAAATAGGGTCAGGGTTGAAAAATCCGGAGGCTCTCCTTTAAGAGGAGACGGATGTAAACAGATACATTCATTTCATGCTCTTTCGATCTCTCATGCTCTTTCAATCCTCAATCAAAGCAGGACATGGTGAAGACAATTGAGCTTCTACTCTGATAATAGGGATTTACATTGTCTGAGAAACACACACTTTTCAGGTGGGTATTCCTGTAGTCAAATATTCACCCAAGCTGTCAGCCTTTAAGCTGGTAATAAATAAATAAAACGTTCGGTGAGGTGAGCAGTTTAGGTCACGACAACCATTTCATTATTTTTGCTGAAACCTCCCTGTGTAAAATTCAATCAGCCGGTGATTATTTTTCCTTAAATTCCTCTCTGGCGGGAATTGGCTGTCGTTTGTAGCTGACCTTTCACGCCGTGGCCATTTATCCAACTGAAATAATTGTTAAGATGGTTTCATCGTCATATCCTTGAGTGGTTTGGCTTTTGGGGGGCTATCGGTATGAGTATAAGCCATCACCTGTCCTATCCTGTTATCTCTCTCTCTCTCTCTCTCTCTCGCTCTCTATCTCTCTCCCTCCCCCCTCTCCCCCCCTCTCCCTCGCTCTCTCTCTCTGAGCTCTTTCTCTGTCTCTCTCCCCTCGTCACTGTCTCTCTCTCTCTCTCTCTCTCTCTCTCTCTCTCTCTCTCTCTCTCTCTCTCTCTCTCTCTCCCTCTCTCTCTCTCTCTCTCTCTCTCTCTCTGTCTCTCTCTCTCTCTTGCCCCCTCCCCATTCTGCCCAGCAAATGGGATGGATCCAGCCATTAGGGCCAGGGGGAAGTGAGAAGTGAAACGCTCGGGGCCCAGAGGCTTAAAGCTCATTAGGCCAGACGGGTGGATGGAAATGGAAGACAGAATTATGTGCTGTTCGCTATCCCCCCCCCACCCCCCCACCCTCCACCCCCACCATTTCAACCCGAACATGTATTGTGACCGAAGATTTAACCCAGTGGCAGGTGTCAGTTGGAAAAGTAAATAGATATTAGGAGTTTTGTGTCCAGACCGGCGCGCGTGGTAATTGAATAGACTAAAATAAAGCATGGTTTTGTGGGCGACGAAGAGCGCGTGCCATCTGCTTTTTACGCACGACGCACGATGGCAATCCTACAACATTCATATTGTAGCTGTATGTTATAATTTACACGTTTGAGTGCATGCAAGTTCAGTGTCTATACAAAACACTGTTTCAATCTGAATTACATTATATTTTAAAAGGCACATTGGAAAAGCGTTGCGCATATGTGCACTTCAGGGTCGGCTTCTCGAAAGAAGGTTCTTCTTGCAAGCCTCAATAAACCGTTGGAAATCCCGGTTGTTTCTTGAGGCGACGGAGTCTGGCCGCCGGTACACTGGCCCTCAACAAAGTGTGAATACCATTCGGTGAGGACTTAGGCTAAGTGGGAAAGCTTTTAGCACATTATCCGCTGGCAATTGCGAGGTAATCTGATTTCCAGGGACAGGTTCCTTATTAAATATCTGCGGTATCGGATTTGCATTCGGGAGTTGTCTAATAGGTTTAACGCCTCTTGGCTCTGCTGGCGTCCCGTGTATGTAAACGCGCATCTCCCCGAGAGTGAGTGACATTGAGGACGAGAGGTGATCCACCTGAAAAGTCGCGAGTCAGCAGCCCTGCTTTATACGCACTGGCCGGGGGGCCGGTGGGGCGCGAGGGGAAGCCGACAGCGTTGCCACAAAGAGAAATTAAGGGGATGAAAAGAGCCTTGAAAATGTAACTCGTGCATCAAGCAATGTCTCAACAAAAATAAATAGGTGAATGAAGGTGTGCCCATGATAACGTAACGCGTGACGCGAAAATTTCACCCTTTTGCATGTCATGTTCCTTTCACTCTTTCCAAATATTTTTTGGTCTGGACGAGGCGTAGGCCCTACGTTATGTCTACATGTGGGTGCGCTACACGTGGGTGCGAACGCTCGGCTTCTCCGTGGCTGTAGGCCTCTACACGTCTCTGTTTTGGAGAAAAAGTGCTCTTGTAAAAACAATTAGGCACAGATAAGAAGACTCAGTGTGCTCAGGCCAGTTGATGTCTAGACCGAATCCTGTCTCCTGTCAAGTTAAAAGAGACGAATGGAATAAGATGTCTTCTTCAACCAGACCTGAAAGCCATCCAAAACATAATGGAATACATTATCACATGATAATGTACCATGTTATGTATCATATCACAGGCTATAGGCTACATGACAGTGAAATTATAATAAATAATAAAACAATGATTTAAGTGGACTTTAAGAGAATGGCATGTTTTATCGTAGCACGGTCGCACCATAGTAGTTTGTTTTATGGTTTATTTGTAGGGACAAATACAGACACATACATATTAAACAATTTGTCTGATCCAGTGCATTGTAGTGGGTTTGCTCAAGCGTATCTGAAATACCAGTGCCTATGTTTTTTTTTCCTCTTTAATACAATAAAACATACAAAACTATAAATCATGCGTGCATGGGTGTGCATATATAAATATATATATATATATATATATATATATATATATATATATATATATATATATATATATATATATATATATATATATATATATATATATATATATCTGTGTGTGTGTGTGTGTGTGTGTGTGTGTGTGTTATTATACAGCTTGCTATTGACAACGTATTCAGAATCCATATCGATATGGTAAATATGTAATTCACGCATTATTTTGGATTGTACTTTGTATTGCCTACTTTAAGTTGAAAGTAAAATAAAACTTTAAAAATAAGAAAGTATATGATAGGCCTACATTCAGATTGCATCGAGTCCTAGGCTGCATTTTGTGCATTTCATGAATGCAGTTCCGGCCGCCTACATCATTCATTTAATACAATTGAATACACACTCATATAAGTTACGGGAACTGAATAGAATTGGACTTTATTGCTCGGTTGCCGCCGGGTTCACCAGGCCCATATTCTCTGTGTGGGACGGTGGAGGTGTGACGTCACAGCACGGGCGGTGATTGGTCGAGGCCGATAGCAACGCAGGGTAGACTAAAGTTAAGGGGGAGAGCAAGGGGCTCAGCCGCCCCAATGAAGAGTTCGCCTCGGATCTGACACCGCAGCACCATTTGAAGGAGTCTTTCCTCTTACGATGAATCCAGCAGGTCACAGATAATATTCAAGCGTCCACCAAGGAAACAGAGTTCCAGAACGACAAGAAATAGGCCTGCGCAGTTGTTCGCAGTCCTTCTCGATATCTGCCAGGATCGTTGCAGCCGAAAAGCGCACATAAGGTCGATTTGTTTTTTTTTTGTTTTTTTAACGAGTTGGTTCCTCCGTTCCAACCATGGAGTACACATCTTCCCCGAAGCCACAGCTTTCATCTCGGGCGAACGCGTTCTCTATCGCCGCTCTCATGTCCAGTGGCAAGCCCAAGGACAAGGAGGCGGAGGAGAACACCATCAAGCCTCTAGGTGAGCGCCCGGCCGGCCGGGCTGGTGTCCATTTGATACATCCTTCAGCCTGCGCAAATTGTTCCCAAGCGTGCAAACTCAAATATTATGCCTGATAAATGAATAATCTTTAAAGCTCTGTAGTGCAGTGCAGACTAAAATCATGCGCGCCTATTCAATTTATTGACTATGTTATAATTGCAGGCCTACTAGCCTATATAAACTATTCTCGACATGATTTATTTAGCATTTCGCACAAAAAGGAAAACTATTTAAGATGACTCTTTCATGTTTGAATTTTGCAACAATATTGACATTTTTTTTTTTCAGTGCGTTGTTGAAAATTAAAATAACAACAAGTGAGCAAAAATCATATGATGCTCTCATCCCATGAGGAATGTTTGTATTTGGAAGTGAAAGTATGTTAGTACATCTTAAGAAAATTACAAGACTGGCTCAACAAGATAATAATAATAATAATAATAATAATAATAATAATAATAATAATAATAATAATAATAATAATAATAATAATAATAATAACAATAATAATTCTTCTTCTTGTTCTCCTTTTCTTCTTCTTCTTCTTCTTATTATTATTGGGACTATTATAATTGTTTTATGTTACGAGGCTTGTAACAGATTAGAAGGCAGTACAACTGTGAATATGAATATACCTTGTGTATCAGGTAATTAGGCTATTATCGTTTTGTTGACTGTACTCAGCAGCTCTAGCCAATTAGCACTTCTATGCTAATGCACAAAATGCTCGTCTAAATGTAATATTTGCCTAATCAAACAAACAACTATTAGTCAAGAAGTAGATCTATGCCTATTTGTAGGTCCTATTATACAAAAATATTGTATATTATACCTACCTTTTATTGTGGGTTATGTAGAATATGGTATGGAACGACAACAACACAACAACAACAACAACAATAATAATAATAATAATAATAATAATAATAATAATAATAATAACAATAAATATTATGAATATTATTAATAATAACGATAATATATAATATACTATAATATAGTTAATAATAATCATGATACAAGAGACTTATTTAATAACATGAAATGTTTTCTATAGGCGTTCAATTATTCAATGCTAATCATGTCTTGCATATTCGCACTGATGAAGCTGCGAGTGATTGAAACTTTTCCTCATTCTGAAGAGCAATTCGTAGAGAAGTCTTCGTGCAACCAGGGCCTGGGCGAGCTGTCATCCCTGGACAGCCATGGGGACTTCAGCGGGAGCGCGCCTGTGGTGTGCACAGAGCCACTCATCCCCACGAACCCCGGCGTCCCGAGCGAGGAGATGGCCAAGATCTCCTGCAGCCTCGAAACCAAAGAGCTGTGGGACAAGTTCCACGAGCTTGGCACCGAGATGATCATTACCAAGTCTGGGAGGTGCGCGCTCAATTCAGTTGTCAAATCTTCAAGTGTCGGCCTATAACTGTTAGATTAATGCGTTATAAGATAATATCATCAGTTTTATCATATCATGTTCATTATGAGAATTATTATTTATTTAATTATGATTCTATTTAATATTATTACAATACAGTAGGAGTGGTAGTACGTGTTTATTATAATTAGCTGTAGGCCTAAAGCATATATTGCAATTAACTTGATTGGCACGCAGAGTGTAGCCAGGGGACGTTTTGAGCTGCCTAAACATCCTCTTATCCTTTCGTTCTGTTTTTTGTGTTTTTCTTAGGCTATGAGTCTATGTCTATTATATTTTTTTCTCAAATACCATCTTGGAAGTACATCATTGAATTTAACATATCTGGATGGGTGTAAATAGTTATCCTTTCTGGAGAGAAGTGACTTGCTTGCATGGTATTAACCCCCCCCCCCCCCCCCCCCCCCAACAGAAGAATGTTCCCCACCATCCGAGTGTCCTTCTCCGGGGTCGACCCGGACGCCAAGTACATCGTGTTGATGGACATTGTACCCGTGGACAACAAACGTTACCGATACGCCTACCACAGGTCATCGTGGCTGGTAGCGGGGAAAGCCGATCCGCCTCTGCCTGCCAGGTACATCCGACACACAACCCACAGTATTTAGGCACGTGTGTCACGTTTTCTCATGGCAACGAGGCCTATACGACCCTGCCAGGGTTTCAGATTCTAAATATTGTGTACGTCAATGTCGGCTAATCATGGTCCGAATTCTCAAGGAACAATGCAGATTTTTTAACTGAATTTTCAAGTGAATTGTAATTGTGTTGGCATCGTTATTTATTGGGTTATTTATTTATACAGGTTGTACGTCCACCCTGACTCGCCGTTCACAGGAGAACAATTACTAAAGCAAATGGTGTCGTTCGAAAAGGTCAAGCTCACCAACAACGAACTGGACCAACATGGACACGTGAGTGAGGCGTGAATTCATATTTCATATTTTTCTAACCACGTTAAAGAAAGAAAACTGAAAAAGGCGATGACGAAGTAACAACGTACAACAACAGTTCAAAAAAACCCTAAACATTGTCAAGACTCGGCATGTGGAAACTATGGGAACGAGTTAGAGATATAAATCGTTCTAGGTGACGTTTTAATCACAGCACATCCAGCTTTTGTTCAGCCTTTGATTCCCTTCACACTCTCCATGTTCACTGCCGAAACACATCCGTTATCCCGTTAATTGCAAAGATTAGGACACCACCGGGGGGAGTGTTGAGCAACACTGAGCCAGCGGGGTGTTTCCGCGTGAAGGCGCAACAGTCGTTGTTAGGCGACCAACTGACTCGATGTGAACGAATTGACTGGTAGTAGTGTGCGTTCACAATCTATTAGGACGCTACTTAGGCTAAATAATATTTCGATTATGTTAATTAATGCAGCGGATGAAGCCTTTTAATATTGTAGGCCTGGCCTACTGCTTAGGATACTTATAAAAGTAGTCTTGTTATCTAGAATATATTGCTAGCCCGAATTGCAAGACAAAAGGCTATATTAGGCTGTGTTTTATATACCCTGCTATTTTAAAAACCTAATAATTTGATTTTTTGAAATAATTGTTTAAACTATTAAGCACATTTGGATAGGCTAATGTGACTATTCTTTTGAGAGAAAACGCTCATGTTAAAAACATTATTATCTTATAGTATTATATATCATTAATAGTATGATATAAAATCAAATTATTAAAATATGTAGGGCTATTAGCTACTAATTTGTTGTTTAATAGGAACTTTTCACATTTCAATATTTGTATATGGAATATAGGCTTACATCATTATGTAGACTATGCCCATTTAAATTAAATTAAAATTAAATTCCCCAAACCCCTTTTTTTGGTCAAAATTCATAAAAGCAAATTCCAGAGAATGTTTCTTCAAAATGGTTTCACCATCCAAAAATATATGAAACAATTCTGTTTGATTCTATTCCATTTTGCATTTTCCCAAAAGCATTTTTCAAATTTGCCTAGAATTAATAGAAAAGGTACTCTAAGGTATTGAATAGAAAATGTCCCATAACTTAAACATTATACCTGATGACGATTGAGTGAAATTAGTGACTTTATTCATTTGGCGAATTTCGGGAGTGTTATATAGCCTATACTATTTTTTTAGGCCGCACTGATAGGCTCCCTTCCAGAGGTCCATGTCTACTGTAAGCCTATACAATGAAGATTCAGGTTTCTGCCCGTATTAGGTAGAAACACGTTCGCCTTCATATATATTGTTAATATTTAGACGTGGGCCTACTCCTACGCTCAATTCTTTCCATAGGCCTATCTGATCTCCTAACCCCGCTGTGTATCTCGATGAGCAAACAAATACGTGAGAATGTGGGATGCATGGAGCTGGACGTCGAGCTGTCCAAACAGCCGACGTCCACACGAGTCACGATTACACGGCACACATTTTCAGCACGAAACGTACGTTTTTTGTTTTGTTTTGTTTTTAAGATTTGATGTAACATATAACCGTTCTTTTGGATGGACGAGAGTCAAGAATTTTTTTCTTACTTATATTTCTTTATTTTGCTTATTCAAAAATATGTCTATAGCTATATTTATTGCTTGCACACATATTTATTTTGAGGTGATGGTGATGGCGGTGACATCTCACCACCCTCCTGTCTGTCCATGTATCTAGACCCATGTCTTTCTGACCCGATGTCTTGTCTTTATCTTCCTCTTGCCATGAATTGCTGTCGCCCACACAATCTCACAATCCCAAATTATATATATATATATATATATATATCGCAAATCAAAATCACATATAAATAATAATAATAATAGTAATATTAACAATAATAATATTGTATGAATGTATCATCATTAGGCCTATTATTATTATTATTATTATTATTATTATTATTATTATTATTATTATTATTATTATTATATTTACATTTATATCATATTGATATCTTTCCCCAGATCATTTTGAATTCCATGCACAAGTACCAGCCCAGGGTGCACATCATCAAGAAGAAGGAGCACACTGCCTCGCTGCTCAACCTCAAGTCCGAGGAGTTCCGCACCTTCGTGTTCACCGAGACCGTCTTCACAGCGGTCACGGCCTATCAGAATCAGCTGGTGAGTGACTGACAGCCGGCCTCGTCCAATGGTTGAAGTCTATTTGACGCCATGTCCCCATTCATTGTGGGAATTAACGGCACTGACAGTCAAGAGGCTGTGAATAGCTGGGAGATAGGATGATCCTCGGAGGAAATCATATAGAACTGAACTTTAAAGGACTTAAAAAAAAAGCATATGGAATGACATTTCGACCATTAAAAACAAAGTAGCCTGGTAGCCTAGTTCTTTCACAAAGGCATAAGCAAATGCTCAAAGTGTTTATTAAAAAAACACATTAAACAAAGGATTTGAGAAAGAACAAAAAGGGGAAAGAATAAAAAAAGGACTCCACCGCTGTCTGTTGCGGCAGATAAGGGGGTCTTTGCGTCTGAGAACGATTGTAAATGAATCATTCCCCTCCGTCCTACAGATCACGAAGCTGAAGATCGACAGCAACCCGTTCGCCAAGGGCTTCCGGGACTCCTCGCGCCTCACCGACATGGAGAGGTACAGGGGATTCTGGGACCCCCACCCGCTCTTCCCCGCTTCACCCACGGCCTGTATTGTCTGGCCTTGTTCTCCCCACCTCCTTGCCTTCCTTCCTTTGCATCCCTTCATCTTTACCTCGTTTATTTTTTATCTATCTATATCATCCTATATCTATATCATCATTCTTTTTTTCTTTCCTTGTTCCTTTCTTTATTTCCTGATTAAATATATTTGTTCCTTCCACCTATATTTCTTTCTTTTTCTTTCCTCCTTTCCTCTCCTTCCTTCCTTCTTTCCGTCCTTCCTTCCTTCCTTCCTTCCTTCCTTCCACCCATCCTTGTCTGATCTTTGCTCTCCTGCTTTATTTCCTGTGCATGTGGTGTGCGGTTGGTTGCTTTCATGAGACAGTTGAAGTTATCTTACACGCCATTGGCTGAAATATAATATAACTATTCAACCCATGATAAACACACACACACACACACACACACACACACACACACACTGCCAAAAAGCCCAACATCCTGCAGGCAGAACACCTTTCATCGTTCTTCCTGGATGCTGTACTGGTGCCAAAATCAGCCGACAAAATGAAACCATCAGCCCATTTCCCCCAATCAGACGACCCAGATAGAGAGAGAACAGGCCCAGACAAGCCTGCCCCCCCCCCCCCCCCCCCTCCCACCCACCGCACCCTCAACTCACTCTGTGTCTCTCTCTTTTTGAGGGCTGTGAATTAGACCTGATCAATTGATCTTAAGGGAGCTGAAGAAATCACATTAGTCTGGAGTCGCCCACTGCACTAAAACACGCCCTAATCCAATTGGTCGCCGTGACTGAGTTGGAACCCCCCCCCCCCCACCCCCCCCCTCCCTCCATCCCCTCTCCCCCCCACCAATCCCCATCCAGCTGTGTGCTGTGGGGGCCTTCGGTGGCCCCCCGAAGCCAGACCAGCTCAGCCCTGATAAAAACACACACATTTGTACTGCTCTGCTGACAGATATTGCACTTCCCTAACCTAATTGGAGGGAGGGGGGGTCGGGGGGCGGGGAGCAGGCTGCAGGCTAATGTGAATGCATGGCTCTTATGATGCAGACCCTTTCCAGCACACCGATGCACACACACACACACACACACACACACACACACAGGCGCGCACACACACACACACACACACACACACACACACACACACACACTACCTCCCCCACAATCTCCGTGGCTTTCTGACAAAACTCAAATGAGCTAATGCACTTTGTGGAATAGAGAGAATACACATACACTACACAAACGCTCACACACACACACACACACACATACACTACTGTTTGGACAAATGCACAATTGAACAGCGATGTATACACTCAAAAACATGCCACAAATTAATATAGTGAGGAAATAGCCATGCAATCGTGTCATTTGCACATTGTCAAGGAGCGTAAATACTGAAATACACACAATGTACACAAAGTACACAATGTACACCAAGTAGTACATGTCTAAAACAATGCGCGTGAAGGTCACATGAACGCCTTGACGTCAAAGTGTGCGCCTTTCCGAGCACATCTGCTCCTCAACTCTGCGACGGAATGCAATGCTTTGGCAGATTGTGTTGTTCATAGGCCTTTATTTCCAACAGCACACTCGGTGGATTCAAACGCTCGCTCGAAACACGCAGAGATATATGTTGGGATTCTCCTCTTCGACATTTGCTGCAGGGAAAGTGTTGAGAGTCTGATCCACAAGCACTCGTACGCCCGCTCCCCCATTCGGACCTACGCTGGAGATGAGGACCCCCTGGGAGAGGATGGACACCCGGCGCACACCAGGGGTGAGCTCACCGCGCACTCTGGGGGTGACACGCGTGCACACATTTAAAGAAACGGGACTGAGATTTTCAAAAATCTCCACTTAAAGGAGAAAAAATCAAACATGTTCATTTAATTCAGATTGAACAATCACAATTATTAAAAAATATTATTTTTAATAATTGTGATCATGCTTAGAAGTTATAATTATAGCAGCAACATGATTCTACCAATATGTAGTGTTATCACCACCTGTCGGTCAACTGCATCATGAAATTATCCTCTTCCACCTCAGCATCCAATAACATATATACACTCACAAAGGAAAATCAAATAAATTGCCAAAAATAACACAAATCTAAGACATTACGGAGATGGAGGTGACCACTGGTCTCCCTCACTCTCCTTCATGTACTAGCCTCCCCCCTGCAAAGTGATCACCCTAACAGACTCACCACCAATAACCAATTAACTAATCAACCCTCACCGAAACACACCACCAAACACCCATTACCTAATTAACCCTCACAGTAACACAAATGTCGGGGGAACCGTGTGTGTGTGTGTGTGCTTACTTAAAAGGTCACACACACACACACACACACACGCACATACTCACACTATTGGGCCACATTTACACATAGCCGAGTATTTAGATTAGATTAGAATATTTCCCCCGCCCTCCATTTTCATAAATAACATTGTGCACACAACATCGTTTTCAAAAAAGTTGTCATTTACATCAACCCGCATGAATAGCCAAACAAACTAAACATAGGGCGTTCACATGACGTTAAGGATTTTCTGGTGCATAATGTTTGAGAACCTAAAACCCTGTTTCTCCCAGTTGACACGGCAACACATAAACCGGCATTTTCCGAAATCTCGACATTGTCCAGAGTTTTTAGAAATAATCGTTTTCAGTGATTAAAAACAGGGTTTTCGTGTAAACGACAGGCCAAACCGCAGGGAAATATCTGCGTCTTCCCTTTGTGTAAACGGGGCGCACACACACACACACACACACACACACACACACACACACACACACACACACACACACACACACACACACACACACACACACACACACACACACACACTACCTCCCCCACAATCTCTGTGGCTTTCTGACAAAACTCAAATGAGCTAATGCACTTTGTGGAATAGAGGGAATACACACACACTACACAAACGCTCACACACACACACTACTGTTTGGACAAATGCACAATTGAACAGCGATGTATACACTCAAAAACATGCCACATATTAACATAGTGAGGAAATAGCCATGCAATCGTGTCATGTGCACATCGTCACGGAGCGTAAAACGGGGCCTTTACGTGTCCTCTCCTCCGCCCCCCAGGCTCGGCCTTCACGGCGTCAGACAACCTGTCCCTGGGCTCCTGGGTGACCACCACATCGGGCTTCTCCGGCTTCCAGCACCCCCAGTCTCTGGCCCACCCCATCCAGGGCTCCTTGCCCCCCTACAGCCGGCTGGGCATGCCCCTGACGCCCGGTGCCCTGGCCGGCTCCATGCAGGGCGGCGGGCCGTCCTTCCCCTCCTTCCACATGCCCCGCTACCACCACTACTTCCAGCAGGGTCCCTACGCCGCCATCCAGGGACTGAGGCACTCCTCCACCGTCATGACCCCCTTCGTATGACCCCCGGGGGCTCTGTGAGGGCGGGAGCCCGCCGTGCTGCGCGACCGTCCCCGCTGCACACACACACACACACACACACACACACACACATTCACACACACACACTCACTCGCCCGCCCGCCCCTCGCTCGGCCAGGCCGCCCGTGGTGGCTGACCTATATACCCTTGGTACATAGGTACGTACGAAGTGTGACTCTGCCGACCCTGTCGACGCCCTCACTTTGGATTAGCCTCGGTTTGACGTTTCCTATGTTCACGCTTTTCCTGCGTGTTGTAAATATTCCTACTGTAGCCCCCCCCCCCCCCCGCCTGTGTGAAAAGAAAGGACCAGAACAATCAGTGGGAGGTCGTACTGGAGAGAGAGAGAGAGAGAGAGAGAGAGAGAGAGAGAGAGAGAGAGAGAGAGAGAGAGAGAGAGAGAGAGAGAGAGAGAGCAAACCTATGACCTCATATGACACAAATGATTTTCACGTTATCTTCGTATGAAACTGACCTGACCTGAGCTCCAGACGACATCCTCAGCCTTCTAGAAATACTATTTTGGGGGGTGGGGGGGTTGTTTAGTTTGGCATGGACATGGAGGACACATCAGTTGAAGTGGATGGTGACTCACTGAAAAAGGTCAGAGAAACAATTCTTTGAATCGCCCAGTGAAATACCTGAGCTCAGAAAGGGCTTCAAACATTGCTCTGGTGGAACAGGGGGCAGCCATCTTGTTTGCCCTCTCATTGCAGAGATCTGGCAGAAAGAAACCAAAAACAATGTTCTGATGAAAACAATGTCGATAACAATATGACAGAAAGCAATGTAAAAATATGGAAATGCTACAAATATAGGCAATTCTTACTGTAGAGTAAAATACTTTAGGAGGCATGCAGAATCCTATAGATCAAACTTTATATAGATAACAATGGCAAGTTTTCACCTTCATTTTAAGCTTTCTACATGTTCAGAAGAAGAATGCATTAACGACCAGTATGTGCACGTGAATTAGGTTGTATTGTAAAAATGTCCCCTTTTTGTTCAATGAAACTACCTGTACAGTCCTTAAAGGCTATCCATGTCCTTCAGACTTTACACTGCAGCTGTTAAACTGTCTCTCAACAATGTGCACCAATATTCATAACCGGACGACCACATTCAACATGTGCATGTGCAGACCATGTTTGAATATCATTTATTATTCATAGCATTCCCAGAGAAACACACATTATTTATATTCTTCAGTATTGGCTGGCCATCTTGGTGTCCAGAGCTCGTCAGTCAGTCGCTAGTACGACTGGAGATCCTCCCAAAGCAAGCACACGGCTGACGGGAACTGTGTGGCGCTTTCCAGAAGGAAACGAATCATTATTCTGTCCTTTTGGCAGTGTGGAGGGGAAGAGGGAAGGAAGGCTGTTTACAGCGAGGGCTGGGTGCTTTCACACAGTGTTTTCACACTGAATGTCTGCATCAAGCGGATTGAGGTGCTTTTCATGGCCGAAGTTAAAAGGGTGGAGGGAAAAAAATGTTAAGATATAAACACTTTGTAAACACAGGCTCAGTGCTGGTGCTCATCGATCGGTGATGAATGACATTCACCGCGAAGAACGTACCTGTTTTGAAATGCCAACTTGTCGTGTGTGTGAGTGTAGGCCTACTTGAGGAGGGAACAGGACGAGGGGGGGGGGGGGGGGGGGGGGGGGTGTTGGAGCGCAGGGACAGCCCGCATGCCGAATTACATCAGCGTCATCCGATGGACACAGTGGAGACATGTACGATGCGATGTACGATGAACAGAAATCCGTGAATTGGCAGACATCTCTTTGAGACCCATATTCACTCGAAAGGAATTCCAAGTGAATTTATAATAAAGAAAGGGTTCAAGCTGCAGCATGAGTTCAAAACGGTGCTTAACAATACGTAGGTCCTATAGAAACTCCATAATGTGACCCCTTGCATATGGTTTGTGTGCAAGCAGTACATGCGTATTCATCTTCGGGCCATAGGATGGATGATGGTTGTATGTTGTGCACTACACCCGCTGGTTCTGAAATGAAAAGTGAATCTTTGGTCCCGTCCTGACATGCAATGTATCAAAACAGATTGTACATATAAAGTTCATCTTCATTAGGCTACTGTTCATGTTACATGACATTTGTCCAGGACCGTTTCTCCGTATTCGCGCAAACACTTTAACACTGAAAATAACAATAACAATAATAATAAGGTTTGACTTTTTTTCCCCTCTCACTTATTTTGTTTGTTGGTGTATTCATCCTATGCCATACACAGGCCTAACCTGAATATGACACCTACGATATTGTGTTTTCAATTTTAAGTGCAATATATTTATTTTGCTCTCTGAGAAGGAAATGTAATGTACTATGCCACATTAAAAAAAAAAGTTGTAATTTGTAAACTTAAGAAATATATATCGCCACACAATGACTTTGTTTGTCTTGTCTTTTCTACCAAGTCACTCGTATCAAAACACGAGTTTAATAGATTATCAGACTCTGCTGATGCAAATCCTTGCTATTGGTATTCTGTCCATTATAATTCTGAATGGTTGGCTGTTGGGACTTGCTGTTTTCTGTTGTGGAGCTAATTTATAGAAAATATTATCTCAACACCAACGTATTTGACTAATATATTGATACTTTTATCAATACCAACTGAAGTTATGCCCTCCGGTGATTTAGCTTGATCCTACAGCGCCATCTAGTGGCACAAAACAGTAATACGCCATATAAATTGCTTTCATAATTGAGGTAATCATTTTGTAAGATACATTTCATGAACATTTACTTTTTTTATGTTTAGGTTTTGTGCAGTCTGTCAAGTCCAAACAGATTTGATTGCTCGTTATTTAGTCCCACCAAACAGCAATCACAACAACACGGATCTTGCTCCAGACATCGTAAAATGTTAATTGGAATGCAAGAGAGTGTTACGTCTCTTGCTCAAGGACAAGCAATTCAGCAGGGCCACTGAGGCTTAACCCATTTGAGAATGTGAATCCCCACAGCAGACGTACAACTGCAATGTCCATAGACCGCCTAAAGCCATGCATACATGCATGTGTACTGTGCACGTTGCAGGGGCAACAACCGACCAATTAAACATAAATACACTTCTTCGAAGTACCTCAGTTTATGTGAATCTCCTAATTTGGTTAGACATGCACATCAGCAGAATGTGTGTGTGTGTGTGTGTGTGTGTGTGTGTGTGTGTGTGTGTGTGCGTGCTTGCGCGAGTGTAATTAGTGTAATAACGTTGGTATGCCATCACCAATGTAAACAAAGGATTTGGCAAACTCGAAACACAACTGGGGTTGCTAATTAGCAACGCCACAGGTGTAACAACTTTGTCCAATTAGCTGGCGCAGCGCCGCTGGGATCACAGCTTGTTGGACGTTGGAACCTGCGACAATTCCCCCGAGAATTCACCCCCCAAGACCGATAACACACAACACAGACTCTCTCTGCATGTTCTCAGCATCAGAGGCGAGCGCGTCAAAAGAAAAAAAAAAGCTCCAAGGCAATCCGCCGTGACCCTAAACGACACAGCCACGTACGCCTACCCCCCCACCCACACACACACACACTCACTAAATGCCTGTCCCCTGTCCTACCCCTGACCACTGCTTAAGAAGCCCTCGCTGCGCGTGTCCTCTCTACACATGTAAACAAATACACACCCGTCTATCACCACCGCCATCACCGGCCACCGCAGAGAAACCCGCCGGATCGATGGCTGGACGTTAGTCACCGTTTCACCAGGAAGAAGGGCCCACTTCCACCTCGATAAGAATCAGTTACATCCTTTGAAAATAAATAAATAAACAAATAAATAACATCCCAGTGTGGCCGTGATTGGATTAGAGGGATAGGAGAAGGGCGGCCGAGCCACCGTGAGGTATGGCCAAACAAATTGAAGACAACAGTCGGGCCGGAGAGTCCATTTTGGAGCCTAATTTACACAGTGAGTAGCGCAAGCTGAATCTGATGTCATTTCCATCAATTTTGCATTTCGCCCCCTCCTTCCCCCACTTTGTGCTTTTAGCGGTCGTTTGAAACGTCTGGCGGAGGATCGTGGATGTATAACAGGAACTCCGGAGGGCAGACACGGTGCATTACAATGTCGGGGAGAGCGTTTTGCACTGCGCTCCAGTGAGAGCTTGTGCTGCGCGCGAGAGAGTACCCATCGCCGGGTGTACCCTCTGCAGACAATATGGTAATAGGTCTGGAGAACAGCCTATAGCGCTTTAGACGAGCTATTTGAGTGTCGTTTTCATCTTCGGCTAAGAGTTTTGATCCAGCACGGGGCCAAATAAAAGTTCATCATGGAGGACTTTTAAAATGACAAAAACACGCATATTTGAAGAACAAGCGGTTTGAGTGAGAGTGGTCCATTGACTCGACTCCAAGAGCACTGTGGGAGCACTGCATGTACAGTTCACGTATAGTGCGGCCTAGTAGTCCAAGGGTCAAAGGTCGACTGATACCTTTACAATTTAGAATGGACTACTTCATCCATTTTAATGATGACATACAGCTAGCCTATTTTGTTTAAGGTCTTCCAAGATATGGCTCTTCTACAAAAACGAGTATCCTATTATAAAATCCAAGCTGGTGGTTCAAATTCTACGTTTCTTTTGGTAGCCTTCTAATGGTGCAGATGTGGTACATCAGCCATGTGTGTGTGTGTGTGTGTGTGTGTGTGTCAAAGGAATCTTCTCTCTCTCTTATTCTTTTCTCGCTACACTTGTTATCTATGCTTCGGTGGTGTCAGATGCCCAGGCCAACCGCTGTCTCCGCAGAGGCAACGAGGTCTGATAGCAGGAAACATCGGCGAGACGGGCCGCATAACGATGACTTATATGGATGACGAAATGTCCTACACTGGCCCAAACACCATCTCATATTATGAACCCCGTCCTCCTCTCCTTTTCTGATACTGAGAGAGAGAGAGAGAGAGAGAGAGAGAGAGAGAGAGAGAGAGAGAGAGAGAGAGAGAGAGAGAGATCGTAACACGATTGGATCGCCGTCTCCAAAAGGGGCAAGCATAACGAAATCAAACGGCCGTCAAGCCCCTGTCATGCATAATTAATTGGCCCGTCTACGACCAACTACACAAAAATCCATGGTCATTCGATTAGGAGAGGTTTGAAGGACTAGAAAGTGCATCGCTGTCTTAAGTCCCTTCCCCCATTCACCTTGCTGTCTGCTCGTGTCTGCTGGCAGGATGGTGTTAGCCTACACGCATTTAACAAGGTTAAATGCTGTTTCGAGAGAGAATACTGGCGTTGGACATTCTTTGGTTTTAGGGCTCAGCCGCACAGCATTCATAATCCACTGACCATAGGCCTACGGTCTCGGAAGAAAATCTGCAATATGTCACTTTTTTTACTGCAGTCGTCAGCCTTGTTTGAATGTGTTTGTACTAGTCATGTATAGCGTTATAAAAATAAGAAGCCCCTGAACTGATTGGTCGCCCTCTCAGCGAGATTTTACGACCACATACCCAACTGAATTTGAGTGGAAATATTACTTTTGTGATTCATGTTTAAGTAGATATCATTAGCGTTAAACTTTGATAACATTCTCTCACAGCAAAGTAATACAGAAAATTTTAAAGTTACAGGAATGGTTAGAGCATTGCAAAGTTAGTATATGTGTTAATGTTGAAATATTGTAAAAACTATGAACATGAAACACAGCTTTACATTTAAATACACTGTCTGATAACGTTTTTTCCCCAATAATTGTCAAATTAACTTGAGAGATTGAAGTGTCTCAAGCGTATCATTCAATATTCAATTTTTTATTGTGACCCTGGTTTGAAACCATTGAACTTGTTGCCATGGCAACATTTGAGGGAATAAATTATGTCATCTAATTTGTCATTAATGTAATTATTACATCTCTTCTGTAATAATGCTCTATAAACGGAACCCTTGAAGACACCATCAGATGGTAACAATACAGCACATCCAGTCAAAATGCAACAATCGCTTTTATTTAAAAAGAGCAATTATTTAGGACTTAATAATGATGCATATACTTTAAATATTTATGTAAATTACTCTTGTTAAAATACAGAGGGCAAAACTATGTCCTTGCACTGCTGAAAATTAATCATCTGATGCAAATGTCATGAAAATGCACTTGAGCATATGGATTCTTAGCCTTCCGGCAATTTAACAGAAATCTCCTAGATGTCTGAATTACGGTGTCCGCAACCATTCACCTCTCAGGCGGCCTTCATGACGTTTTCCCAATAGGAGACGGCTGCCTTCAGCGTACCCTCGCACGTTAGCTTCCTGTTTTAGACGTTTCAATGTCATTCTCAAATGTTCATTTCTTTTTTTTTTGCTCGACGCTCCGTCCTCTTGCGCAGAACTCGAGGGTGGAGCCTTGCTGACCTCTGACCCGTCGTTGTTGTGGATAAGCAAGTCTGTTAGTACGGCAGCAGGGCCCGGCATACAAGTCTTCACGGGTCTACCCGAAACGCAGTGTCTGAGACCCGACACAGAACCCTTTAGGGGCTATGGGCTGTAACATGCTACTATGGTCAACCCCCCATTCTAGTGTTGTGGGCCCTGGGTCTGCTCACCACAAGGTGTCAAACCCCCATGGATACGAGAAGACCCGTGGTCAGCATTGATCATGAGGGAAGCACATGGGAGTGCTGGGAAACCTGCGTGGCAATTAGGCTGACTGTTAGTATCTCATGACAAGATTGATGTTAAATGGGTGACGCGAGACTGTCAGGGTTCGACCATTATGAGACATTCTTTCATTATGTCATTCTTTCTTTGTCTTTTGGTTCAACATACAGCACATTCAGTCAGACACATTTGAGGCAAAACTGCCTATTCTCATTTCCTTCTATTAGGATAACATATGTATGTATGTACCTGACGTGATGTTTTTAGCAGAAGAATGGCATTTTTAGTACCATTTTAATTATCAGGTTTGTTGGGTCCATAATCAGTCTCTGAACCCAGGCGGGGTCTGTAATATCTTGAACAGAAATGGATCGGTGTATATTTTATATACACTTTTACTAATTTCCAGTGTCCATTAAGAGCTTGGGTCATTTTGGACCCGTGAAGAACTCTAGCTAGGTAACCTGGGCTCAAACGGGCTATTATTGGACTTCATCTGGCGGCCATCTTGGTTATACACGCTAGCAAGGGGCTTGAACCTAATGCGGAATTGTGCAATCAGTTGATCACTGATTGTGTTAAGAACCAAAGTTATACGAAGATGTCGCTAGGTGAATAACAGTATGTGAGTGAGAAAGAGAAAAAGAGAGAGATTTCCCTTCATAGCTTAATGTCTTAATTGTGAAACAAGGCAGGTCTGACTCAACCATAATAGAGTCGTATCCCATAGAGGGTGCACTATGTACACCTGGGTAGTCTGGCCTCTGGTTTGGATGTCAGGGTTGTGGTGGTGGTGGTGGTGGGGGGGGGGGGGGGGGGGTGCTACAAAGGTCGACATTAAGGTGGTGTGTGTGTGTGTGTGCGTGTGTGTTTCGTTATTAGTTGACAGGTTGGGGTCGTCCTTCCGGGATGAGGGAGGTGAAGAACGTGCTGATGAAGGACCAGACGGAGGTGAAGAAGCCCGGCTGCTGAACGCCTCCTCCTGCTCCTCCACCTTCTGCCTCCTCGCCGCCTTCACCCTCCTCCTCCTCCTCCTCCTCCATGCCCTCATCCATCAGACGCTCCTTGTGGGGGGGGGGGGGGGGTAATGTTACTTTTTTAAAACAACCACTCAGTAAGCGGAGGAGACACAACAGCAGGTAAGAAGATCACACACCATTTCCTGGATGTCCTGGTGTCGCTCCGCCTCCCCCCTCGGAGCCCTGTCCCGTTCTCCGCCCCCCATGTCCTGTTGCTGTTCGGCCCTGAAGGGGAACCAGCCCGCCTGGTGCCTGGCACGCACACACACACACACAATATAAAACTATAAAACCAGCTATTTATAAATCCACTGGCATGCACACACACAGACCCCCGCTACCGCCCCCCCCCCTCCACACACAAACACACACACGCGCGCACACACACACACACACACACACACACACACACACACACACACACACACACACACACACACACACACACACACACACACACACACACACACACACACACACACACACACACACACACACAATGGTATGGGCGAAAGCAATTTGGAGGGGGGGGGGAAATGTGAAAGAGAGTGCCTGCGTGAGGAACAAGGTGCCCGCGTGACCGTGGCTACGGGGAGGGGAGACGGTCCGAGGGGAGTGGGATGGGACTCACAGGTAGACCATCAGCATGGCCCCGAGCACCATGACGAAGCGGCTGAAGGAGGAGTAGAAGTAAACGATGCCGAGCAGCACGCCGGCGCGCGACACCGCATACAGCCGGTCCAGCCAATCGCGGTTAAGCTCGTCGTCGTTCAGCACGGCGCCCCCCTGCGCGTTCATCTGGATGTTGGCGTTTGCCGGGGGGTTCTCGGGCAAGGGGTTGGGGGCCGCGTTGGGCCCCAGCGCCGCCTGCATGCGCTCGTTGGGCGGGGCCGGCTGCATTGGTGGCGGCGAGGGGGCGGGGCCAGGGGGCGCCAGGGGAGCGGCGGCCGTGGTGGGCTGGGCGGCCGCCACTGCTGCTTGACTAGAGAGAGAGAGAGAAAGAGAGAGAGAGAGAGAGAGAGCGCAGTCATGAGATGTTCACTATGGTTTTGCATGTTAACTTTCTAGTACTACATTCACATAGATTAGATAGATGAGATAGATTGATAAAACTTTATTGATCCCCCATGGGGGAAATTAACCTTTTTTTTTTTTTTTTTTTCGCAAAATTCAGATTAAGGGTGGTAGACGGCAAACCCAATTTCATATTAGTGGATGAGAGCCTCAACATTTGTTGAGGCCGGCAGAAAATACCGGCAACAATTCCCGCACATGAGGAGAGAGTGAGGGGGCGAGACGTTCATCATTTAATCACAGAAAATGGACAAGGCATAATTGTCTCGATGATTCATGCTTCATCCATTCTTTGTAAACAACGCATCACCATAGCGACCTTTTTACACACGCATATCATTCTGCCGTCCTGCCCGTCCATGGGACTACTTGTTTATACCCCTGATGTCCAGAAGGTCGTCTCCATCAGCCGTCTCCACCCTCCCCAACTTCCACCAAAACGGCTCTGCACCACATACATCTGAAACTGTGTGTGTGTGTGTGTGTGTATCCGTGTCTGTGTGTACTTACTACTGCATGTAGTAATGCTGTGCGTACACATGCTGCCACCAGACCTGGACCTGCATGGGTGTGTACACGGGGTGGGGGCCGGAGGAGGGCCCCTGCCCCGCCTGGGTCCCCTCTGGCCTGCGGAGCACACCGGAAATAAAGAAAAAACTGTTAAAAAAATACTGTGCAAAAAAAGAGTGAGATGCAGAGCGTGAGACACAGACTAGTGTGAGAGGCAGCGGGTGAGACGGCAGAGTGAGACACAGAGAGGGAGACAGAGTGAGACACGGAGAGGGAGACAGAGTGAGACACGGAGAGGGAGACAGAGTGAGACACGGAGAGGGAGACAGAGTGAGACACAGAGAGGGAGACAGAGTGAGACACAGAGAGGGAGACAGAGTGAGACACAGAGTGAGATGCATAGAGACTGAGACCGGGTAGAGTGAGATGCATAGGGAGACGAAGCATTAGACGTAATATAGTGGAAGACATGGAGAGAAGAGGACAATGAGTCTATTATACTGTACACAGTGACTTTTTAAAAACACAAAAAATTACAAACTTAATTTACAACAGTTATACGGGGACCAAATATTGTCATATATCAAAAAGCATCACTTTTTTGCTGGAGCCAAGGCTCTGTTTGTTCAGTGTCAGACTCTTACCAGGGCATGACACCAGCAGTGGGTGTGACATGGGCACTGTACTGGGGGTAGCCACCTCGATACCTCAGGCCTTCGTGACCTCCTGGTACGGAGGGGGAAGAGGTGGCTGGTGGACTGTCCCGATTGGCTGCGCCGCCCAAGGAGGCGGAGCCGGCATCCTCAGAATTCTGAGGGACAGACTGCATGCATCAATTGCAGTGTACCCATAACACGTTCAACTCTATTGGAAGACGAGTCGATCACCATAGTCCAAAGTCGTTCCACTCACACTAGTGCTGGCGCTGGTGCTGGCAGCCGGGGAGGTGGGACGGCGGGGCACGGGGGAGGCCGGGGGGCTGCGGGAGGCACACACCAGGTGCATCATGTGATACTCGTCCTGCTGCCGTGGGGTCAATGAGGAAGACATCAGCCGGAGTGCAGCAAAACACACAGGGTTAGAGCCAGATGCATAGAGTGGGACACACAGAGGATAGGGTGAGACACAGGTTAGGGTCAGACGCATAGAGCGAGACACCAGGAAGCGAGGCACTTAGAATCGGATGCATGAACAGTGATACACAGAGAGTGAGCGAGAACCGAACAGAAGATTGATATAGGGACGATGAGCATCAGCGTGTACCAGAATCCAGGCACAGTGCCAAACTTTTGTTACTGAACCCTTGAAAAAAAGGGGCAGCTGTTGTTGCTCCTGCCAGAGCTTTACAATTTGTTCTGAGCTGCAAAAGTCCAACTTCCCTTTCAAAACAACACCCGATGGGTCTGTGTACCAACACTAAGAAACTCACTGTTCCTGAACGTCACATCAACAAGTCACTGTGAAACGTGAGTGTGGATGAGCAAGCGTCAACATTTCAGTAAATGTCTGAAAAATGGACATTCACACAAAGCAAATCTATCACAGGGAAATAATGGCGGCAGGAATGTTGTGTTCTAAAACACAAACACACTTATAAAGAAAAACATACAGTGTCACGCCATAGAGCACAGACCTTCTCCTGTTTCCCATGGCCCTGTCACTACAACACGGGTCTCAAGATCAACTAGCCTGTCAGTAATTTTAATAGACAATTGGGTATTTAACTTTTGGTCATAGTTACATTAATAATTCCCATCATTGTTACATTCTCCTTATTCTGGTGGTACCCAATCATCAGTTAGTGCTTAACATAAACTAGTCACATGTTTGCCACTATCAACTATTTGTCTTTTATGCATGTATGTATGTATGTATGTATGTATGTATGTATGTATGTATGTATGTATGTATGTATGTATTTATTTATTTATTCCCTTTGCCTGGATATATTAAGGAAATACATTTAATAGAGACAACAGTCATACCAATCTAACAAACATGGAACATGAATACTTTGAACAAATACAGTTAGATCCTTACCTTTCTCAGCACATCTCTGAGCTGCAGATGATCCTGGAGCAGTTTGCCCGAGTACACAAGCCTCTGGTCCTTGGACGACTGCAGAGAGGGAACAGAGAGGACTACAGACTACTGGTTCACATGGGAACAAGGCTCCCAGCCCTGAGCACTGCCAATGGGAGCAGCGGAGCACACTGTAATTCACATGGCAGCACGTCGGAGCACAGCAGCATGGCCTCGTCATGAATTATGCTTCTATGCTACAAATTAACTTGAGTGTACAGTTTCTATCCAGGGTTGAGGAAGCATTTTGTGAATAGTTTTGAGCCCATGGTCTCAATTTCAAAAAAACAAACAAAAAAACTTGCGTAACAATGATGAATTGTGATCAGGTTGTGATCAAACAATGCAAAACAATGCGTGCTGATACTGTATGAACACCAGAAGTATGAATTCTTGGAATTACCCTGGCAGTCGATTATCATATCAACAATGTCACCGAGAGAATGCCACAGTCCCCACTGCAGTAAAATGTTTCTCTTTAAATTACATAATTTGGATACTACTACTATGAATATAAGTATATACGTATCCAAGGTCGCTGCAGTCTTTGTTCAGTAAAGTCAGATATACTTTTGGATATATCTTTCCAAATATTGTAAACAAATAGATTGTTTTTTTGGATACCACCATATACAGTATTTACATGGCATTTTATGCCGGTGATGAATGTGGTGTTGTTTGTGGTTTTGATATTAGTAGTAGTAGTAGTAGTAGCACTTTATTGTCACAGATCACAAGGACACTGCGAAATTAAGCCGTCAGCCCGTCCGTACATCAATACATGACAAGGGGGTAGACAGGACAGGAAGACAGGAATGTAGAAAGAATACAGAATACAGTAGCAACATGAGGAGAGGGAGGCGAGAAAAAAAAGGCATCCCCTCAGACTATGCTCCTCGGGGAGCACAGTGTGTGGGCATTAAAAAAACACCTCAGCAACATAAGCAAACATCAGAACACTTTACAACATGAGACTCAGGACTAGGTCTATGCGTCACTGCAATATTCATTGTCTGTGAGATAGTTTTTGGGGAATTTGAATTGGCAAGAGCCAGGGTGAAAAGGTGAGTTTTTACGTGCATGTAATACCTCAACAGGATGAACCATAGAGAGGATCTAGCCTAGCACCTTTCACTTGTGGGAACAACACCACATAAACTATTCAGGCCTGGTTGTGCATATTTTGGCTAATAAATACAACAAATCTAAATGTCTTAATCACCATTCACCATTGACAAATATAATAAATGTATGGTTGTTGCAGGCATAGGAAATGTTCATAGAAACATAACTGTATTTAATTATTTGCACTTGGAACATATTTAATTATTTGCACTTGGAACATATAAGATAAGATAGTCCTTTATTAATCCCCCTTGGGAGAAATTCACAGTGACCAACAGTACAGAGGGAAAATGAGTACTAAAAACAAGAGTATATATATACAATAAATAAATTTAAAATTAAAATGAATAATTAATTACTAATTATTAATAATTATAAAAGTATGAATTATTCATTTAAAAATATAATAAAAAGATATCGGAATAAGATAAAATAAAACATACTATATACATATATAGGGTTGACACAACCTACCGGTTTGCTCGGGTACACGATGGAGATGTGGCTCTTCAGCTTTTCCACAGTCCAATTGAGGAAGCAGTTGATGGTCTGGTCATCGTACTTCTGGTTGGGCGCCTTGATGATCAAGGTGACAGCACTGTCAACTGTCCCAGAGTCCATTGCTCATATTACTACAGTGGGTGGGTGGGTGGTGGGGGAGGAGCTCGGTATTATCTGTGCTCGATGGACGATTCACCACTTTAGAGTGTCATCATTCTTACCTCAGGGCATCAATCTAACCTGTGTCAATGATGGCTGGGTGGCCAGGCGGAATGGTCAGGAGCGGGGCAATACACTGGTCTCATTGCTTGTCAAACTTGTTGTGGGATCTGACCAAAAAGCTGGTGGAGAAGGGAGTATGATTTTGTTGGTTATTTTGATATACTGAAATAATTTACCAACATTTAGCAGTGTCTCTGTTAAATAGTGAAATGTTAAGGACTACATTCGATCAACGATGATAATACGACCTACCACCACTAACTGCTGAACAGAAAGTCTGCAATGCTGGTTCCAAAATACTGCGACGATGTGTACATTAATGTGCCATAATCGTAACATAGAAAGTACATAATTGATGTAAAACTGGACGAGGGACCAGGTCAGCTGCCACTACACTAGTGACTCCCGATCCTTTTTGAAGAGAGCTGTCACCCAGAGAAAGCTAAGCCTCTAGCTTTGCTTTGAGTGCATGCACACTAGTTGATTATTCGTTGAAGTAAGAATACTTTATAGATAAGGCAGGGGATATGTGTATGATAAACAAAAATAATATTATTACCATTTAAAAACGTAAACTGCATAACAACAGAGTGGATTTCGGGTAAACGATAGCTTGTTGGTTAGCATCGTTAGCAGGCATACTTCGTCAGGCTCACTAAACACGCAACACATGGAGTAACACAAGTAAACGTTCAATTACATTTCTTGTGGAGCGGTTCCTTTGCAGACGAGGCTAAAATACAATACAACCAACAAAAGTGGTTTCTGGGTCTTCTCGTCCACGATACGAAGGTTTGTTGTTGTAATGTCGGGCGTGATACCGGAAACTACGTCATCATTCCTCTGGAGACACAACAGCTGACCTCCGATCCTGACGCCACCGTGGATGTAAAATACGAATTCAAGTCTGAAAACTGTAGTTTATGTGTATGAAACTGTAGTCTTGTTTTGTTTTCATTTTAATCAGCTACATATTTGCACGTTTATGTGGGAATGTTTTTATTTTTAAATATGCTAAAAGCTGCTGTATGTATGTCAGATAAGTACTGTTTTCAAGGACTTTGCTATTCATTAGTTACTTAATAAATTAATTAGACAATTTTGACAGTGAAGTATATTCATTTGCCACAAAAGTGTGTTTTAGTTGTGTACACATGTTGCAGGTGTATTTGTGAAATTAATCAATTAATCAATAAATTCAAACACTGAAACCACTGAGCTGACTTTATTTAATGTTCATATTTCAAGTTGCTTTAATTTTTGAAAGAACTTTGTTGGTTAACTGTTGGCTGTAACTGTTTATTTTCCAGTGTCCGGGCATCCATCCCTGCAGGAAACGATCAAAGTCTGCCCATGCAAACGCAAACAGCTCCTTCCACTCGGCCTCCAGGGCAGCAGAGTCCACCTCTTCATTAACTGACAACTTTAGCTCCGTGAAATAATGGGTCAACAAGCACGGCACCTTCTTCGAAAACTCTGCCTCCTTCAGACAACTTCCCAATAAATAAATAACATCTTTTACTCCACAGCCTCCACCCACATACTGAAAGTCAACTGCGGCAACATCCTGCCCTCCTTGGGTAAAACAAAAATTGGCTAACTTGGCGTCCCCGTGCACAATGGTCTTGAAGTGACATTCATTTAGCTTCCTGTCGATCTCCCTGGCTGCTTTCTTGAGCGGGCCGTCCTCCATGGCCTCCAGCTCATCTGGCCTGGTCTCCAGGTGCCAGTAGGTACCGACAGGCCACAGGCCCTCTGGATCCACACCAAGGAATAAAGCATGGAAGTGGGCCAGCCAACTGAGACAAACTCTTATTTCTCTTTCTTTTACGCTGGTCCTTTAGTAAAAAAAAAAAAAAAAAAAAAAAGGTTGATCATGAAAAATATAATTTATTTACCAAACAGCCATTAAGTACTTCTGTTGGACTCCAGAATAGCCATATCATATGTATTTGTATTCGCATAAGTTAAATTACATTTCACAAATGTTTCAGGGACCCAGTATATTACCTTCTCTGATCAAAGCCGGCCCCATCAAGATCCTCTAGAACTAACAGCATCTCGTCTCCGTGGGAAAAGGTCGCCAAGCATGCTGGTATCCTGCAGCTGGACTTGGTGGAGTAGTTCTGGTACCAGTGGCTCTCAACTTGGTACGATTTTGCTTTACGAATGTGGGAGCGGTCCGTACGCTCGGCATCACGAGGAAATTTGACGTGTTTCACAACAACGGAGGGCCGATCACTGCCATCCAGGTGAACTCGAAATATCTTCCCATAGCCGCTCCATAATGACTGGATGTTCGCACCAACACGTAACGTTGACGCGCCGCATGCCTGCATGATGAGGTCCTGGTACTCTTGTTTCATATTCAGACCAGGTGAGCCGGATTTATACAGGAAACTGAACGGCGTACTAATTTCACAATTGCACCTCACAGCCTTTGGATCCCTGATACGCAAAAACAACAATGTCCCCGTCCTACATAGCCCTATCCATCCCATAAACCAAACAACGTACAGTCTCGTACAAGAGCACATAAACTAAACAACGTACAGTCTCGTACAGGAGCACATAGGTTTAAAGTGACAATTGTTACTTGGTACATGAGTTATTGCACCGTCTACATTATCAAATAAGACAATTAAAATACTTCCGATCCGCAAATTGGAGTTCTGTCTCAGCACAGGTTCAAAACAAAGCAGGAAGCTTTATTGGAATAATAAAGATTCTGTAAATTGTACTGCCACCTACGGTGTCGGAGGGTAATACGTTTTGGTCATGGATACTTTTATCAAAAAATATAGATGAGCTTATAATATGCACTGGACTAATAAATAGGCCACAGAATTACTATAAAAATGGAAGAGGAAATTGCGCAACCTTGCAAATCACTTAGTGATGATAAACTCAATGTGAATAAGACTGATCTTGATGGGGGTGTGAGAGAACTAGAAACTAGCACTGTGAAAAAGTGCTCGTTAAATTAACACCCACAGCTTCGATGCAAAAAATAGACAATTTACAATCAAATCCTATTCTTCTTCTTATGGAAATGTGCTAAGTTTTTGGAAACAATTAAATTTGATGTGTTATGTCATTCATTTGTGATGAATTGTAAACTCTGACCAATCCTTGTGGTGCAGTGGATAGAGCTGCTCTTGTACATTTCCGAAGACACAGGTTCAAGTTGTGCTGATGAGATCTTTCTGGAAAGTCATGTCTATTCTAATATCAATGTTAATTGTCTGACTTCTAAGTCAACTATAACCTCCGACACTGTCAAAGGAAGCACCATGGTGGTGCAGTGGATAGAGCTTCTTATGTAAGGTCTGGCTCCTTGTAATTCTCGAGACATTATAGAAAATGTTTTGTTAAATGCCATCTTAATTTTGACATTGTTTGTTGTAAAAACTTGTAATTCCACATTGTTCTTGGCATGAGTTGAAGCCATGACTCAAGGTCAGATCACCAACAGCCTCATCCATTGTGCCAGTAAGCTGCTGACTGAAGAGAGTCAACGTTTATAATTGACTTCACAATTCAATGTCTCTTTGTAAAGAGTCAACGATCCAAAAGTGGACTGCAGCACATGTTTCGACAGTGCTGAATGCATAATGTGTACTTACCAATTGCAATTAAGCAGTCGCCTGAACAGGGACTTGAACCCTGGACCCTCAGATCAAAAGTCTGATGCTCTATCGGCTGAGCTACCCATTCATGAAGATGATATTGTGTCTTACAATCATAATTTATTTAAGTTTCCCATGCCACAGGGTATGTACTTCTAATTTGCATAGACTTTATATAGTCAGGGGAATTAGCTCAAACTCCTACTTTGAAAAGCCAAATCCCTAAAATACAATACGAGGTTAAAAAAAAAGTGCCCGTGTGGTGAGCTCTAAGCATCCATGTCCATTTTATTTAACCAGAGGATGGAGGCGGCTCTACAGAGCCTTCCTCCCGCTACCATGGTCACGGTCAGCAGTGACCTGATGGATGACCTGCTGGTCAAGCTCATCCTGAAGCTCCACCCCTTGATCGGACATGGCAGCACACAGCTGGACCAGCAGCAGCTCCTGGCCTTCACTCTCCAGGTAGGTCCTTGTCCTGGGTTCAACTGAATTGTAATGTATTATTCTTACGAGTTACAACTCCAGGCCGACAAATCAATAATTGGATTGTATTTTAGACATTTAGAATTGCCTGTGATGATATCTGTGTGACTGGGGCAGCTATAGACCCCTGACGTGACAACACTACTCTGGGACTTTTTCACCCAGAGAATGCTACATTGGTTACAGGTTCTTATTTTTAAAAGGAAAAGGAGCAGAGGTGAATTTCTAGTTTTGCACAAGTTTCAATTTTATTTACAGTTAAAATTTATATTGATAAAATAGCCGGAAATCTCAGCTTAGAAATATAACATTTATTTCAAAGACACACTTCTACAGTGTTGAATGCGGCACTGAGGTCTAGTAGCATTTGTATTGAGATTTTGCCAGGGTCTGTGTTAAGACGGATGTCGTTTACAACTTTAATAAGGGCGGTCTCGGTGCTGTGAAGGGGTCGAAATCCTGATTGGAAGGTGTCATAGCAACCAGTGGATGTTAGGAAGTGATTAAGTTGCTGGAGGACAAATTTCTCAATAATTTTACTTATGAAGGGTTTTGATATTGGTCTGTAGTAACATCCAGGCTCCGCTTTTTTAAAAGGGGTTTAATAACTGCAGTTTTCAAGGCTTTTGGGAAATTGGCTGATTGGAGAGAGTTGTTAACTATTTGCAATATGTTTATTGTTAGGCAGTCAAAAACATTCTTAAAGAGGTTGGTAGGTAAAGTATCAAGGCAACAGGTGTGTGTGTGTGTGTGTGTGTGTGTGTGTGTGTGTGGGGTCAATTGTACTGGGAGTTTAAACTATAACATCAAAATATTAGCAAAAGGCATAGCCACACATTTGATTTACTCTGAACTTCGACACGTAGCCTAGGTAGGCCTATTTTCCTTTCGTAGCTCATCTGAGTTTGATCATGTCATCACTTTGTCACATGAAGCAGAAGACAGTGGGTCAAATGTCTAATGCTTTTTGAAAACTTAGGCTTGCCTTTCTTCTTCATAAATCATGTCGGACATCATCACATTTTTGTATACATTTTTATTAATTAACATGACCTGCGGGAAATGGGGGAAAAAATGAATGCGCATCATTGTACCCAGCACTTCTGAAAATGCACTTCCGAATGCGTCTTTGTCCCCAGCACATTTCAAACCAAACCTACGCCCATGTGCAATGACATCTATGACTTTCAAAATTTTCAAATTAAAGTTTTCTATAAGGTCATCAGCAGAACACGGGTTGAGGTGTAGCAAGGAAATGGCCTTTTTAAAAAGTACATTAGAATGTTAATTGATGTACCATTTTTTGACAGTATTTGATTTTGTGTGTATGTCGGGAATAAAACATATATTAAAGAAAACTCAGAAATGATCCGACAGCGAAGGATCAGTCACACAGAGATAAGAAACATTGAGGCCCTTTGTGACAACAAGGAGTCTAGAGTGTGCCCCTTACGATGAGTAGCCTCTTTCACATGATGCTGTCTCTATCAAAACGGTTGCACTGTTATTTTGTTCTAGCCATGTTTCAGTTAAAAACATAAAACACAGTTTAGAAGTGGTAATAAAATCATTAACTACAAACGATTTGTTATTAAGAGACCTAACATTAAGTAGACCCATCCTGATGGTGTTATTGATTGGCTTTAAGTGTGATCTTGGTTTGGAGGGAATAGGTATGAGATTTGTGAGATTAGTAGTTTGCCTAAGTTTCCCTTTGTTTACTCCCTTAGTGGTTACAGCAGGAATACAAAAGTTGCCATGTTTTGATGTGGGCAACCTTGGGCTCAGCAGATTATTCAAAACTTCCTTGACACTGTGTCTACGACCGAACCGAACGACCGAAGCATGTGTGCATGTAAAAAGTGAGTTGTGTTTGTGATATATTTGTGCATATATAAGTATGATATATTAGTGCATATTAGTGTGTGTGCGTTTGTATGTAGGAGTCGTCAGCTTTGTTAAAGTGACCAATAAGACCAGCGTTAGTAGTCACACCTCTGGCCCCTTACCTAAACATGTTACCATGGAAACCCAGCCTTGCCCCACTGAGCTCTGATTGGTGGTTCTGTAGCCAATCAGAAGAGAGCCTCAGTGAGTTTTTATTCTGTTCCGTTGTCACTGTAGAAACTTTGAGAATAAAACAAACAAAAAAAAAAACATCAGTGAGTCTGTCTTCATTTCACAAGAGTTGATGTCATCAGCCTTGCAACATCATTACAGAGTGTGATGTCATCACAGCCTTGTGATGTCATTACACAGGGTGTGATGTCATCACAGCCATTTCACATGGGGTCATATAACACAAAGAGGACGTGCTTTTAAACTTGGATATACATGTAAGGAGATATATGACATATATTTTACAAAGGGGTATATATGGGATATAAGATGTAGGAAGAGTTAGTAAATAGGACATTTTAGATAGAGGGGATATAAGAGATAAATATTCTTGTTTTAGGTGAAAAAAAAAATTAAACAGTCCCTGGAAATCCTTAACTTCACCAATCGATGGACTGACATATGAGTCCACAAGATGTGTCACCTGAAGCAGTTAGCTCATTTGATGAATTGTATGTACTCACACGATTCTTGCACTTTCTGGGCGACCAAAACAATCACAATAGGGAAGAGTTGTCATGGCAACAGCATGACAGAGAAAAATAACTGACCTGAGCAGGACCTAGGTGGCATCCTACCTAGTGTGCTTCCTGGGTATAATGCTTCCTATGTAGGTAGGGTGCTTCTTCCTCGATTGGTCAGGGTGCTTCCTAGGTGGATGGGACGCTTTCGAGATTGGTTCATATGTTTTTTGAAGGGAAAATTAGAAATAGAGAAGTGAGCTCATTCGAAGAGTGATATCTCATCCATGGCCAGCAGCTAATCAATTAGGGTAGGAGAGGTTACGATATAGGGGGATAGGAGTGGCAATTGTCTTTAACCGTGATGTTGTGTCGGTCTCCGATGCCCAGGATAAAGATAGGGTGTGCAGGGTGTTAGAGTTGAACTGCAGCGCCCCCTTCAGGCCAGCCTTACACATCTGAATAACAGTGTAGCTGTTTCTCAACACCTCTATGAGCCCCACGCAGACTCCTTTACAGCCAGAGGCAACATACTACGCACACACACACATATATATATATATATATATATATAAATACTGTATATTAATACACACACTACAGTCTCCTATAGACAGACAGCTTATAGATTCAATTGTCAACGACAGAATACAAAGTCAGCCAAATGCCATTGAACTACACCAGTAACGTGAGCAAGGATGAAAATACGGTTATTGATTGACACTGGGAACGCCCTTAAAGTCTCAACAACAAAACACAGGTTAGGTATCTTTTAAAAATGTATTTGTCACTGGCAAATGTCACAAAAAACATTTTAAAAGTTTACTATGTCCAGTACACACACACACAAGTTTCAAGTTTCTTGTCACATGCTAGATAACAATGTACATCATTACCAGCAGTGAAATTCTTGTTGCTCGGGTGTGCTCAACTTTGCTACATAATATGATAAAATAGAATTAAAAAAGAAACAACATAAAACAGAAAAAAAAAAATAATAATACAAAAATAAATAAACATTGAGGATCTATGCACACGAGGAGTATCCATCCATCCATCCATTATCGTAACCGCTTATCCTCTACGAGGGTCGCGGGGGGGCTGGAGCCAATCCCAGCTGCAACGGGCGAGAGGCGGGGTACACCCTGGACAATGAGGAGTATCTATGTAACAATAAATAAATACAAAAATGGCAGAGTAGTTGGATGTTTTTAGCCTGTGCGTGCGTGTGTGTGTGTTGGGGGGGGCAGCGCGGGCGGCGGTGAATGTGAGGGTGGTGGGTGGAGGCGGGGGTGAGGGTGTGTGTGTGTGTGTGTGTGGAGGGGGGGGGGGGGGGGGTCCAATCATGTGTGAGTTCAAGAGTTACTTTAGCATTTCAGTAGCCTGATGGCTTGCGGTACGAAACTGTCTCTGAACCTGCTACTTCCGGTGGCTCCTATATCTATGTCAGCTCCTATATCTATATATGACAGACGGGAGGAGCGTGACCCGTCTGTGGCTCGGGGTCCAAGATGATCCGCTGGGCCTTCCTTCTGCAGCGTTGGCTGTAGAGGTCCTGGATGGTTGGCAGCTCGGTCCTGGATTGTTGGCAGCTCGGTCCTGGTGATGCGCTGGGCCGTCCTGACCACCCCCTGCAGAGCTTTGCGGTCGAGGGCAGTGCAGCTGCCGTACCAGACCGTGATGCTGCTAGCCAGGATAGTCTCAATGGTACACCTGTAGAAGTTGGTGAGTATCCTGGAGTCACACACACACCCACACACACACACACCCACACACACACACACACACACACACACTTTGTGGACCCGAGGTTCCCCAGCTGGAGGATAGGTTGGAGTTAGTTAGTTAGTTAGTTCATGAGAACGTGACTGAATGAGATAGCTGTCGGACAGGGTTGAGTTTGTTAGTGTAGAAGGAGCCTTGTATTTTACTTTTTTGTTTTTGTGTGTTATTCCTCCTGCACACTAGGGGGTGTATTGTAAAGGCCGAGGTTGGCCATAGGAGATTTGAAGGGGAACTTCACCCATTTGCATTAAGCTTTGCATCATTAGAAACCCAGTCATACTTTTCAATCCCTCATTTTCCCCTGAGACGGGAGAAATCCAGTTTAATATACACCCTCTGGTGCAACCTAGACACATCATCAGTGATGTAATCTGAGGTCATAGGGTGTTTCGGGTCTCTCAACATCAGACACCCTCGCCCAGGCGACCTAGCCGGGGGTGATCAGACCCCGGCTTGTGTCTAGGTAGCTTGTGTGGCCCACGGATCACCCCTCATGATCCACAGCCATCTTGATGCCTTCTCAGCAGCATCAGTGGTGTTTTTGATGGCTTTCTTGCTGTGCAGTCCCCTTATTCCCAACAACTTGAGGGCCCTGCAGAGTGACTGGCCTGCGAAACCTCGGCATCCAACCTCAATGGGGCTGCACCGAGTCTTCCATCCGTTGCGCCGTCATTCGCCTGCCAGCTCCTCATACCTGGCCCTCTTCCTCTCAAATGCCTCCTCCATCCGGTCTTCCCAGGGCACAGTCAACTCCAGCAGTATCACCTGCCTTGTTGATTCTGACATGAGAACCAAGTCCGGCCTAAGTGTGGGCACTGTGATGGTCTCTGGGAATTTAAGCTGGAACTGTACTTTCACCATTCTTGTTCACCCTCTACACCTCGGATTTCTGCTACAACTCATGAACATGCCACCTGCAGAAGTTCTCTGACGACTCCTCCATTGTTGGATGCATCACATACAATAGGGAGGAGGAGTACAGGGAACTAGTGAAGAACTTTGAGGGATGGTGTGACAGGAACCACCTTCAGCTCAACACCGGGAAAACCAAGGAGCTTGTAGTGGACTTCCGGCGCAAGAAAGAGCCCCCCATTACTGGTTTCCATAAATGGGGAGGAGGTGGAGATGGTGGATACCTGTAAATTCCTTGGGGTGCACTTGAACAATAAACTGGACTGGTCGGACAACACTGAGGCCCTCTACAGGAAGGGACAGAGTAGGTTGTTCTTCCTGAGGAGGCTCAGATCTTTCAATGTGTGCACTAGGCTGCTACGGATGTTCTACCAGTCTGTGGTAGCCAGTGTCACCTTCTTCGCTGTTGTGTGCTGGGGAGGAGCCATTGGGAGCGGAGGTGCCAGCAAGCTGAATAAGCTGGTGAGGAAGGCAAGCTCTGTGGTGGGGATGAAGCTGGACTGTGTGGAGGCGGTGACAGAGAGGAGGATGAGGGGAAAGCTGCAGGCGATCCTGGACAACCCCTCTCACCCTTTCTATGCCGAGCTGAGGCAACTCAGGAGCACGTTCAGCCACAGGCTCACTCAGCCACGTGCCTCAAAGCGCTTGGGGGGCTCTTTCATCCCATCAGCTATCAAACTCTACACCACCTCAACCACCTGCTCCCAAGCTCAACACATATTGATAGTAGTTCAGACATTTCCTGTATAAATATTGGTGAGTGTTTGGGTGGCCGATATATTATGGCAATTAGTATTTGTTCAGTTGTGAGCTCAATAGCAAGATATTAAATTGCTGTGAAATTACCCATCGCAATGATTTTGAACAACAGTTTGGACGAGAAGATAGCTGCAACTCCTCCTCCTCTTTTAGATTTCCTAGATACTTGAAATAGAATATATAGATGAATAGATAGATGAACAGATGGAAGTTATAAGTTATAGTTTGGCGGGCATGCTTCTATCATTGTTGCTGTTGCCGTATCATCGTTTAACCAAGTTTCCGTTAGACATATGCAATCTAAGTTTTTGTCCTTAATCAGTTCACTAACTAGAAAGATTTTATTATTCAATGATCTGACATTTAGGAGGGCCAGTTTCATCTTTTGGGCATTTTGAGATGGGACAGGAGATGTTTTTGTAGAAGAGACACATACAGTTTTAAGACTTCTAGGATGCATTTAATGTATTTATGCATGGCATGACGTCTTACGTCATGACAGGCATACTGTTATCGCACTCCAATTTTATTCTTGCCACTGTTACGGGTCCCAGGCTGGACCGGGTACCACATTAACAATATTGAAATGTTCAGTTCAGCTTCTCACTGGCGACGGTCTGAAAAACAGAGGAAAAGTGCACAGGATCGAAGGCACTGAACCATTCTCTGTGTTTCCCAAATCTGTTCTGGCATTTATTCACAATAACTCTCAATAATGAAACAACAATAAATAATTTCCCTTAAATGTGTCAGTCCTTTCACAGGTTCAAGGTAAGTATAAAATGTCTGTGTGTGTGTGTATGTGTGTGTTGGTCTATGTACTGTTCTTCTCCAGGTGAGTGTGTGTGTGTCTGTGTGAAGTAAGTATAGTTCCAGGTAGGTATGGTACGTATGTATGTGTCTGTGGGTGTGTGTGTGTACTTGAATTGGTGTGTTACAGGTGAGTATGGAATGGTTGTGTGTGTGTGTATTATCTGCTGCTCCATAAAATATATCCATATCAACAAATATCTCTACTTCAACATACAATAACACTGTCTTCAATATCTCCATTAAACCTCAGTCATCACATTGAAATACATCCAAGTGTGTCTTCTCAGTATTAGTACTGGTCCCATATAGATACTATTACTTTAGTGTATTTATCCGGCATAAAGAAACATCTGATATCAAATCAAGGCTCACAAATAAACGCAGCATGAAGCCAGATTCCTTTAGCTTAAAGCAATTGTTAGTAGTTAACAGTTGTTTTTGCAAAACATCATCTTAATCATGACACAGGGAATAATTATTGTAAAGGATAAAGATTAGCATAGTCAAATTCTCACAAATAATAACCCCAATAAATGCACTTTTGTCATCAATAGTAAATAGAACATAAAAACATAAACATATCTACTCATCACTTCAGCACTAAGTAATGAAATAAACTGAAATTAGCAGTAGATAGTTAACAAAACTCTTGGTCAATAATGTGTGTCAAGCATCAAGCATTCAAGTAATCAAACTATGGAAATATTGTGGACAAAACTAAACAACCATATTCATGTGTTCAATACACAACAAGACAAGCGGCACTTTAACCGTTTCACAACGAGGCTCCGCCATTTGGTAAACTACAGTAGCGAAATTCGCGGGCTTTTTACCGACTTTCTTTAACTTGGTATAAACCACAGAAATCCTTCATTCTCAACCAACAGCCTCTTCACATAAACGCTAAACATTAAGAGTTAAGTTGGAATGGTTTTCACGGTGTATTTACCTGAAAAACAGAGGAAAAGTGCACAGGATCGAAGACACTGAACGATTCTCTGTGTTTCCCAAATCTGTTCTGAGGGGGGAGGGGTCCCACACCTTAAAGTAAACCTGGGCAACACCTACTGCACAAAGGTTCCTACTCTCCATCCCAAATGCACTACAGTGAATAACTACTGTTATTAGTTGGCTTTTAACCATAAGAATAATAAAAATAATAAACATACCAGGCTTTGTAAAATAAAGTGCTTGACCATCCTCTGCAAAATAAAATATTCATTCACATTTGTGAGGGTCTCACACCACCAAAACTGAAATTTAATACAGCGCTTCCAACTGGATCATATCGGTCATACGAGACGTCATTGCAAACGTCTCGTTACGTGTAGGTCGGCTATGTATTTTTTCAGATCTGAAAACTTTATACTTTTCAAGCTATAAGCGTTTTAAAGTCAATAAACTCTCCATTGAAATAACATTAAGCCTATTGACCCCATTGTTACCATGACTCCGCTAATCAACTTTCCAGCTGTGTGAACCCGGTCTAGGCTATCGTCTGTTGGATTCATTGATTCGCTCGTCAAGCTGGCATTTCATACAAATTACAAGCAAGGTAAGTTTTCCATTTGTCGGTATTGGTTGAGCTACTTGACTTTGTCGTCAAATGTTCGTTAATGTTGTCTTTGTATGAGAGTGCAAATCAAACTTACTAACTAGCGAAGTATTGACATATCATTGGTGTTAGCAGCTGGTTCAACTAGCAGCTAACACTATCAGAAGTGGTTAATAGTCGCTAGTTCTACTGAACGGTTGCCCGTATTTTTGGCCAACGTACTGTCTACCTTGGCCAACCATACGTTTTTATTGTGTAAAACTGTTGATATTTCCTAATGCTAATACACACACTGTTAGCATTGATTTTTTTATTTTGTTGTTGAAGTACGACTGGTACTACTATTACTACTACTACTGCTACTATTTCTACTACTACTACTACTACTACTACTACTACTACTACTACTACTACTAATAATAATAATAATAATAATAATAATAATGGTCAATAAAAAATAACCATTTTGTAAATTTGGAAATTATGTATGGCTGTATGTATGGTGATAATGAAACAATTATTAATTATATAGTATTTGCTTAAATACAGCTTATACATTCCTGAATACATGTGGTACATTCTATTCCAAAAGTACATAACCTATAGAGCCATTCTGAATAAACTGTGGCTTCACTGTGCCCAAGCCTGTCGCTGTGCATGGGTAATGTCATGTGTGACCTTAAGAGGCCTTGAACAACTGTACAATAAACATTGCAGTCTTAAACGAGATACATTCTCACAACTCTATTCTGTGCAAACTCAACTTACCCACATAACTTAACTCACCCACACTCAACTATCAATCATTGCATTATCACTCAGTTGAATTTAATTGGAATATTATTATGGCTCTTAGCAGATACTTTATCCATAAATTATGACTCAAGTGTGGGATTACATTTTCTAGTTTACACTGCAGCCCTTTTACATTGTCATGCCATGGTAATTCCATAATCCATGGAATTGCGTTTTCTAGTTTGTAATTGTAACCATACATTTTACCATGCCATTTGCTATTTATGATGACCGGTATGTTTGATGAATTAGCATGGCGACTATCCTAACAGTGTTTTTCTCGCTGGATGTACAAAAGACAGATTGAACACTGATGGATTCCGTCAGAGGGATAGAGGTGTGGGCAGTGTTAGTCCACCCAAACCTCTACAGTTTGGGTGAAGTCTGTCAGCTTGAAAAAGGTCTGCAGAGTTCCAAAAAACATTAAAATTGTCAATAAATCCCAAAGTGCGTGTTTGACAGACAGACGCCAGCCATGTGTTGAAAGATAGCAGTCTGCTGAAAACTTTGCTTGCAATCAGTCCACTGATGGATACATCTCACAATCTGTGGAGTGCACTTAGAAGCTGGGTAAACTGTTTTTAAGTATCTCAGCGCTGGTCTTTTTGTGCAGGATATCAAAAGAGCCAATCTTGGAGTTACTTGACTTGTTTTTTAGGAATACTGGTAGTGTTGACGTCAGTTCTCCTATGGATGTGTTACTGACACAGATGTTTTCAGTCTTAGTCAGTCTCACATGCTTTGTCATGGCATCCCCAATCAAAATGGTGTCCACTTGTGGCATCATGTCCTTAAACGCCACGTCACCCTTCGTTTTATCAGTAGCTGTGGGGCCTATGTTTGGGTTTGTAGTATAACGTCCTTGAATATTATTTGTGCTGGTGCTATCGCTAGTGCTAGCAGTATTTGACATAGACATCCAAAGCACACACCTTACTTTTTCAGGAACTCCAGCTTTTCTTTGTGGGCATTCTTATTAATTTGGGTGCAGGAGTCAACTTTGTGAGGTCCATGGCAAAATAAACAAAGCTTTCCAGACTTTTGAGTAGCAGATGGGCCAAGAAGAACTGCGCCCCCTGCTGTAGGCTCTGTTATTGGTGTCACACTGGTGACAAACCCACTCTTGCTCCTATTTTCCCTGCTAGGTCTTCACAGTTGTTGCAGAGAAGAGCCTCCTTTTGTGTTTGGGGTAATGTCCTTTAAAGTGCTGAATTCTGGGTGAGACAATAATTGAGCTTGGATGTCTGCAAACTGCACCAAATCTGCAAATCTAGATCTTCTGCCTCCCTGATCTTGAAGCTCATACTTTAAATCTCCATTTTTCTTTTAGCTTATACGGGAGCTTTGAGGCAATGGTTTTCATGTTGGCTAGGTGATCCAATTCCTCCAAATAGTCCACGGTATTCATGGCATTGAGGCAGCTATTTAGAAATAGTGAGAAGCACTTCAAAGCTTCAGCATCTTGCACTTTTATAGCTGGCCAATGAAATGCCCTATCCAGGTAAGGTGTTGCGATTGTATAATCATCTCCAAAATGTTTTTTCAGCAGTCTTTTTCCTTCCACATATCCTCTACCACATTGGTTCCCAAACGGTGTGCCGTGGGATTTTGTGACAACCATACATTATTATTGCAATATATAACTACACAAAAATAATTATTTTTTAAATTTAGTTTATCAGTACTTTGTATGGACTCATCATCTCAATTTTCATCGTCATTGCGATGTGAGCGTTCATGATAAACACATTGCAAAAGCTGGTCTGTAATGCGATAAGTTCGCCACGCACACTCGGGCCATCCTTATCCTTAAATATTGTGGTTTGCAGTAACCGGAACCCACCCTGTCAATTTAGGACCGACCCAAATATTTATTTTTCCTTTTTAGTCCGACCGACTTACCGGTTGTAAAGTTGTTTTTTTTAACTCTTCAAATAACTAATGCAACTACAATAAAACCTTATTAATTATATTTTAGAAAGTATCGCGAATATAAATTGCCTACATACACACGTAGGCTACGTTCTGTCTTTTATATTCGCTTCATTTCATCAATCGTTCGCACTTGTCTGTTATGATGGCTGCGGCTGCAATAAAGAAAATGTTCGCAGTCACTGTTCAAAGTTATAGAAGGCTACAGTTATAACTTTGGGTTCAGGCACCGTGGCAATAGGTCCTACATGAAAAAATGCATTGAAATATCTCGACACCGCTATAAAGTGACGTGTCGACTGATGTCAAGGAGACCACTAAACTTTTACGGGATGGAGACGCAGTCAGTGACATCACGATATACAAATTTGTTTAAATTCATACCAAAGTATTCACCATAACCAAAATTTTACTCTTTTCTTATTTATTAAGTCATATCGTCATCGCAATATTGAACAGTGTGATCGCACATTTTGCTGATATCGTGCAGGCCTAGACTCAATTCATAATACAGAGGCAAACTATATACCTGAAAACATTTCTTTAATTCTTGCCTCGTTTTTAATGTTGTGACCTGTCTGGTTTAAATGGGTGTGTTGCTGCTTTGATGAAGCCTAATTTGATAAAGTTTCAAATACATTTTTGAAATATTTTGTTAAATATAAATAAATAAAATATAAATATAATAAATATTTAGTATTAATATGAGTAATATCAGTCAAAGGTGAAAAAACCTTTGATTTGGCATTAGTAAATAACTATGCACATTTACAGATATTTTACATGATATGAGTGATAACACGTGTTATAAAGGCTATTTTGCACAATAGGTGTGCCTTGAGATTTTTACTTGTCCTTTGGTGTGCCTTGGGCACAAAAAGTTTGGGAACCACTGCTCTACCAGATGACATGTACTGGCGTACCAGTTCTCGTGGTTGGCCGGTTGTGAACTGCTCCAAAAAGTCTGTCTTTGAGGTTGTCAGTTCAAACTTCAATTCCATGCTCAAAAGCCCTCATGAAAAATTGATATTCCAGTGGATCTCCTTTGAAAACTGGTATAGTGAGCGAAGGTAATGATGACATGTTGTGTTGTTTTACAAGAGCTTCTATTATTCTATTCTATTATCATACATGTCAACCAACAAAAACACAATCAAAGACAAGAAATCAAGGCAACCCTCCCACACACACAATACCCAAAATAAACAATTCTTAAATCACATCTAATCAAAATAAACAAAATGGTTTCTAATAAATCAAATATAACCCAAAAACCCAATCGACAATAATTCAAAGAAAGTAATAACGGGAAATAGAAATAACACAGGTAATTAATTGAGTGTCTGCCACTCAGATTAAAACAGTTCGATGGCTCCGTCTTTTATGAGAGGGTTGACCACGTGGTCCAGGCTGTATGGCGACAGCTTTGGCCGTCGGTACAAATAAAACCCAGTAGGAACAAGTAGAACCAAATAGAACCAAAACAGCAGCGAGGCTCCCAGCGGCGAGTGACGGCCGGACACGGAGAGCAGGATCGAGGTGTCACAGCGGCAGGAGGAGGAAGCCCGCAGCTCAGACGCTGGCAGTGATGGCTGGGAGAAAGCAATAAGCAATAAATCTCAGAACCAGACCATCGGCAGCTTAATATAAAAAGACAGACAACTGAGCGTCTTACCCACAGAGAGCGCACAGCGCACACACGGCCCAAGGGGGGCAGCCCAGCTACCAGTCACAACGCGCTGCTAGGACGGAGCAAACCCCCAATAAACACACGGCAAGTGATGTAGCTGAATGAATCGAGCAGAGCAAAGCATGTGTAGCGGGTAGTACGTAGTGCCCAGCTGTAGTTAATTAGCTGATCAGGCGACACGGGTGGTGATCACTTTCAAATGTTGGATGGCGTGGGCCAGCAAACAATAGTTTGTGTGAGGTGAAGCTGGGATACAGAAGCGGTCCTTATCAGCGGTGCAGAACAATGTGAGTCCATTTTCAAGCGCTAAACTTTTTGTGCTGCACTCTTGCACAGTTAATGTATTGGAGCTGATGATGTTTACCACTGGTTGCTTTGTAGTGGATCTGGGGCGGTGACGCAACAGGCCTACTGGAGTTATGTTTGCAGTGGAGAGAGTGCATACAGCTATTTGTTTATACTGCTTACACGGGAGTTCATACAGCGACTAAACTACCCACACTGGGGGTGAGACGTGAGTTCACGATCTGTTTCTCGCCATAGATAGAAACTCTATTAAGCTACTTCTAGCGTTAACTCTTCCCTGTGCGCTATTGTTCATATGCAGACGCTACACAGAGAACTTTGTTGGTGCAGGAGAGTGCCAACAGCCACTAGTCAAGCCACGCTGGTTCTAATGTAAGTTTATTTGTCTTTTGTCTTGTAACCATAGCCTGTATTAGACCTGACTCCTTGTTTGCTATTGTGTTATAGTTAGACAAGGCAGGGTGTCTACAGCATACGATATGGATAGTCAGCTGGCGTGAGCGTTTCTCAAGAATTCAGGTATGAGTCGCTTTGCTGTGCTATTTATTTTAAGGCTGTCCGCTAGTTGGCCCAGCAACACATTATATGATGTTTCTCTTGATTACAGGAGGACCGTTTTACCGGTTTAACCAGCCACTGTTTTTCCTGTGTCTCAGTTTACATGTTTAATGTTTTTGTTTTGTGTTTACGATTCAGTGTTTGTCTGTGGAAGAATTGTTGTTGGTTTTGTTGTTAGCTGGTGGATTTAGCCAATCGGCTAAACGCAAAGAGGTCCAGTATTGCACATTGTCACTTCCGAGTTTGTGTGTGTTGGTCTGTTTTGTTTGTCTTGTCTGAGCCGAGGGCATTGTGCAATAGTTCCAGTGGGGGGGCGTTGTCTGTTTGCAGTGTTAAGAGTGTGCGGTGTATAATCCAAAGTATTTTTTATATCAGTGTTATTTTATGTTGTCTAAATTGGTGTGCAGTGACTACATGTTTAACTACATATTTGATGCTCCTTCTTGGTTATTCACTGTCTCCCACGAGAGCTGTAATTCTGTGCCCTGGTGTGACTTTTTGCTGTATGTTTGAGTAACTTATTAATGCTCAATAAACTTGTTTTTGATTACGTCAGCCCCATCATTGTTCCTTTACGTGAACAGCCTGCACAAAAGAGAATGGACTAGCTGTAAAAAGCTAAAGATTCAAATCATGCTCAGTAGGGCCTCCTACTGGTTACACATGCATACCTTTGTTTTGAAACCTGATCTGCTGACCAGCGAGACGCCGCCACGCACACGGTTGTCAGCTCCGTGAAGGAGGAGAGGAAGCGGAAAGAGGAAGAGGAAGAGGAAGGGTCCGACCGGGCGTATTTATAGGCGATCACCTGCTGATTACCTGCCACTTCCGTAGTGGACAAACAACTATGGACACTGTTTGTATGGAAAATATAATTAGGAAAGCACAAAATAATAAAGAAATAGTTCTGGCTGCATTATTCGATATAGAGAAAGCATATGATATGCTATGGAAGGAGGGGTTACTGATCAAGCTGAATAGGATGAGCATTGGTGGAAGGATGTTCAATTGGATTATGGACTTTTTTAAAGACAGAACATTAGAAGTCAGAGTTGGGGTTCATTTTTCCAAGACCTATTCTATAGAAAATGGGACACCTCAGGGAAGTGTATGTAGTCCAGTATTTTTTTAACCTAATGATTAACGACATTTTTGAGTCAATAGAAGACAGGAGAGTAAATAAAGCATTATATGCGGACGATGGAGCTCTGTGGATAAGAGGGCGTAATATTGAAAATGTTAAAGATAAAATGCAGTTAGCTATTAACAAGGTTGAAAAATGGGCATTTGAATGGGGTTTTCATTTATCAGTGGAAAAGACACAAATTATTTTTTTTTCAAAGAAAAGGGAAAACCCTACCATAGAACTTAAGCTATATGGACAATCTTTAAAGCAAGTCAATGCTATTAGGTACCTGGGAGTGTGGTTTGATGTGAACGTTTAAGGAACACATTCAAAAGATGATGGAGAAATGCAAAAAAGGTATAAATGCATTGAAATGTTTAGCAGGGCACAATTGGGGAGCTTCAGGAACGTCCCTTAAAAGGATATACATAGCTCTGATTAGATCAATATTAGATTATGGATGTATTGTGTACCAATCTGCATCAAAGACACAAATTAAAGAACTGGGCAGAATGCAGGCCAAAAGTCTAAGAATATGTAGTGGGGCGTTTAGAACCTCTCCTGTACCAGCACTACAAGTTGAGACAGGAGAAATGCCATTAAACCATAGGCACCTGAAATTGTGTATGGCTTATTGGATCAATTTAAAAGGACATAATGCCTCACACCCCACTAAAGAAGTCCTTAGTGAATGTTGGGAATATGGGAGGGCTCAGATCTGTAGCTTTGGTTGGGATGCCAACAGATTAGCAAGGCAGTTGGAGATAGAGGATATACCTTGTAGCAAAACGTTGCCTCTGGCAATAACCACACCTTGGTTGTTTTGTTCTCCTAACGTAGTCATAAAAACTAAAGATGAGGTAGGGCAATATCTGGAGACTATGTATTACGATACTGCAAAAATATACACAGATGCATCAAAGGATACTGAGGGTAAGACTGGAGTTGGGGTGTATATTCCTGAACCTGAAACATCTATCAAAAAGCGAACTACAGATAATCTTTGCTGCTGAGATGGCAGCCATTATCATCACACTGCAATGGCTAGAAGAGGTAAGGCATCACTTACAGCTATTCAGAATGGTGAATCAACGTGCAGACAGGACCTCCTGAATGAAGTCAATCAAATTATGTTCAAAATTAACCAACAGGGAAGAAAAGTACAGTTTGTGTGGGTCCCGGCACACAAAGGTATAGAAGGGAATGAACAAGCTGACAAACTTGCAAAAGAGGCGACAGAAGAAGAGGAAATTCAAATAAATATTCCACTGAGTAAATCAGAGATAAAGGTAATAATCAAACAAAAAGTGAATGCAATGTGGCAGTCTGAGTGGGATAAGGAGAGGAAGGGTAGACATTTATACAAACTGCAACAAGAAATAACAAGGAAAAGGAACAGTTACACAAATAGACAGGAGGAGGTCTGGTTTAATAGATTACGAATAGGTCACACTGGTTTAAACAGCAATTTGTTTATCATCAATAAACATCCATCTGGGAATTGTGAGGTTTGTAAAGAGAGAGAAGATGTGGAGCATGTCCTTTTAAGGTGTAGAAGGTTTTCTAGGGAAAGAGAAAGAATGAAAAGGGCGGTTAGTACAGCTAAGAAAGTCTTCTCCTTGGAAACATTGTTGGCCGAGCCTAGGTCAGGAAACATACATAGCTCCATAGTTTCATTCATAAAGGACACAGAGTTAGCAAGTAGGATTTAGAACCTTTTGTTTTGTTTTGAATAATTTATTTTCCTATATTTTATTTTTATTTTATTTTATTTTAATTTTTTTTACGTTATTCTAGTCCTTTGAAAGACCCAAAATGAACTACACCTCAGTCCAGTAGGTGGCGGTAATACACTCAGATTGTAAACTGCCATTAAACTCTACAGAAGAAGAAGAAGAAGAAGATTACCTGCCACACTGCCTCTCACGACGGGGAGTGTAGCGCTATCCTGCCACATCAGCAAGCTTTTGTCACGCCGTTGTTGAAATCAGGTGTTTCCTCAGATTTAAATAATGACAGACCCATTTCTAATCTCTCAACCCTTGCAAAATTATTCGAGTCCTTGGTGTCCACCCAACTCCATCAGCTACTGGAGTCCAATAATATACTCAACCCTTCACAGTCTGGGTTCAGACCAGGACATAGTACAATCACTGCCACTCTTAAAGTCCTGGATGAAGTACAATCAGCACTTGATAGCAAGAAAGTCTGTTTAGCCTTGTTTATTGATCTTAGAAAGGCTTTTGATACTGTTTATCATGGTCATCTTCTGAAACGTATCCACAATATCGGATTTAGCAATAATATGGTAATGTGGTTTAAAAGCTACCTAACAGAAGGTGTCCAGTCTCTCCGTCTTGGTACAGTAATAGCCGACCCCATCACTCTGGATAAGGGGGTCCCGCAAGGGTCAGTTTTAGGGCCTATCTTTACTCTTTTTACTTTATATTAACAATATCTGTGATCAGTTGAAATTCTCTTCCTTTCATATGTATGCTGATGACACCATTCTTTACACCCCTGCCTCCTCTTTAGAAGCAGCATTTGCCAACCTGCAAGCTGATTTTATTTCCTTGCAGCTCTGCATTCCTGCATTCTCTCTTTGATGCCAAGTTAGTCATCAATGCTAACAAAACAAAAATCATGTTCTTCCATCACAGCTCCACAGTCATCCTGCCCTCATTTATGGCACTGGATGATACCATCCTAGAGGTAGTTGATACATATAAATATCTTGGCATCTGGCTAGACAAGGACTTAAATTTCAAGTATCATATCATATCATTCCTACTTGTCAAAAAAACTGAAATTCATTGTGAGTTTTCTGTACAGATTTAAATCTTGCTTTTCTGTCACTACCTGTAAGCATCTAGTTAATAGCTTATTCTTATCACAACTTGACTACGGCGACACCATCTATAGAATTGCTTGTCCTACCACCCTAGCAAAACTGGATCCCATTTATCACGCTGCGCTGAGATACATAACAGGCTCAGCCTTCAGAACCCACCATTGCACTTTATACACACTTACAGGATTTTCTTCCCTTAATATTCGAAGGGTATTGCACTGGTACATCTTAATTTACAAAGCTATTTTAGGCAAGCTGCCGCGTTACATCTGCTCTAAGTTTATTGCTGTCCAGTTGACACACAATCTTAGAGCCAACAGTTGGCTGCGATTTAAGGTCTCCCATATGAGGACAGAGTTAGGGAGAAAGACCCTCTCTCATTTTGGGCCATAGTCGTGTAATGACCTACGAGCCAGGATGAGATTGGGCTCTCTCATCCCTCTTTCTGGCTTCAAACACACAATCTCAGAACTTTTAGTCAACAGTTGCACCTGTGACAATTAACTTAATTCTGTAATTCTGTAATTGTGCTGCTTGTTTTTGATGTTTGATGTCTTGTTACCTTGATCTTGTCGTGTATGTTTGTTTGTATCTGTATTTCCTGACCAGGACATCCTCGAAAAAGAGATTTTAAATCTCAATGGATTCTTCCTGAATAAATAATAGTTAAATAAAAAATAAAATGCAGTTAGGTTTTTTGACGAATAAAGCCGCGATCTCGGCTGGGCTCTTGATTTGCATGCACCCGTATCAGACGCGCTTTCGTGCTATTGTTTTAAATTATGGTGATGCAGATGGTCTTTATCCATGGTGAAGACGTTTATTCCAAAATTAAACAACAAGACTTCTTACCGGTAGGTTGTAACAAAAACACGGTTGGGTACTTTACTTTCTTTCCAAAACAAAAATAAAACAATGTTCAGCAGCGGACAGCATTCAAAAAAATGTTTGGCTGCATGCCTCAAACCAAGAGCACCACCGGCCCCATAGCCAACCCTAATATACTCAGGTGCTGCAGTCACCTGTCTAATAAGAAGGCAGAGGTGAGAATGTTCAATTAACTACTAAGCTTCCATCCATCCATCCATCCATTATCGTGACCGCTTATCCTCTACGAGGGTCGCGGGGGGGCTGGAGCCAATCCCAGCTGCAACGGGCGAGAAGCGGGGTACACCCTGGACAGGTCGCCAGCCTATCACAGGGCTAACATATATAGACAAACAACCATTCACACTCACATACACACCTATGGTCAATTTAGAGACACCAATTAACCTAATCCCCAACCTGCATGTTTTTGGTCTGTGGGAGGAAGCCGGAGTACCCGGAGAGGACCCACACAAGCACAGGGAGAACATGCAAACTCCACACAGAAAGGTCCCGGGTCCCAGGTGGATTTGAACCCAGAACCCTCTTGCTGTGAGGCGACAGTGCTAACCACTGCACCACCATGCCAACAACCAAAAATCATCCTTAATTTCAAAACTTCATAATCATTATTCCAACTCATAATTCAAACCAGATTACTTCATTTTCATACGTTATGATTAATCAAATAAATAAATAATAATGTACCCAATAATTTCAATATACATCCAAATAATCATTGGAAAGATTGAGACACCTACAGGCGCTTCAAGGCAGCCGCAGTTGTTTCTCGTCGGCATGTGCCGTCAGCGTTTTTAGGCTTTTTATTGCTTTTAGTCGATTTTAACGTCTCTTTTTTCAAGGCAGCTTGCAAGGGAATTGTTTTTGCATCATATGTGGCCATCGGTAAACCTGGAAGGAGATGGAAGGAGTAAATAATCGCAAATACTCTCCGCACTTCCTAATGAGTCTAAGGAAATGCGCAGCCCAGCTGAGTGGAAATACGAAGCGAACACTGGAAAGCATCGGGATAATTCGCAAAAGAAAACGGGCAAGAGGAACTAAATGTAATAGGACGTAAGCGAGAGTACGGGCATAATTGGAATAATTACTGCTGTCTTGGCTCTACAGCTACACACATGCATACGAACCCAGGACACCAACCGAGGAAAGAAAGGGAGAAAAAAAACAAAAAAAACAATACAAGAAAAGAAAAACAAAACAAAACGCGTCTCTGACCGCTTTAAAGTGGTATACTGCCGACAACGCCAAAATGTAATAGGACGTAAGCGAGAGTACGGGCAACAACGCCACCTGGGGACTCTTGCCCCAGGATAAAGGTGGAGACAGTCAATCACACTATACAGGTTCTTATTATAATGCCACGGGCCAGAGACGGTTAGCTACAAAAGAGGATAAATTTTATTTCACAAAATGATAACAAAGGAAAAGCAACTTAAATTTGACACACAGGGCCTCATTTACTAACAGAATTGCGTCCATTTCTAGCGTAATTTGCGGGTAAAATAGGCGCAAAAACATGGAACCGTATTTACTAACGTGGCGCAACGGGGTAAATGCGCAAATAGCCTGCATCTGAAGAGGCGATAGGCAAGTTGCGCATCCCGCCTCATATATATGCATAAATGGGAGTGTATCAGGGGAAGTGGGAGTGAATCGCAAAGAGCTGGGAGGTAACGCGTTAAGTGCGCCTTATTATGTATTGCGTGGTATTTACTAAGATTGCCTGAGAAGTGCGCGACTCGAATTGGAGCGCAAATCTCCGCCTCATAAAAGCAGGTGTAAACCAGGAAGCGGGTTTTGCTTGAGCCTGTAAACAAGGACATGGCCGCTGTTGTAAGAGCAAGAAGAAGACACCGACAAAGGCACCGCGCCGATCAGCGACCAGGAAGTGGTCGCTGATCGGCGCGGAACTTTTGTTTTCCTTTTCTTGGATCGTCCATGGTTACGCAAACACGCAGACCCATTCTTCCTTCTTTTAACGGTGCGCTAATTACACTAGGGCGGAGTATGGCGCTGATTGCCTGATGAAGTACGGGTTTGATAAATACAACGTAATGTGCGGTGACGAATGCTGCGCAAATAACGGCTCGGCGCTGGCGCAGATTACGCTGCGGTCGCAAATGTTAGTAAATGAGGCCCACACTAGGTAATATAAAATTATTACTGCGGCAAAGGAAAAAGGGGGTGGAGTTAGGGCTAGGGCTTACCAGTCAGCAGCAGAATTACAAACCAAAAAGGGGAGGGATCCTCAAAATAACCACCCGTGGTACCATACACACACACACACGCACAGCAAAAGGGGATGTGGAGCACACACCGCCACCAGGGATACTGCCGCTTTGGGCCCTCAGCGCCTAAACACAAAAGGGAAAATTATTAAAACGTGACACCACAAAAGAACACTGGTGTGGACAGGCAAAATAAAAACTAAAAAAACTAAACACAAGAGAATGCAAAATACACGAAAGAAGACAATTAAACAGGGAAAAAAATACAATCAAACAGGAAAAAAATACAATTGCCAATTAACTAAGTAAGAAATTCAACACAAAAGGAACCAACTATCAGAACAGTTTAAAATGGGCCCGATGGCTATTTTAATGTGCCGGAAGGCTAACGATGCACAGGCAGCGGTTCAGGCTATTTTAATGTGCCGGAAGGCTAACGATGCGCAGGCAGCGGTTCAGGCTATTTTAATGTGCCGGAAGGCTAACGATGCGCAGGCAGCGGTTCCGCCTCACTGACGCGCTGCCTAATAGCCTGCATGCGGGGTGTTCCACCGAGCAGAGCCGAATGGAAGATAGTGAGCCAAGACAGCAGGAAGAACCCTTCGAGGAGGGTGGCCAAGACGGCCCACAATCTGGTGCCTCTGAGGAAAGGCATAAATTAAATTAGACAAAAAAATGTATTAACAAAACTTAATCAAAGAAATATATACATACCGCTTCAGAGGTCAGAGCACATCTCTGGGAGCGTCGGAGGAAAGCCTCAAAGGCCACGACTCAACTGCGCGCTTATCTATGGTATGCAAAAGGCCTAATGAGCTGAGAGCAGGAAAAAAGGCAAAACAACAGAAGCAGACCCTACGTACCGGAGCGGCCGCTTAGCCGCGCGCACAGAGCTCCAGTGGAGCCGCCCGCCACCAAGACCCCAGCAGCCAGCCACACTGCACCGGGAAGAGTTGGCACCTCGATGTGGGCACGCCAAACAAACGCTCGACCACGCCAAACCACAGCCACCACGGAAATGGAGGAAGAGAGGATCCGCCCGGCCAACCGCATCCGCTTTTAACCGGACGCACACTGCCATATAGCGGCCAGGAGAGGAACAGCCTCCGGCCACATCAAGCCGGTAAGAACAGACGGGAGAAAATAACAACCATAGAAGGACACAGACTGGAAACGGGCGAGTGTACTGAATGAAATACGATTGGAAAAATCTGAATCAGAGCAAGCCCGGATGCCAAAGTTAACTCTCTGTAATGTGAGATCACTGACAAAAAAGACTGATGAATATGAGGCATTGCTGAAAACATTAATTGCTGACATCGGATGTGTCACTGAAACGTGGGCTCATGATAACATACCGGATGAGTCGTTGTCAGTTAAGGATTATCAACTCTTTAGAAGAGACAGGGTGAATGGAAAAAGCGGAGGGGGCGTAGCTGTGTACTGCCATGAGAGACTGCAGGCAAAAAGGAGAAAGGACCTGGAGAGCGATGACATTGAGTGTGTATGGGTCCAAATACAACCGCGTCGGACCCCCAGCAGTGTTTCATCGATCTTTGTGGGGAATCTATATCACCCCCCCCTGGGCAAATAAAAAACCATACCAGGACAGAACTCTGGAGTATTTAATAAACACCATAGATGCAATTAAAACATCTTTCCCCCATATGGGACTATATTTATGTGGAGATTTTAATAAATTACCCACAAAAATGTTAACCTCCTCCCACCCTGATTTTCGGCAAATTGTTAAATGTCAGACTCGAGGGCAGGCCACCCTAGACTTGATTTTCACGAACATGGCTAAACTCTATAGCCCTCCAACCACCCTTGCCCCCCTGGGGTCCAGCGACCACAAATGTCTGGTACTGAGCCCTATAAACATAACCGGGCAGAAACAACGGGTGAAGCGCAAGAGGAGCCAGCTAGTGACGAAAGATAGAAAAGAAGCCCTTGCGACATGCATCGCTATGACTGACTGGTCTGCTGTCTATGAGGCTGAGGACATCAATGCCAAGGCAGCGAGCTTTAACAATTATATCCAGACAGCGATGGATATATGCATGCCTGTGAGACAGAAAAAAATAACAACTGCGGACAAACCATGGATGACGGAGAAAATAAAGCAGGCTATAGAGAAAAGACAAAAAGCCTATAACAAATGGGGGAAAGTGGGAAAATGGAGAGAAATTAGAAACTCTGTCCAAAGACTCATATACAAGGCAAAAACAAAGTACTACAAAAATGAAATGCAAAATCTAAAGAAAAAGAACCCCAAGGAGTGGTGGGTCTTCATAAATAACAGTCTAGGGCGAACTAAATCATCTGATGCAAGAATAAAAATACAGGGAGTAGAGGAAAACAAAGCCGCAGAAGCTCTGAATAATTTATTTGCCAAATCATGGACTAAAACAACAGACTCTGCCAAATCATGGACCAAAACAACAGACTACTGTGTTTCCCCCTTACCTAGATCTTCCACACAAAGTGAAATTTGTAACATAGGTGAGATGAAGCTTGCTCTAACTCGCCTGGACCCTCGGAAAGCAAGTGGGCCGGATGGTATTCCAACATGGCTGCTTAAAGAACAGGCAGAGGACCTGGCCCCGGTCATCACACATCTGGCCAACTGTTCCTACCAACAAGGGCGTGTTCCAGACATATGGAAAGAGTCAAATGTCTGTCCCATACCCAAAGGCCAAGACTCCGGCTCAATCTCAGATTGGCGTCCCATCTCTCTAACCTCTTGTGTAGGGAAAACAGCAGAACGGTTTGTTTTGAAAAAGCTTATGCCCACAATGCTCGATGTGTGCAAAAATCAATACGCATATCTGCCTAAGCACAGTACCACAACAGCTTTAGTTCGAGCAATGCACACCTGGCTCACTAAAACTGATTCCAAACCAACAATGGTGCGAGTACTGTTGGCAGATATGTCAAAGGCGTTCGATTGAATTGACCACGGGACCCTGATGCAAAACATACTGGATTTAAAACTGTGCCCATCTCTGACAGCCTGGATACACAGTTATATCACAGGGAGGAGACAAAGAGTGGTGGCAAATGGGGCCCACAGCCCCTGGATTGAAGTAACATCTGGGGTGCCACAAGGGGGGGTAGTTTGGCCACATGGAATGCTGTGTTTGACGACACCCTTGATGTGGGATATGTGGATGACATCGGGTTGTCAAGAGCAATTCCCATATGTGACATCAAGACAGACATGTCAATGCGCCTGGAAGCACAAAGGCTGGACGAATGGGCAGCAAAGAACAACATGATGCTAAATGGGGAGAAATCGGTTGAACTACGGATATGCTTTGCACGGGACCCTCCACAACCTCCTCCACTGGTGCTGGGGGGACAGGTGGTACCTGTTGTGGAAACAACAAAGTATCTGGGATACCACCTTGACCAAAAACTGACTGGAGATGTGCACATTGAGAAGGCAGTAAAAAATGCCTCCAAGCGGCTGCACTATCTCACCATCATGGGGAGATATGGTCTACCTGCAGATGACCTCACTACCATCTACACCACTCTCATCAGGCCGTGTCTTGAATATAGCTCAGTGCTCTTTGTAGGTTGCTCAAAAAAACAACAGGCAGAGCTAGAGCGGGTTCAGACACGTGCCTGCAAAATCATCAGAAGGAGAGCTGGAAGCATCTCACAACCCCTACCATCACTCCAGGCCAGGAGGGAGGAGGCTGCAGTGAAGCTGGTCAGAGACATGCACGATGAGAAACATCCTCTGCATGACCTGCTACCTCCAACACGAAGTAACTGCACAGCTAAAACGCTGAGGAACCAACACAAGCTGGCTGAACCGATGGCGAAGACCAGCAGGCTAAGAAACTCAAGGCTGCACTCTGCAGTTAGGCTATATAATAGTGGCCACAAATGATAGCAAACTGTCTCTGCTTACTGACCCCTTTTTAAACGGAACTATGTATTGTCTATTTGTATGTAGCCCCTTTTTAAAATGTTTGTTTTTGATTCTTTGTAAAATTCTGCGTTTTTTTCAGTGGAGTTTTGGCTCCACTGCAACCATGAATTGAATCAAATCAAATCAAATCAAATCAAATAAATCATACATTTGGCTCCAACACATAGCCTGCATGATTGTTACGAACCCAAGCGGGAAAAGGGAAAAGTAAGACACAACTCGGTGTAAGGATTGTAATTAGAGTGATGTTTATTAAAACCGACACTTGGAAAATAACGGGACAATCCAACAGAAATGGGCCGCTAGTGCTGTCAAAGAACATAACCAAGTATAACAACAAGAGCACTTCTTAAAAGAAAATAGGTTTACTAATCTAAGGACTACGATGAATGGTCCACGACCACAAATCAAGTAGTCCTAAAACAAAAATACAAATGACCAGCACCCCTTAAGCCCAGTGTACCTAAAGAGTGCCCAAAATCTTGCGGTGAGTGCAACCAAAATCAGTACGAACGTGCTCTTATCCTGCGGCCAAAATCTGGAAACACATACACTAAATTGGTCTCCACGTTCGCTAAACATACGTCGCCGCCAGTCTAATCCCTACAGGTGTCTGCCCCAGTTTGCAAGGCAGACCGGCTTTTATACGCTTCCCCTCCACTGTCGCTCTACGGTTGGCGGAGCCCCCACCAATCAGCCCCCGTGGCTAATCAGTGGATGGAAGGACCCGCCCGCTGGAGATGCTTTGTTGTAAAACAGGAGGGTTAGCACATACAGAGGGAGGGGGGGGGGGGGGGGCAGGGACGACGTCTGACGGCCATACTAATGATAGTATTGTAGAAAGTTACTTACAAATTGTCATCCACTCAAGTTACGTTTTGGAAAGTTACATAAACATAAAAACAAATGGACAATCCACATTCAGAATTGAAATAGAAATAGTGAAAAACCTGTAAAACCTGAAGAGAAATAGAGGAAACTGAGAAGGAATGTAGACACTATTTTTTTAAAACAACTGCAAGTTAATGGTACCACTAATCTAAACTAAGATCATGGGTCCCCAGACTCCCCACTGCTAACCTTTTATCATGTTGTAAATATTATCAGTCTTACCATTGATTTTCCTGGTTGAGATGTCTATGGGTCGACTGGGTTGCTCGGTCTAGGTCTATATATGCCTTTCACCGCTTGTGCAATTTGATATGCAAAATATGTAATAGATTAGCCAGACTTTCTTAACTCCAAATTTGAATCAGAACCAGCATTTGGATAGAGTAGCATATTTATACTACCATTCCATTTTTTAAAGGGCATGCTAGGAAGCAGAGCGCCCCCAGATTGCTACAGCAGTGTGATGTCCCGTCAGCATAGGACGTTGTGTGCATCAAGCTATCCACTTAGCACAGTGAAGGGAGGGAGCGTGGGGTAAGTTGTTACACGGGTAACATATCAAACTGTTCATACCTCCAACACCTGTCGGCAAGGTCACCCTAATCTGAGGTTAGCACAAGTTTGTTTCCTCTTCAACAGCAAAAAAAAAATTGAAAGATGACAGAAAATCAAAAGAAAAGTCAAAGCCTGTGCAGAGTGCTTGCTACAGCATCAAATATTAAAAAAAAAAAAGCATTGTAGTCCTTAATTTTCACTAGTTGTGCAATGTTTTCCGAATGAAAATGCAATTTAATTGCACTGAACTAAGCTCTTGTCAACTATTCAGTCAGCTGAATAAGTAGAAACATTAAAACCTCCTTCATCTTTGAAAGTAAAGTATATTGTGAATTTCATAGGCAAGACATATCTGTAACCGAGGGGGTCTGGGAGTGACCACATTACTGCCAAGGAATAATGTAGCCTACATGATCCACGTCTGAGGTTTCCCATTGATCAGTGGATCAGTTCAGGACCTTGGTGAAGACCTGTCCATCAGGATGTGTTTTCCATGTAATGTTGTGGCTGTTGGGAAAAGCCCCGTATTCCACCAACTGTTGTAAAAAAACAAAACGATTGAAAGATTGTAGGACACAGGTATACTTCCAACTTATGTTTGGATTTCTGAACATATTGCTCCTGGACACTCTGGAACCTCATCCTGCAGCCTGATCAAAGGTAGAACCACAGGAGTGTTACGACTCACTTTTTTCAAGATGGCAGCTTTTGTTGCAGGGTCATTCAGGTCCTGCAAGTCCTTTGAGTGCACCTTCACTTTCAGCACCATGGCTTTCTTACCTAATTCAAACAGATGAACACACATACACACACTGGATACACAATAATGTGCATGTGCATCACATAAGCATATATAAATATTATACATTATATTATACAAATTATTAATTATTCAACATTACTAAAATCAGGATGATAACAATGATCTCATGTACCACATTTGATTTGAATTGAATTGCTTTGAATTGAATTTATTCATTATGATTAACAAAAAGAGGCAATAACAAACCAACTATCTGGCGAGATGCTTACATGTGCACAAAAACTGATACTCGTAATCACATGGCCGATGATCCCATCTTCCAGAAATCGGATCAATCACAATAATGCATCTTAATTCAAGAGGACTTGAGTAATGTCGATTTTTAATCCAGAATCTGAAGGAGGAGTTACGCATGTCTGACCACATCCACCAATCTCTGGTGAGGCCAGTCCAGACTGAATTACCAGCAGCTACCTCCTGGACAAGCTGGCTCTCTGTTGGGTTTCTGATGCTGACCAGGTCTGTGTGGTGCTCCCTGCAGTAATCCCATGCTGCAGCAAATTGCATGGTTTTTGGCGCTAGGACATATCTATCTCTGCCTTGTTTGTTACCTGAAAAACACATTATTTAACATACTTTATATATATAAATGTGTGTGTGTGTGTGTGTGTGTGTTTGGAGCTTGTGTATATATGTATTACCATCATAACACATCGGAGAATGATAATGGATGCTGTGGTCAGGGAGCATTTGGCCATCCTTAAATGCTACATAGCTTCGTTCAGTAACATCTGGGCTCCAGTAATCTCTTTCTCCCTCTTTGTAGAAATCATCATCTGCCAGTGACCAATGCCACTTGCGAGGACCACCACCACGAAGTCCAATCCACACAGGCTCATTTGTGAGCAAGGGAAGCAGTGATTTCATTGCTCCCATGTTGTCTATGGTGGCCAGGTCGAACCCTCTCTCTCTGCAATAGCTCTGTGCATCCAACCATGATTTTTTGGTTTCCACTAAATTGTGGCAGCGGTAGTTGGCACAAAAGCAAGGGCTACACAGTCCTGGGGAGCAGAAATTAGATTTTCTATTAATATGTTATATTGGTCAGCCTATGCCTGTATATACGTCCCCTCCCCCCAACTTGATGTATCTGCCTAATGACTTGGATCATCTGGTCTCTAATTTGATGTATACAAATATTCAGAAAAGGTACATGCATTAAGTCGCAGTTCAGGATTTCATGTCAGCCTGTCTGGCTACCTGCCTGTCTGTCTGTTGGTCTGACTTTCTGTTTAAGCCAGGCTGATTGAGAATTCTATGCATTCTTTGAATTCAATGTAAATGTAATTCTAACACAAACCAAACACAAAATATACAACAATTACATTTCTGGCCTCAATTAACTTCCATTTGTATTTCATCCACATAATGGTATATTTGTGACATTTCGTCTGTTAATACCAATACATCATTCAATTCATGAAATACTACTTTAAATAAAAACTATATTAGATGATCTTTGGTTTCCCTCACACACACACACACACACACACACACACACACACACACACACATTCAATCTTTTATACGTTCACCAATTGATAATGTAAACATACACCAACCTGAGATGAGAAGTAGTATCCACTCCATAGCCTACATGATAATATTGTAGAAAATTACTTCCAAATTGTCATGCACTCAAGTCATATTTCGGAAAGTTAGATAAACATAAACACGAATCAACAATCCACATTCAGAATTAAGAAATATTGAGAAATGATATAAAACCAGAAGAGAAATAGATGAAACTGTAAAGGAATGTAGACATTATTTTTTTAAAACAACTGCAAGTTAATGGTCCCACTAAGCCCATCACCTTGGCTCATGGGTCCCCACTGCTAACCCTTTTACCATGTAGTAAATAATGTCAGTCTTACCATTGGTTTTCCTGGTTGAGATGTCTGTGGGTCGACTGGGTTGCTCGGTCTATGTCTATGCATGCCTTCCTGTCACTAATGCAGAGCTCTCAAGTCTTTCTCATTGGGCGTGAGACACACGCATTTCAACCCGCTCACACACTCACACGCCACACCTTGTATTTCTCACGCAGATAAATTACCAGGATAACGCCCACCAAGTTGCGCCGCCATCACCATTAATATTACCATCACCATTATCTCTCTCACACACACACACACACACACACACACACACACACACACACACACACACACACACACACAAACACACACCCACACACCTGCAAGACTAAGAAATTCTGAATTGAATAAATATTTTTATTTCTACGAATTTATGTGTCATTTATCAGATCATACCCCCGCCAGCGCCGTTGCCGCCAAACTCTCACTCTGAACTCAGTTCAAAACTTGAGAGCCCTGCTAATGTATCTGCTATTTGTATCACTGGTTGTCCAATTTGATATGCAAAATATGTAATAGATTAGTGGCACCTGGAGACAGGAAGCACAACATTGCCAAGCAGAGCCAGACTTTCTTAACTCCAAATTTGAATGTAAACGAGCATTTGGTTAGAGTAGCATATTTCCGCTACCGATCCATTTTCTAATGGGCATGCTGGGAGGCAGAGCGCCCCCAGGTCTCTACAGCAGTGTGATGTCCTCTCAGCATAGGACGTGGTGTGCATCAAGCTTTCCACTTAGCACAGTGAAGGGGGGGAGCAGAGGGTAAGTTGTTACACGGGTAACATCTGAAACTGTTCATACCTCCAACACCTGTCGTCAAGGTTATGCTTATCTGAGGTTAGCAATAGTTTATTACGTTTCCGCGTCAACAGTAGAAAAAAACACCTCTCATAATTTTACGCAATAAAATGTGCCTATGATTCAAATTTTAGAAGAGGAGACAATCACATGTCTTTTGATACTGTAGTTGCAGTCCTATGTTGAGCCAATCTTCAGAGTTCAAGTCTTCATGGGAAGACTTCCATCCATCCATCCATTTCTGCCGCTTATCCGGGGTCGGGTCGCGGGGGCAGCAGCCTGAGGAGGGAAGCCCAGACTTCCCTCTCCCCAGCCACTTCGTCCAGCTCTTCCGGGGGGATCCCGAGGCGTTCCCAGGCCAGCCGAGAGACATAGTCCCTCTAGCGTGTCCTGGGTCTTCCCCGGGGCCTCCTCCCGGAGGGACGTGCCCGGAACACCTCCCCAGGGAGGCGTCCAGGAGGCATCCTCACTAGATGCCCGAGCCACCGCAACTGGCTCCTCTCGATGCGGAGGAGCAGCGGTTCTACTCTGAGCCCCTCCCGGATGACCGAGATCCTGTGATCTCTAAGGGAGAGCCCGGACACCCTGCGGAGGAAACTCATTTCGGCCGCTTGTATTCGCGATCTCGTTCTTTCGGTCACTACCCACAGCTCGTGACCATAGGTGAGGGTAGGAACGTAGATTGACCGGTAAATCGAGAGCTTCGCCTTTCGGCTCAGCTGCTTCGCCTTTCGGCTCAGCTGCTTCGCCTTTCGGCTCAGCTGCTTCTTCACCATGACGGACCGGTGCAGAGCCCGCATCACTGCCGACGCCGCACCGATCCGTCGATCAATCTCCCGCTCCATCCTCCCCTCACTCGTGAACAAGACCCCGAGATACTTGAACTCCTCCACTTGAGGCAGAATCTCCTCCCCGACCCGGAGAGTGCACTCCACCCTTTTCCGGCCGAGAATCATGGCCTCGGATTTGGAGGTGCTGATCCTCATCCCAGCCGCTTCACATTCGGCTGCGAACCGCTCCAGTGAGAGCTGAAGGTCACGGCCCGATGAAGCCAACAGGACAAGATCATCTGCGAAAAGCAGTGACGCAATCCTGAGGCCACCGAACCGTAACCCCTCAACGCCCTGGCTGCGCCTAGAAATTCTGTCCATAAAAGTTGTGAACAGAATCGGTGACAAAGGGCAGCCCTGGCGGAGGCCAACCCCCACCGGAAACAGGCTCGACTTACTGCCGGCAATACGGACCAAGCTCTGGCACCGGGAGTACAGGGACCCGATGGCCCGTAACAGCGGGCCCGGTACCCCATACTCCCGGAGCACCCCCCACAGGGCTCCCCGAGGGACACGGTCGAACGCCTTCTCCAAGTCCACAAAGCACATGTAGACTGGTTGGGCGAACTCCCATGCACCCTCGAGTACCGCGCCAAGGGTATAGAGCTGGTCCACAGTTCCACGGCCGGGACGAAAACCACATTGCTCCTCCTGAATCCGAGGTTCGACTATCCTACGGACCCTCCTCTCCAGGACCCCCGAATAGACCTTACCGGGGAGGCTGAGGAGTGTGATCCCCCTGTAGTTGGAGCACACCCTCCGGTCCCCCTTTTTGAAGAGGGGAACCACCACCCCGGTCTGCCAATCCAGAGGCACTGCCCCCGATGTCCACGCGATGCTGCAGAGACGTGTCAACCAAGACAGCCCCACAGCATCCAGGGCGTTTAGGAACTCGGGGTGGATCTCGTCCACCCCCGGGGCCTTGCCACCGAGGAGCTTTTTAACCACCTCGGCGATCTCAGCCCCGGAGATAGGAGAAGGCGTGTTGGTGGGATTGAGGAGGTCTTCGAAGTATTCCCCCCACCGATTCACAACGTCTCGAGTCGAGGTCAGCAGCGCCCCGTCTCTCCCATACACGGTGTTGACAGAGCACTGCTTCCCCCTCCTGAGACGCCGGATGGTGGTCCAGAACCTCCTCGAAGCCGTTCGGAAGTCCTTCTCCATGGCCTCACCAAACTCCTCCCACACCCAAGTTTTTGCCTCCGCATGGGAAGACTTGCCCTAGTATAAAAAAAGCACAACATGGGGAAAAAAAAACAATTGTGGTATTGTGTAATGAGTTCTATATCAACCACAATATCAGCAGTTCAATCATTTGTTGCCAATAATGACCACTATGTCCACAATGAACAAAAAACACAATGCAACATTTCTGTGATCTTTAGTTTTTCTTCTCTAGTTTATTAGTGGACCATTTAATGTATGTACAGTTCAAAATGGTAAAAGTGTAAATGGATGAAATCTTTTTTTTTTCCAAACGTACTTGAATTGATCAATGATAACATTTAATCTAAATTAGTGTGATACAATAAAGTATTTCAATTGGTTCAATGTTTTTTTCACTCCTCAAAATTCGCTCTTTTTGCCGGAGGATCAGCGGGTTCGACTCTGGAGAGCTCTGGGTATCGAATCTCCACACCTGGTGCATCTGCAGCGGCTGCGACCATAGCTTGCAGAAGAGTGCGGGCATGGGCATGTACGGCATTCCTGTCTGAGTGTGACAACATTCTCAGCAGATTAAATTTTGGCAAGAGGAATATTGCGATCTTGTACAGGTCCTGCATTATCACTTTGCGCGCGAGCCAGTGCTCGTGCGTTTTACGCACGACAGCTTGCTGAGGGGAGTCCAGGGCATTAGGCTGACAGTAGCGTTTCAATCTCTCACACCAGAGACACACAAGATTAAGTGTTGGATACTTGTCTCCCTCAAGTTCCCGCTGTGCTTCATAGAACGGCTTCAGAAAGTCTGTCAGAAAGCCCAGTGTGTCCGGTGCTATTTTTTCAATGCGCGCGCTCTCCCCTCGTTCCTCCAGCTTTCCATGGAGCTCGTGATAAATGGCCTGTATAGAAGTCAGTGTGAGGTACACCGTACTGAACCGAGTGTCTCCCATTTGCAGCAATGTTTTTCACAGTTGTGCAGCCAACCCCGACTGTTTAACATACTTCACTAATAATTTAACAGCAGAAATGGTATCTGCAATGTCCGGAGCAGCGTCGGCTTTGGATAACTCGACAATGTCGAGTCCATGGCGCAGTACCGTATTAATGACATGATCAATGCAGTCCAATCTCTGGTATGGCAATCTCAGGTGCTGAGCTTACGGTGGTGGATTAGTGTCCTGGTCACGGTGTCCCCTTGTTGTTGTTTGTACTTGGTTGATTCTTTTACTTTTGTTTGCTCCGCGTGTGGTGTCCCTGGGATCCCTCTCCTTGGATGCGGTTCCTCACAGTAGGTCTCAGCACTGATTGGTTCCCCTTGTTTCCCTGTAGTGAGTGATTTGTTTTTTACATTGGTTTTAGAATAGGAATGTGTTTCAATAAAAGTGTTTCAATAAAACATAAGTGCCTTCCTTCATTTTGGGGTTAGTTCACTTAAAAGAAATCCCTGGGTGAAATTCCCAGAGTGGTGTTGTCTTAGCCTGGCTGACGCGTCCACATCTCGATGAGATGGTGGTCTGGGAACTAGGTGTGCATTTTCTCGTATTTGAGGCGTGGTTTACGAATGCCTAGAGCCGTTTATTGGGCGCTACGAATGTCTATCAAATGGCGTCTGGTTCTTCACATGCTGCTTTGCGCGCGATTCATAGCCAATTGCTACTAAAAATTAGCTACTAAAGTTAAATTAATTGCTACAAAAGCTACTTAATACACTTTCTAAAGCTGCATCGAACGGTAACGTTGTGTTCGCTGCCATGTTGGATTAACACGCTACAAGCTTCGGTGTCGTGCATAGACGTCGTCATCGTATTGCTGCCCCCCCCGTTCTGTGATTGGTTCCCTAACTCAGGGGAAAATAAGGGCGGTGGTTTCCAGACTGTCTTTGCAGTGAGAATGAAATCGCGCGCAAAGCAGCATGGGAATTCCCAGGCTAGCGTTGTCTGGCAACAATTACAATTGTCACACTGCCTTAAAAGGCATCACCCCCCCCCCCCCCCATACCTCGTGCCGCCACAAACACAAAAGACTGTCTCAATCTGGACGCTGGACAAGATGGTGGCAGATGCTAAGGCTTCACCTTCCCAAATACCGTCTAGGGAAACGCCATCCGCATGTATCGGTAAAGTTAAAACACCATCAGTGTCTAATTTGATTAACATCAGATCACGAGAACTATCAAACATTCTGTCGCTGGTACTGTGTCTAATGATTGTGATCATCCTACCTCTATGGGGAAGCTGGCAGGCGGCCTGCTTGAGATCCTACACGGAGACACGCAGCGAGTCTGACGTAATGCACGTTTCACAGAACCTTTTCAACTTGTCTTGACAAACGGGCACGTAGATAAGTTTGCGACCATGCTGTGTACCATCCGTCATCTCTGTGGTGACATCCATCTCAACCCTGGGCCGGGAAACAGTAGGCTTCCTCTTCCTCAAGACGAACTCGATCTAACTCCGCTGGGACTTGGAGATGGCCAGCACAGCTACACTACACCTGGCAACCTTGGACCTGTTGTGTAAGCCGTGATTCACCTCTCCAATGGCGAGCGACTTGATTACACCAAAGAACAAGGAAACACTGAAATCGGTGCTCTTAAACTGGATAATCCGAAATGCGGACTGCTTACTTCAACATCGATATCCGCACAAATGTGCAACAGTATAAACAATAACAACAGTGGCTGCCGAAAACTCACGGGGCAGAAAATACGGTCTCAGTCCCACCGCTAACAGCTCGACAGCAGACGTGCATGTGATTTCCTTCGTGGTAACATGTCCCGGTTTGCACCATTTGGAGTTAACAAAGACGGCAAGTCCACCACCCGACTTCTTACCGCTCTGTTTGTCTCTGTCCGCCCGAATTAGCGTGAAACCAGCTAGTTCCACTGAGCAGTCTGGTATCTTCCCGTTCAGCCATGTCTCCGTCAGGCACAACACACTGCACTCCCGGTACTCGCGCTGTCCGGTAATGAGGGCTGATAGTTTGTCCATCTTGTTGGGCAGTGAGCGTACATTCCCCATGATAACTGACGGAAGACGTGGCTTGTATCTCCACCTTCTCTCTGTCTTCTCCCACGCCGTCCCACGCCGCTTATTCCTCAGCTCCCTTGGGATCCCCTTCGGGCACACCAATGGTTGATCCCGGAGCTGTGAGTATGTGAGTATGCGCCAGCCCATTGTTGTTGTTGTTTAGTGGTTGTGGTGACCGTCCTGCACATTCTTGTTATTGTACAACCGTTTAAGAACCCTATATATATAATGCCTTCTTATTTAAAAAGCCTAAAGCTAAAGTTCTGAATGTACTATATTGATTAAAAAAAAAATTAAAAAGGAAAAAAGGTAAAGGGCGGTTGGGAGCTGCTGTGTCGGGCTGCCACTCGCTGTGGCGCCAGAAGCGAGAGAGAACCTCTTACATGGTTCCTGTTTCAAATAAACCAATAAATAAATGATAGTCATATGTTCCAGGTGGTAGGCTTAGTCCGTATTTGGAAATCAGTGTCAGAAACCCAGCGACACAACTGTCATTGTCGTTTGAATATGAAATAATTGGAGGAAAAACTAAAAGGTTCTAAAGTATTAAAACAATGATTGTGTGTTAATGAAAGATTAAGAACATTGGAAATTAATTCAAAATCTAGAAAGATTATCTTGAGTGTGCAGAGCGCTTGCCACAGCCTCAATTATAAAAAGCGTTGTAGTCCTTACTTTTCACTATTGTTGCCATGTTTTTTGCAAATGAAAATGTAATTTAATAGCACTGAACAATGCTCTTGTCAACTATCCAGTCAGCTGAATAAGTAGAAACGTTCAAACCTTCATCTTCTAAAATGAAGTATATTGTGAATTTCATAGGCGAGACATATCTGTAACCGAGGGGGTCTGGGAGTGACCACATCACTGCCAATGAATAGTGTAGCCTACATGAACCACGTCTGAGGATTCACATTGATCAGTGGATCAGTTCAGGTGAAGACCTGTCCATCAGGATGTGTATTCCATGTAATGTTGTGGCTGTTGGGAAATGTCCCGTATTCCACTGTTGTAAATAAAAAAAATAAAACAATAAGAAAGATTGTAGAACACAGGTATACTTGCAATTTAAGTTCGGATTACTGAACGCATTGCTCCTGGACACTCTGGAACCTCATCCTGCAGCCTGATCAAAGGTAGAACCACAGGAGTGTTACGACTCACTTTTTTCAAGATGGCAGCATTTGTTGCAAGGTCATTCAGGTCCTGCAAGTCCTTTGAGTGTAACTTCACATTCAGCACCAAGGTTTTCTTACCTAATTCAAACAGACAAACATATACACACACTGGATACACAATATTGTACATATGCATCACCAGTGTTGCCATAGTTACCTTGAAAAAGTAATCTGATTACGTTTTTCTGATTACTTAGTTACTTTACTGATTACTTGGTTTTAAAAGTAACTAAGTTAGATTACAAGTTACTTTATTAGTTAAATTCAGCTGCTGCCAACAACCGCCCCTGCCACCGCAACATAAAAATGACAACCGGTTCTGTCAAACCTCACTTTATGGAAGTGCATTTTAAACAGTAACGTCAACCATGTATCTCCTGACATTTAAGGTTCAACTTTAAAAGTATTTGATGAAAAAATACATGTTTTTATCAAAAATAGTGACTTCATTGATAGTAGGGATATTCCTCTACAACATACTGCCCGACCAACTTAATCAACTCTCCCCCACGTATTGGTTTTGAACAGAAGTCCAGCTTTCGTTGTTTGGGTGGTGGGGGACCTCCTGCACTAGCAGCTCTCTGCTTCGCAACGGGTGGGACTTGCTCTATAAGTTTGACTGTGCTATGCTCCGACTGCAAATTTTTCTTCAAATTTGACGTTAGCACGCCAACAGAGTGTACAACTAACCTTAATATTACCATCTTTAGCGGACACAAACTCAAAATAGTGCCTGTATTTCTAGCTAGAAAATGCATATCTGTATCGACCTCACTCTGACTGACACTCTGGAAACACTCCCCCAACATGTTACAATATATTTGCCCTCTTCTTGCGTCTCGGGGTGACGTACACGACAAATCATGTTTCCGCCTGGAAGTCAACTCACGTGTAGTAGCCTATACCACGACACAAACGTAATCAACAATGGAGGGAGGAGAGAGATCGTAAGTTACGGATGTAACTATGGATCTATGAGACCGAGGGATGACCGTCACTACGGTCTAAAAAGGAATGAGTACATCGTTCTGCCTATTACTGAGACCATATGTCAAAATAGTCATGCCCATGACCTCCGGAAGCAGAACGGCCTGCTTTTGTAAATAGCATGGATTGCTACCGGTTCCTCCTCTTTACATTGATCGCCTCACTGGACCAGGTAAGACGTTGATCTATTTTCAGAGCACACAGCCACAAGATCATAACCTACGGTTACAGGTGCCTTTGGGTCCATGTGGATCAGTGTGGACTGTGTAATTAACTCTCTTACGTTCACGTGCAGATATCACTTAACGTTGGATTGTAAATTGTCTGTTTTGTTTTTTCTGTTTTTTGGATAGCACTAGCGCACCCTAGGCGGCGGTCCGCGGCTGTGGGGTTTGTGTGAGCCCGCTAGGTTGCGTCTGCGCACCGGTGCGGGCCACCGCTGCGCTGGTCAATTGCTGTTTGTGACCAGACACAAGGTGAGCCTTCGCAATGCGTTCGCACATGCCTACAGGCCACCTTTGCACTACGGGCAGATTGTTTAGAGTTATTGTGTTATTGTTTGAGTTAAAAATTCCCAGAGTGAAGTCTTTCTTATTTAAATCTTTGCACTACTCCACCGCTGTTGCAGCTGGTGAGTTAGTTAAGCCAGCTGGTGCATCCTTGCACGGGCGTGAGCCACTATAATTTGTATTGTTGTAGGCACTTATATCTAGGGTTGGGTATCGTTTGGGTTTTATCCGATACCGGTGCCTACTCGGTACTTTTTAAACGGTTCCGGTGCTAAAACGGTTCTCGAACCGGTGCTTAAAAAAACGAAACCGCACACACTTTGTCAAAAAACAATAGCCTACCCTTTTATTTCCAGGGCCAAATTACGCACAATATAAAATAAAGCAATATAATTTAAAATAATATAAAATACGAATTCACATTTACGTCACATCAAATAAAACAATATTGTATCAAATATGAGTACTGAAATGAACAGTGCAGCACCTTAAATATTAACAAAACATACATAATATAAAACATGTTTACTCACGCCGGACTCACAGCCTGGGAGTCCGCTGCTGCTGCTGAAGTGCTTGCTGCATCCCGCAAGTTATCGAACACGGTGCATTGCTCGGCTTTTAAATAAACACCGTGAGTTGGACTCCCAGGCTGGGAGTCCGGCTGCTGCTGCTGAAGTGCTTGCTGCATCCCGCAAGTTATGTACGTTAGGTGTTTACTTAAATTTGAGGTGTTACCTCCTTTGTACGATATCGCTTTATTGCACCTGTTGCATGTTGCAGAGTCGGAATCATTGGATGTGAAATGTAGCCAAACCTTCGATCTTTCCTCTCACTGCTATAAGTTCTGATGATCTGATCAACAAGTGTGCAGCGTAGCGGCACTGACGTCACGCAGGTTGACGCCGCCCGCAGCCCCATGTAACGAGTCCGAATAAGAGCGCACATTTCGGTGCGTCATTTCGGTTCCTGACTTTTTTTTAACAAGAAATGACGCATTGACTTTTTTTTAACAAAAAAAAAGTCAGGAACCGAAATGAGGCACCGAAATTTGCGTTCTTATTCGGTCTCGTTACAACCGTTTATGTCGGAACCGGTGCCCTACTGGAACCGAGTTTCGGTGCTCAACCCTACTTATATCGTGTCATATACTTTTGATTTGTGGTTAGCTTGTCTACTGGCATTTCTAGGTAAGTAGCCAGGAAGAGTGAACATTATTGTTTAAAAAAAAAAAAAAAAAAAGTAATAATTTTGTATTGCTCAGGTAAGTGTTGCTTGCTGAATATATGTGTAACCCCTTTTTGATGGGTGTTATTCACCCAGCACAGTACAGGCTACTAAAGAGTTCCACTAAAACACAATAAATAACGGCGCAACAGCATCCTTAGGTTTACAGCGGTAGAATGGCAAGCTGGCTGAAATCCCTGTTGATCAGTAGGCTAGTGTTGTGCTAACAAAAAAACATATACGTATTATAACTCTAACAGCGCGGTGCCTCCACTGTGAAAATACTACACTTACCTTTACAGCTAGTGTGTGTATCTTCCCAGAAAACGTAAAAGTGATAACACTATAGCATATCTGTATAATATCAAATCTAAAATATATAATATCAAATATGAATGCAAATGAGCAGCCAATACACCCAATATATATATTTATAGAATGATAATGAATTTATTTATAAAACTAATAACACAGTAATATTAATTAATTAAACAAAAATACACACGGTAATATTAATTAATTAAACAAAATACACACACACACAAATTGATTAACACTAATCACTCAGAACGACAATATAACAGCATATAAAGGTATCAAATAAACAATAAACCCATTCAATAAAAGCGCTTTCCGTTGGGGCCCGTCGGTGCACTGCAAACCAGCTCACTGAGCTGAAAGGCTAAACAGCAACCACTGCAAAGTCCACCGTACTGCCAGTCGAGGCGAGTATGTTGTGTGTTGTCAGTGTAAGTGTTCTTTACTCACGACGAGTAGCAAGCATTAGCCACAGCACTGAACACGTCCACTTAAGTGCGCAGCGTCCGGTGGCAGCACTGGATGCCGACTCTCCAACAGCTCTCAACAGGAGAAGGCGTCGGTAGCGGCCAGCAGCAGTTGACAACGGGAGGATGATTTTCTCCGGTGGGCCCCGCAGCGGTGAACGAAAAGGAGTCCCGTGGGGGAAAAGATTCGACCCCAGTCAAAACTAGCCACCGTCCGTTGAGACTGACCGTTCTTGAAGCGGCGCTAGTTAGCAGCTATAAACTGCTTAAACGACAACCCCACTAAACAAATACAAAAACGAGAGGGTCTCGACACTTCACCACACATGTGTATCACCGTTGGGCCTAGCGAGAGGAAGGTCTCCGAACTGGTACACTGTGAGCTAGTAAACAAACGGTAGCAACACGACTGCTCCTTCTGCCTGCAGATCCGGACTCACTTGAGCTTCTCTCTACCGAGGTGATGGAACGTCCAGAGAGCTCACGAATTCGCGGGCATTTCTCATTAACGGATTATCATTGGTTAACAATAACATTCAAACAAAAATACAAAGAACAAATAAATGTGATTGGTGTATGTACAATATGTCATAACACAAAGAATTGCATTGTGGTAAATTGAGTTATCTAACACAGACATGACAATGTATAATACAATTATTAACAATATTAACAATACCTGACAATGTATAATTATTAATAATATACCTAGCTTAGAGGTCCTTACACTCTCCCCCCACCAAACAAACAGCATGCCCCCATGCTGGGTCACATACATGAAATGGTGAATAGAAAAGAAAAGAAAATCAAGCAAACAAATAAAACAGCATAAGTACTTAGAAACTAGCTATGGGTGTAATGGCAGGCGTGCATGGCAAAATAAATGGCCTGTGTGTGCATGTGCTACATAGAGCCTGTGGAGAACACCACCAGGCATGAAAAGGCTGCACTGATGCTAGATGTGATGTTACTACATTCCTGATCTGCACTCCCAGCTTGCCATAAGCTAATCGGTCAGTAGGCTTCCGTATTCTATGTGACCTAGGTTCTAAGGGAAGAACCAAGTCTGAAGGAGCTGTAGGGTCAGTTACAGAGGGAACATCTGGACGGCTACCATCCTGGCCTGCAGCTGCTAAACCCTCTGCTACTACAGAAGACCTACGTGGAGAGATGGGGGGTGCAATGTTGAGGGGAGATGCCACTACATCACTAGGTGTGTGTACTAACCTAGGGCCTCTAAGTGTGGTGGAGACACACGGCACAGTAGACTCTGGCACAGGCTGAACATTATGCATGCTAGTAGTCAGAGGAGCATGTTCCACTGCATCCTCAGCATAACAGCCATATTCCGAATCAGAATCAGAACCTAAATAGCTATACTGTGTGGGCATTACAAGGGGCAACACTTCAGGCACACCAGCTCTATGTTTCTCCTTAGCCCTCCTTCGTCTCACAGCTCGTGGGCACGGAGCTGGAGAAGTATCAACCACGGGAGCTAACCTAACCTCCTGTCCCAGAGGCAAGATGTGGTTGCGGTGCATAACCTTAGTCGGACCTTTACCATCCATGGGCCTCAACCTGTACACAGGGAGGTCAGACAGCTGGCTGTCCACTATATAAGGACAAGAGCTCCACCTATCTGCTAGCTTCTGCTTCCCTTTCAAACCCAGGTTCCGAATCAACACTCGATCCCCAGGGCTAAGGCTATGATACCGGACCTTCTGATCATACCGCACCTTATTACTCTGGTTAAGCTTGTCAGCAGAGGCCTGAGCTAACTGATAAGCAACCTGCAACTTTTGCTTCATCCTTTCCACATATTTCAAATGAGAGGGGGATGACAAGTTATCCGCTGACACACCGAAACAAACATCTACAGGAAGTTGAGCCTCCCGACCAAACATTAGAAAATAGGGCGAGTACCCAGTTGCCTCATTAGGAGTGCAGTTGTATGCATGCACCAAATGGGCTATATGCTGACTCCAATGTGACTTGTGATGTGAGTCCAGGGTGCCCAACATGTCTAACAAAGTCCTGTTAAACCTCTCAGGTTGTGGGTCACCCTGTGGGTGGTAAGGAGATGTCCTCGACTTTTTAACACCCAACATGGTCAACATCTCAGTTACCAACCGACTTTCAAAATCCCTACCCTGGTCAGAGTGAATACGGGTGGGCAAGCCATAATGAATAAAATACCTCTCCCACAGGGTCCTCGCCACCGTGACAGCTGTCTGATCCTTTGTAGGAAAAGCTTGCGCATACCTCGTAAAGTGGTCTGTAACAACCAACACATTACCAACATTTCGAGAGTCAGGCTCAATCGAAAGGAAGTCGATACACACCAGATCCATGGGCCCTGAACTCTGGATGTGAGAAAGAGGGGCAGCTCGCCGAGGCAACTTTTTCCGCTTGATGCAGCGCTCACAGGTCTTACAGTACTTCTCTGCATCAAGCTTCATACGAGGCCAGTAGAACCGGTCACGGACCAAGCTGTATGACTTATCGAACCCCAAATGGCCAATATCATCATGCAGTGACTTAAAAACAAGGTTGTGAAACTGTTTAGGCAGCACACGCTGGTCGGCCTGCTTGACTGTCCTATACAATAGCCCCTCAACAATGGACAACTTCGACCACTCCCTTTTCCAAATTTTCAAATCGGGGTGCCTAGTCTGAATGCTACTGACAGGTGTCTTCTGTCTCACAGCCTGCCAAACCTCTCCTATAACGGGATCACCTTTCTGGGCTTCTTGAAGCTCACCAGGACTGAATGTGGGCAGCTGGTCAGATGCAACAGCAGCTACATGACAGTACGCCTTAGGAACAGCTGACTCATGACTGCAAATCTGATCAGCCACACGTGGAAATGACGGACAACCAGCTCTCTGCATGGACACCACCTGACAAATAGCTCGAACACCAGGAGCTGGAATCTCTTGCCACTCATCATCAGGGGACAGACTGATGTGAGGGCGCCTCGACAGTGCATCAGCATCCTGGTTCCGTCGCCCAGGCCTATACTTCAAGCTGAAATTGTAGATTGAAAGAGCGGACAACCAACGGTGACCAGTGGCATCAAGTTTCGCAGACTTGGTTATATAAGTCAGCGGGTTATTGTCTGTCCTGACTTCAAAGGTGGCCCCATAAAGGTAGTCATGCAGCCGATCCACAATGGCCCACTTCAAAGCTAAAAACTCAAGCTTGTGAGCTGCATAATTCCTCTCTGAAGGGGAAAGACTGCGACTGATGAATGCAACTGGACGCCAACCCTCAACATGCTCCTGATACAAAACACCACCTAGGCCGTCCAGGCTTGCATCCACATGCAAAGCATACGGCTTCTGGGGATCAGCAAAGGCCAGCACCGGAGCCTGAGTAAGCCTTGTCTTAAGCTCCTGGAACGCAGACTCACACTGATCACTCCATCTAGGGCCAAAAGGTTCAGAGGGCCAGAAAGAAGGTTTTGGGTCAGCAGCCGGTGAATTTCAGTTCTTCTTCCTGCGAGATGGACAGCCCTGCAGCAACTCATTCAGGGGACGGCACAATGTGGAAAAACCCTTCACAAACCGACGGTAATATCCACAAAAACCCAGAAATGACCGCAGTTCAGTTACAGTCTGAGGTTGAGGCCAAGACACGACCGCTTCTATCTTGGAGGGGTCAGTGGCTATACCATCCTGACGTCCTTCCAAACTGACACTTATCTAACGAAAGTTTGAGACCCTCATCTCTCAACCTGTCCAGAACCTTGAGGAGTCGTTCCTCATGGTCTTCCAGGGTGCTACCAAACACAATCAGGTCATCTAAATACACAAGAACTTCCAGAAAATTCATGTCTCCAACAGTCCGCTCCATGATTCTCTGGAACGTGGCAGGGGCACCACAGATTCCCTGAGGCATCCGCTCAAACTGATAGAACCCTAACAGACAGATGAACGCAGTCTTGTCTTTGTCAGTCTCACTCATGGGAATCTGATAGTAGCCACTTCTCAAGTCCAACACTGACTCCTAGACTCTGAAATGATGCCGTTTTTCTGGAGTTCCATCAAATGCTGGCGCACATCTTCCAGATCAGCTGGGGCTAAACGCCGAGATCGCTCCCGAAAAGGCCGTGAATCATTCAATCGGATCTCATGGTGTGTACTTTTCGAGCAACCTACATCCCACTCACTACAAGAGAACACTTCCTTCCTCTGCAACATTTTCCCGCAGAGGCGCCGTTTTGCCTCCTCTGGCATAGGAGAAGTGCCAAAGTCAAAAGAGGCAGAAGAAAACACACTAGTCTCTGTGGAACTGCAAGTGGACGGAATCTGTGGCACCATGTCTACAGGGAATATGTGAGCAAGGGGACTACCTCTCTTCACAAAAACATCCCTAGAAGAAACATTCCTCACATTTACCGTGATACGACGGCACGACACAGCAGAGACCGGATGGACTTCAGGCCTAACCTCCAGCTCAGGGACGGACACACCATCAGCGCTAACAGGCTGGTCTACAAGCACGAGGAGTCATTTAACCTACCAGGAAATTTTGGCAGCCCTGAAAGCTGTAGCTCCTGCCCAGGCTTTAAAATAACAGGCTTAGGGTTGGTGAAACACACTGTACCATGCTTATCCACATCATCCGGTGGAACACCTATGTGCTTAATGGACTCAAAAGCCTCTTTTATCCTAGGGTGTATCATCAGTGTGTTAAGAAATCCATCTCCTGCCTGTTCTCTACAAGACTGGAACAGTTTCGTTACTAAGTGAGTGTTCGTGCCAACGAGAATGGCTATCCCCTCCTTTGTCGGAGGGTCCGGACAGACCAGAGCTAATGCATCCAGCACCTGAGGCACACCAGTGACGGCTTCAGTGAACTCAAGCCTAAGAGGCAAATATCCATCATATGGGTATTTGTGAGAGCTCAAACCCCATATTTCCAGATTTTTCACCGGCTGCAGTGGTAAATGCTTCAAATATGAATTATAAAAGCTACGATACAAGGTGGTGACCTGAGAACCACTATCGAGCAGAGCTTTAGCATAAATACCCTCTATCTGCACGGGCACCTCAGCCAAGGGCCCCACCAACCCAGATGGCAACTGAGACTGGCTGATGTTGATTGGAGGTGAACAATGAGCGGAACGTGTTCTACATGGCGGAGCTCGGTGCCGTTCCTTCACTGGGCTCCGGGAGAGTTTCCCTGCTGCTTGGTCCTTTTAACCAGGTTCTGATTCACCAACCTCAGGTTCTCCGCACGGTTGCACTCTCGCTTAGTGTGTCCGTCTTCTCCACACTTATAGCAGAAAATGGCAGAAACAGGAAAAGATGCCGTAGACTTCGGCAAGCTCAAAGAAGCAGCCCTCATTGAAACAGTTGGGGCAGTGGTTTCTGTGCGGTGACCTGTGCCACACTGTGAGACTGGCGGGGCAGCAGGAGCCACGGTAGTAGCAGTCAAAAATCTAGTTACTAAAGACGTCAGCTCCTTGACCTCTTCCCTCAGACTGTCCACCTCAGATGCCACTGGATTCACAGGCACATGGGGAAAAGCAACAGCAGCAGTTACAGGAACATGAGGAACTACAGTGGCCGCAGGCGCCCGGGAAACAGCGGCCGTGGCAACAGAAACTTCAGCACTTGGGTCTAACTCAGCAGAAGTCTCCACTAAAATGTACAGGTGCCTACCACTCTGGTCACCACGGTGACCACGGATCTGTGTCCGACCTAGAACCTTTACTGTACTCAGCACGCGGCTAACCACATCATCAGTTACATTTAGTGGCACTCTGCTCAGTAAAACAGCATGAGATAAGCCGACATTCTCCTCACGGCTCCACTCCACAGCCTGACTAAGGTCCATGTTAAGAGCTTCACAGCTAACAGAAATAACTAACACAAGATAAAAACACTAAGCAAAACACAGCTACCTACTTATTCTGGTAAACAGGAATATCCCAGTGGTGCCTCCAAAATGTAACCCCTTTTTGACGGGTGTTATTCACCCAGCACAGTACAGGCTACTAAAGAGTTCCACTAAAACACAATAAATAACGGCGCAACAGGATCCTTAGGTTTACAGCGGTAGAATGGCAAGCTGGCTGAAATCCCTGTTGATCAGTAGGCTAGTGTTGTGCTAACAAAAAAACATATATGTATTATAACTCTAACAGCGCGGTGCCTCCACTGTGAAAATACTACACTTACCTTTTGTCGTGTATCTACAAATAAATGCAATATACAACGATAGGTATCTTTTGATCTTCCTCTTTATTTGCTAACGAGGTAACAGGAAAGCAACGCATAGCCTGAAACTCAAGTGTGACGTCACGCTCGGTCTCATCACAAGGGGGCGTGCACCAAACTGGCGTGCTTACTTTTATATCATACTAGTATCCAATGTACACAGAGGGTCAGGGGTCATACATTAAACATATATATTAACTCATATAACTTCTTAGTGTATCTCCTTACACTACACCTTTACAGCTAGTGTGTTTATCTTCCCAGAAAACGTAAAAGTGATAACACTATAGCATATCTGTATAATATCAAATCTAAAATATATAATATCAAATATGAATCCAAATGAGCAGCCAATACACCCAATATATATATTTATAGAATGATAATGAATTTATTTATAAAACTAATAACACAGTAATATTAATTAATTAAACAAAATACACACAGTATTATTAATTAATTAAACAAAATACACACACACACAAATTGATTAACACTAATCACTCAGAACAACAATATAACAGCATATAAAGGTATCAAATAAACAATAAACCCATTCAATAAAAGCGCTTTCTGTTGGGGCCCATCGGTGCACTGCAAATCAGCTCACTGAGCTGAAAGGCGAAACAGCAACCACTGCAAAGTCCACCGTACTGCCAGTCGAGGCGAGTATGTTGTGTGTTGTCAGTGTAAGTGTTCTTTACTCACGATTTGTAGCAAGCATTAGCCACAGCACTGAACACGTCCACTTCAGTGCGCAGCGTCCGGTGGCAGCACTGGATGGCGACTCTCCAACAGCTCTCAACAGGAGAAGGCGTCGGTAGCGGCCAGCAGCAGTTGACAACGGGAGGATGATTTTCTCCGGTGGGCCCCGCAGCGGTGAACGAAAAGGAGTCCCGTGGGGGAAAAGATTCGACCCCAGTCAAAACTAGCCACCGTCCGTTGAGACTGACCGTTCTTGAAGCGGCGCTAGTTAGCAGCTATAAACTGCTTAAACGACAACCCCACTAAACAAATACAAAAACGAGAGGGTCTCGACACATGTGTATCACCGTTGGGCCTAGCGAGAGGAAGGTCTCCGAACTGGTACACTGTGAGCTAGTAAACAAACGGTAGCAACACGACTGCTCCTTTTGCCTGCAGATCCGGACTCACGTGAGCTTCTCTCTACCGAGGTGATGGAACATCCAGAGAGCTCACGAATTCGCGGGCATTTCTCATTAACGGATTATCATTGGTTAACAATAACATTCAAACAAAAATACAAAGAACAAATAAATGTGATTGGTGTATGTACAATATGTCATAACACAAAGAATTGCATTGTGGTAAATTGAGTTATCTAACACAGACATGACAATGTATAATACAATTATTAACAATATTAACAATACCTGACAATGTATAATTATTAATAATATACCTAGCTTAGAGGTCCTTACACTCTCCCCCCACCAAACAAACAGCATGCCCCCATGCTGGGTCACATACATGAAATGGTGAATAGAAAAGAAAAGAAAATCAAGCAAACAAATAAAACAGCATAAGTACTTAGAAACTAGCTATGGGTGTAATGGCAGGCGTGCATGGCAAAATAAATGGCCTGTGTGTGCATGTGCTACATAGAGCCTGTGGAGAACACCACCAGGCATGAAAAGGCTGCACTGATGCTAGATGTGATGTTACTACATTCCTGATCTGCACTCCCAGCTTGCCATAAGCTAATCGGTCAGTAGGCTTCCGTATTCTATGTGACCTAGGTTCTAAGGGAAGAACCAAGTCTGAAGGAGCTGTAGGGTCAGTTACAGAGGGAACATCTGGACGGCTACCATCCTGGCCTGCAGCTGCTAAACCCTCTGCTACTACAGAAGACCTACGTGGAGAGATGGGGGGTGCAATGTTGAGGGGAGATGCCACTACATCACTAGGTGTGTGTACTAACCTAGGGCCTCTAAGTGTGGTGGAGACACACGGCGCAGTAGACTCTGGCACAGGCTGAACATTATGCATGCTAGTAGTCAGAGGAGCATGTTCCACTGCATCCTCAGCATAACAGCCATATTCCGAATCAGAATCAGAACCTAAATAGCTATACTGTGTGGGCATTACAAGGGGCAACACTTCAGGCACACCAGCTCTATGTTTCTCCTTAGCCCTCCTTCGTCTCACAGCTCGTGGGCACGGAGCTGGAGAAGTATCAACCACGGGAGCTAACCTAACCTCCTGTCCCAGAGGCAAGATGTGGTTGCGGTGCATAACCTTAGTCGGACCTTTACCATCCATGGGCCTCAACCTGTACACAGGGAGGTCAGACAGCTGGCTGTCCACTATATAAGGACAAGAGCTCCACCTATCTGCTAGCTTCTGCTTCCCTTTCAAACCCAGGTTCCGAATCAACACTCGATCCCCAGGGCTAAGGCTATGATACCGGACCTTCTGATCATACCGCACCTTATTACTCTGGTTAAGCTTGTCAGCAGAGGCCTGAGCTAACTGATAAGCAACCTGTAACTTTTGCTTCATCCTTTCCACATATTTCAAATGAGAGGGGGATGACAAGTTATCCGCTGACACACCGAAACAAACATCTACAGGAAGTTGAGCCTCCCGACCAAACATTAGAAAATAGGGCGAGTACCCAGTTGCCTCATTAGGAGTGCAGTTGTATGCATGCACCAAATGGGCTATATGCTGACTCCAATGTGACTTGTGATGTGAGTCCAGGGTGCCCAACATGTCTAACAAAGTCCTGTTAAACCTCTCAGGTTGTGGGTCACCCTGTGGGTGGTAAGGAGATGTCCTCGACTTTTTAACACCCAACATGGTCAACATCTCAGTTACCAACCGACTTTCAAAATCCCTACCCTGGTCAGAGTGAATACGGGTGGGCAAGCCATAATGAATAAAATACCTCTCCCACAGGGTCCTCGCCACCGTGACAGCTGTCTGATCCTTTGTAGGAAAAGCTTGCGCATACCTCGTAAAGTGGTCTGTAACAACCAACACATTACCAACATTTCGAGAGTCAGGCTCAATCGAAAGGAAGTCGATACACACCAGATCCATGGGCCCTGAACTCTGGATGTGAGAAAGAGGGGCAGCTCGCCGAGGCAACGTTTTCCGCTTGATGCAGCGCTCACAGGTCTTACAGTACTTCTCTGCATCAAGCTTCATACGAGGCCAGTAGAACCGGTCACGGACCAAGCTGTATGACTTATCGAACCCCAAATGGCCAATATCATCATGCAGTGACTTAAAAACAAGGTTGTGAAACTGTTTAGGCAGCACACGCTGGTCGGCCTGCTTGACTGTCCTATACAATAGCCCCTCAACAATGGACAACTTCGACCACTCCCTTTTCCAAATTTTCAAATCGGGGTGCCTAGTCTGAATGCTACTGACAGGTGTCTTCTGTCTCACAGCCTGCCAAACCTCTCCTATAACGGGATCACCTTTCTGGGCTTCTTGAAGCTCACCAGGACTGAATGTGGGCAGCTGGTCAGATGCAACAGCAGCTACATGACAGTACGCCTTAGGAACAGCTGACTCATGACTGCAAATCTGATCAGCCACACGTGGAAATGACGGACAACCAGCTCTCTGCATGGACACCACCTGACAAATAGCTCGAACACCAGGAGCTGGAATCTCTTGCCACTCATCATCAGGGGACAGACTGATGTGAGGGCGTCTCGACAGTGCATCAGCATCCTGGTTCCGTCGCCCAGGCCTATACTTCAAGCTGAAATTGTAGATTGAAAGAGCGGACAACCAACGGTGACCAGTGGCATCAAGTTTCGCAGACTTGGTTATATAAGTCAGCGGGTTATTGTCTGTCCTGACTTCAAAGGTGGCCCCATAAAGGTAGTCATGCAGCCGATCCACAATGGCCCACTTCAAAGCTAAAAACTCAAGCTTGTGAGCTGCATAATTCCTCTCTGAAGGGGAAAGACTGCGACTGATGAACGCAACTGGACGCCAACCCTCAACATGCTCCTGATACAAAACACCACCTAGGCCGTCCAGGCTTGCATCCACATGCAAATCATACGGCTTCTGGGGATCAGCAAAGGCCAGCACCGGAGCCTGAGTAAGCCTTGTCTTAAGCTCCTGGAACGCAGACTCACACTGATCACTCCATCTAGGGCCAAAAGGTTCAGAGGGCCAGAAAGAAGGTTTTGGGTCAGCAGCCGGTGAATTCCAGTTCTTCTTCCTGCGAGATGGACAGCCCTGCAGCAACTCATTCAGGGGACGGCACAATGTGGAAAAACCCTTCACAAACCGACGGTAATATCCACAAAAACCCAGAAATGACCGCAGTTCAGTTACAGTCTGAGGTTGAGGCCAAGACACGACCGCTTCTATCTTGGAGGGGTCAGTGGCTATACCATCCTGTGAAACTATGTGCCCAACATAGGTCACAGACGTCCTTCCAAACTGACACTTATCTAACGAAAGTTTGAGACCCTCATCTCTCAACCTGTCCAGAACCTTGAGGAGTCGTTCCTCATGGTCTTCCAGGGTGCTACCAAACACAATCAGGTCATCTAAATACACAAGAACTTCCAGAAAATTCATGTCTCCAACAGTCCGCTCCATGATTCTCTGGAACGTGGCAGGGGCACCACAGATTCCCTGAGGCATCCGCTCAAACTGATAGAACCCTAACGGACAGATGAACACAGTCTTTTCTTTGTCAGGCTCACTCATGGGAATCTGATAGTAGCCACTTCTCAAGTCCAACACTGAGAACCATTTACTACCAGAGAGACAATGGAGGGCATCTTCAATCCTGGGAACTGTGTACTGGTCAGGGACGGTCCGCTGGTTAAGCGTTCTATAGTCAACGCACATCCTGACCTTACCAGACTTCTTGCGCACTACAACAATAGGTGAGGCATAAGGACTCCTAGACTCTGAAATGATGCCGTTTTTCTGGAGTTCCATCAAATGCTGGCGCACATCTTCCAGATCAGCTGGGGCTAAACGCCGAGATCGCTCCCGAAAAGGCCGTGAATCATTCAATCGGATCTCATGGTGTGTAATTTTTCGAGCAACCTACATCCCACTCACTACAAGAGAACACTTCCTTCCTCTGCAACATTTTCCCGCAGAGGCGCCGTTTTGCCTCCTCTGGCATAGGAGAAGTGCCAAAGTCAAAAGAGGCAGAAGAAAACACACTAGTCTCTGTGGAACTGCAAGTGGACGGAATCTGTGGCACCATGTCTACAGGGAATATGTGAGCAAGGGGACTACCTCTCTTCACAAAAACATCCCTAGAAGAAACATTCCTCACATTTACCGTGATACGACGGCACGACACAGCAGAGACCGGATGGACTTCAGGCCTAACCTCCAGCTCAGGGACGGACACACCATCAGCGCTAACAGGCTGGTCTACAAGCACGAGGAGTCATTTAACCTACCAGGAAATTTTGGCAGCCCTGAAAGCTGTAGCTCCTGCCCAGGCTTTAAAACAACAGGCTTAGGGTTGGTGAAACACACTGTACCATGCTTATCCACATCATCCGGTGGAACACCTATGTGCTTAATGGACTCAAAAGCCTCTTTTATCCTAGGGTGTATCATCAGTGTGTTAAGAAATCCATCTCCTGCCTGTTCTCTACAAGACTGGAACAGTTTCGTTACTAAGTGAGTGTTCGTGCCAACGAGAATGGCTATCCCCTCCTTTGTCGGAGGGTCCGGACAGACCAGAGCTAATGCATCCAGCACCTGAGGCACACCAGTGACGGCTTCAGTGAACTCAAGCCTAAGAGGCAAATATCCATCATATGGGTATTTGTGAGAGCTCAAACCCCATATTTCCAGATTTTTCACCGGCTGCAGTGGTAAATGCTTCAAATATGAATTATAAAAGCTACGATACAAGGTGGTGACCTGAGAACCACTATCGAGCAGAGCTTTAGCATAAATACCCTCTATCTGCACGGGCACCTCAGCCGAGGGCCCCACCAACCCAGATGGCAACTGAGACTGGCTGATGTTGATTGGAGGTGAACAATGAGCGGAACGTGTTCTACATGGCAGAGCTCGGTGCCGTTCCTTCACTGGGCTCCGGGAGAGTTTCCCTGCTGCTTGGTCCTTTTAACCAGCTTCTGATTCACCAACCTCAGGTTCTCCGCACGGTTGCACTCTCGCTTAGTGTGTCCGTCTTCTCCACACTTATAGCAGAAAATGGCAGAAACAGGAAAAGATGCCGTAGACTTCGGCAAGCTCAAAGAAGCAGCCCTCATTGAAACAGTTGGGGCAGTGGTTTCTGTGCGGTGACCTGTGCCACACTGTGAGACTGGCGGGGCAGCAGGAGCCACGGTAGTAGCAGTCAAAAATCTAGTTACTAAAGACGTCAGCTCCTTGACCTCTTCCCTCAGACTGTCCACCTCAGATGCCACTGGATTCACAGGCACATGGGGAAAAGCAACAGCAGCAGTTACAGGAACATGAGGAACTACAGTGGCCGCAGGCGCCCGGGAAACAGCGGCCGTGGCAACAGAAACTTCAGCACTTGGGTCTAACTCAGCAGAAGTCTCCACTAAAATGTACAGGTGCCTACCACTCTGGTCACCACGGTGACCACGGATCTGTGTCCGACCTAGAACCTTTACTGTACTCAGCACGCGGCTAACCACATCATCAGTTACATTTAGTGGCACTCTGCTCAGTAAAACAGCATGAGATAAGCCGACATTCTCCTCACGGCTCCACTCCACAGCCTGACTAAGGTCCATGTTAAGAGCTTCACAGCTAACAGAAATAACTAACACAAGATAAAAACACTAAGCAAAACACAGCTACCTACTTATTCTGGTAAACAGGAATATCCCAGTGGTGCCTCCAAAATGTAACCCCTTTTTGACGGGTGTTATTCACCCAGCACAGTACAGGCTACTAAAGAGTTCCACTAAAACACAATAAATAACGGCACAACAGGATCCTTAGGTTTACAGCGGTAGAATGGCAAGCTGGCTGAAATCCCTGTTGATCAGTAGGCTAGTGTTGTGCTAACAAAAAAACATATATGTATTATAACTCTAACAGCGCGGTGCCTCCACTGTGAAAATACTACACTTACCTTTTGTCGTGTATCTACAAATAAATGCAATATACAACGATAGGTATCTTTTGATCTTCCTCTTTATTTGCTAACGAGGTAACAGGAAAGCAACGCATAGCCTGAAACTCAAGTGTGACGTCACGCTCGGTCTCATCACAAGGGGGCGTGCACCAAACTGGCGTGCTTACTTTTATATCATACTAGTATCCAATGTACACAGAGGGTCAGGGGTCATACATTAAACATATATATTAACTCATATAACTTCTTAGTGTATCTCCTTACACTACACCTTTACAGCTAGTGTGTTTATCTTCCCAGAAAACGTAAAAGTGATAACACTATAGCATATCTGTATAATATCAAATCTAAAATATATAATATCAAATATGAATCCAAATGAGCAGCCAATACACCCAATATATATATTTATAGAATGATAATGAATTTATTTATAAAACTAATAACACAGTAATATTAATTAATTAAACAAAATACACACAGTATTATTAATTAATTAAACAAAATACACACACACACAAATTGATTAACACTAATCACTCAGAACAACAATATAACAGCATATAAAGGTATCAAATAAACAATAAACCCATTCAATAAAAGCGCTTTCTGTTGGGGCCCATCGGTGCACTGCAAATCAGCTCACTGAGCTGAAAGGCGAAACAGCAACCACTGCAAAGTCCACCGTACTGCCAGTCGAGGCGAGTATGTTGTGTGTTGTCAGTGTAAGTGTTCTTTACTCACGATTTGTAGCAAGCATTAGCCACAGCACTGAACACGTCCACTTCAGTGCGCAGCGTCCGGTGGCAGCACTGGATGGCGACTCTCCAACAGCTCTCAACAGGAGAAGGCGTCGGTAGCGGCCAGCAGCAGTTGACAACGGGAGGATGATTTTCTCCGGTGGGCCCCGCAGCGGTGAACGAAAAGGAGTCCCGTGGGGGAAAAGATTCGACCCCAGTCAAAACTAGCCACCGTCCGTTGAGACTGACCGTTCTTGAAGCGGCGCTAGTTAGCAGCTATAAACTGCTTAAACGACAACCCCACTAAAGAAATACAAAAACGAGAGGGTCTCGACACATGTGTATCACCGTTGGGCCTAGCGAGAGGAAGGTCTCCGAACTGGTACACTGTGAGCTAGTAAACAAACGGTAGCAACACGACTGCTCCTTTTGCCTGCAGATCCGGACTCACGTGAGCTTCTCTCTACCGAGGTGATGGAACATCCAGAGAGCTCACGAATTCGCGGGCATTTCTCATTAACGGATTATCATTGGTTAACAATAACATTCAAACAAAAATACAAAGAACAAATAAATGTGATTGGTGTATGTACAATATGTCATAACACAAAGAATTGCATTGTGGTAAATTGAGTTATCTAACACAGACATGACAATGTATAATACAATTATTAACAATATTAACAATACCTGACAATGTATAATTATTAATAATATACCTAGCTTAGAGGTCCTTACACTCTCCCCCCACCAAACAAACAGCATGCCCCCATGCTGGGTCACATACATGAAATGGTGAATAGAAAAGAAAAGAAAATCAAGCAAACAAATAAAACAGCATAAGTACTTAGAAACTAGCTATGGGTGTAATGGCAGGCGTGCATGGCAAAATAAATGGCCTGTGTGTGCATGTGCTACATAGAGCCTGTGGAGAACACCACCAGGCATGAAAAGGCTGCACTGATGCTAGATGTGATGTTACTACATTCCTGATCTGCACTCCCAGCTTGCCATAAGCTAATCGGTCAGTAGGCTTCCGTATTCTATGTGACCTAGGTTCTAAGGGAAGAACCAAGTCTGAAGGAGCTGTAGGGTCAGTTACAGAGGGAACATCGGGACGGCTACCATCCTGGCCTGCAGCTGCTAAACCCTCTGCTACTACAGAAGACCTACGTGGAGAGATGGGGGGTGCAATGTTGAGGGGAGATGCCACTACATCACTAGGTGTGTGTACTAACCTAGGGCCTCTAAGTGTGGTGGAGACACACGGCGCAGTAGACTCTGGCACAGGCTGAACATTATGCATGCTAGTAGTCAGAGGAGCATGTTCCACTGCATCCTCAGCATAACAGCCATATTCCGAATCAGAATCAGAACCTAAATAGCTATACTGTGTGGGCATTACAAGGGGCAACACTTCAGGCACACCAGCTCTATGTTTCTCCTTAGCCCTCCTTCGTCTCACAGCTCGTGGGCACGGAGCTGGAGAAGTATCAACCACGGGAGCTAACCTAACCTCCTGTCCCAGAGGCAAGATGTGGTTGCGGTGCATAACCTTAGTCGGACCTTTACCATCCATGGGCCTCAACCTGTACACAGGGAGGTCAGACAGCTGGCTGTCCACTATATAAGGACAAGAGCTCCACCTATCTGCTAGCTTCTGCTTCCCTTTCAAACCCAGGTTCCGAATCAACACTCGATCCCCAGGGCTAAGGCTATGATACCGGACCTTCTGATCATACCGCACCTTATTACTCTGGTTAAGCTTGTCAGCAGAGGCCTGAGCTAACTGATAAGCAACCTGCAACTTTTGCTTCATCCTTTCCACATATTTCAAATGAGAGGGGGATGACAAGTTATCCGCTGACACACCGAAACAAACATCTACAGGAAGTTGAGCCTCCCGACCAAACATTAGAAAATAGGGCGAGTACCCAGTTGCCTCATTAGGAGTGCAGTTGTATGCATGCACCAAATGGGCTATATGCTGACTCCAATGTGACTTGTGATGTGAGTCCAGGGTGCCCAACATGTCTAACAAAGTCCTGTTAAACCTCTCAGGTTGTGGGTCACCCTGTGGGTGGTAAGGAGATGTCCTCGACTTTTTAACACCCAACATGGTCAACATCTCAGTTACCAACCGACTTTCAAAATCCCTACCCTGGTCAGAGTGAATACGGGTGGGCAAGCCATAATGAATAAAATACCTCTCCCACAGGGTCCTCGCCACCGTGACAGCTGTCTGATCCTTTGTAGGAAAAGCTTGCGCATACCTCGTAAAGTGGTCTGTAACAACCAACACATTACCAACATTTCGAGAGTCAGGCTCAATCGAAAGGAAGTCGATACACACCAGATCCATGGGCCCTGAACTCTGGATGTGAGAAAGAGGGGCAGCTCGCCGAGGCAACGTTTTCCGCTTGATGCAGCGCTCACAGGTCTTACAGTACTTCTCTGCATCAAGCTTCATACGAGGCCAGTAGAACCGGTCACGGACCAAGCTGTATGACTTATCGAACCCCAAATGGCCAATATCATCATGCAGTGACTTAAAAACAAGGTTGTGAAACTGTTTAGGCAGCACACGCTGGTCGGCCTGCTTGACTGTCCTATACAATAGCCCCTCAACAATGGACAACTTCGACCACTCCCTTTTCCAAATTTTCAAATCGGGGTGCCTAGTCTGAATGCTACTGACAGGTGTCTTCTGTCTCACAGCCTGCCAAACCTCTCCTATAACGGGATCACCTTTCTGGGCTTCTTGAAGCTCACCAGGACTGAATGTGGGCAGCTGGTCAGATGCAACAGCAGCTACATGACAGTACGCCTTAGGAACAGCTGACTCATGACTGCAAATCTGATCAGCCACACGTGGAAATGACGGACAACCAGCTCTCTGCATGGACACCACCTGACAAATAGCTCGAACACCAGGAGCTGGAATCTCTTGCCACTCATCATCAGGGGACAGACTGATGTGAGGGCGTCTCGACAGTGCATCAGCATCCTGGTTCCGTCGCCCAGGCCTATACTTCAAGCTGAAATTGTAGATTGAAAGAGCGGACAACCAACGGTGACCAGTGGCATCAAGTTTCGCAGACTTGGTTATATAAGTCAGCGGGTTATTGTCTGTCCTGACTTCAAAGGTGGCCCCATAAAGGTAGTCATGCAGCCGATCCACAATGGCCCACTTCAAAGCTAAAAACTCAAGCTTGTGAGCTGCATAATTCCTCTCTGAAGGGGAAAGACTGCGACTGATGAACGCAACTGGACGCCAACCCTCAACATGCTCCTGATACAAAACACCACCTAGGCCGTCCAGGCTTGCATCCACATGCAAATCATACGGCTTCTGGGGATCAGCAAAGGCCAGCACCGGAGCCTGAGTAAGCCTTGTCTTAAGCTCCTGGAACGCAGACTCACACTGATCACTCCATCTAGGGCCAAAAGGTTCAGAGGGCCAGAAAGAAGGTTTTGGGTCAGCAGCCGGTGAATTCCAGTTCTTCTTCCTGCGAGATGGACAGCCCTGCAGCAACTCATTCAGGGGACGGCACAATGTGGAAAAACCCTTCACAAACCGACGGTAATATCCACAAAAACCCAGAAATGACCGCAGTTCAGTTACAGTCTGAGGTTGAGGCCAAGACACGACCGCTTCTATCTTGGAGGGGTCAGTGGCTATACCATCCTGTGAAACTATGTGCCCAACATAGGTCACAGACGTCCTTCCAAACTGACACTTATCTAACGAAAGTTTGAGACCCTCATCTCTCAACCTGTCCAGAACCTTGAGGAGTCGTTCCTCATGGTCTTCCAGGGTGCTACCAAACACAATCAGGTCATCTAAATACACAAGAACTTCCAGAAAATTCATGTCTCCAACAGTCCGCTCCATGATTCTCTGGAACGTGGCAGGGGCACCACAGATTCCCTGAGGCATCCGCTCAAACTGATAGAACCCTAACGGACAGATGAACACAGTCTTTTCTTTGTCAGGCTCACTCATGGGAATCTGATAGTAGCCACTTCTCAAGTCCAACACTGAGAACCATTTACTACCAGAGAGACAATGGAGGGCATCTTCAATCCTGGGAACTGTGTACTGGTCAGGGACGGTCCGCTGGTTAAGCGTTCTATAGTCAACGCACATCCTGACCTTACCAGACTTCTTGCGCACTACAACAATAGGTGAGGCATAAGGACTCCTAGACTCTGAAATGATGCCGTTTTTCTGGAGTTCCATCAAATGCTGGCGCACATCTTCCAGATCAGCTGGGGCTAAACGCCGAGATCGCTCCCGAAAAGGCCGTGAATCATTCAATCGGATCTCATGGTGTGTAATTTTTCGAGCAACCTACATCCCACTCACTACAAGAGAACACTTCCTTCCTCTGCAACATTTTCCCGCAGAGGCGCCGTTTTGCCTCCTCTGGCATAGGAGAAGTGCCAAAGTCAAAAGAGGCAGAAGAAAACACACTAGTCTCTGTGGAACTGCAAGTGGACGGAATCTGTGGCACCATGTCTACAGGGAATATGTGAGCAAGGGGACTACCTCTCTTCACAAAAACATCCCTAGAAGAAACATTCCTCACATTTACCGTGATACGACGGCACGACACAGCAGAGACCGGATGGACTTCAGGCCTAACCTCCAGCTCAGGGACGGACACACCATCAGCGCTAACAGGCTGGTCTACAAGCACGAGGAGTCATTTAACCTACCAGGAAATTTTGGCAGCCCTGAAAGCTGTAGCTCCTGCCCAGGCTTTAAAACAACAGGCTTAGGGTTGGTGAAACACACTGTACCATGCTTATCCACATCATCCGGTGGAACACCTATGTGCTTAATGGACTCAAAAGCCTCTTTTATCCTAGGGTGTATCATCAGTGTGTTAAGAAATCCATCTCCTGCCTGTTCTCTACAAGACTGGAACAGTTTCGTTACTAAGTGAGTGTTCGTGCCAACGAGAATGGCTATCCCCTCCTTTGTCGGAGGGTCCGGACAGACCAGAGCTAATGCATCCAGCACCTGAGGCACACCAGTGACGGCTTCAGTGAACTCAAGCCTAAGAGGCAAATATCCATCATATGGGTATTTGTGAGAGCTCAAACCCCATATTTCCAGATTTTTCACCGGCTGCAGTGGTAAATGCTTCAAATATGAATTATAAAAGCTACGATACAAGGTGGTGACCTGAGAACCACTATCGAGCAGAGCTTTAGCATAAATACCCTCTATCTGCACGGGCACCTCAGCCGAGGGCCCCACCAACCCAGATGGCAACTGAGACTGGCTGATGTTGATTGGAGGTGAACAATGAGCGGAACGTGTTCTACATGGCGGAGCTCGGTGCCGTTCCTTCACTGGGCTCCGGGAGAGTTTCCCTGCTGCTTGGTCCTTTTAACCAGCTTCTGATTCACCAACCTCAGGTTCTCCGCACGGTTGCACTCTCGCTTAGTGTGTCCGTCTTCTCCACACTTATAGCAGAAAATGGCAGAAACAGGAAAAGATGCCGTAGACTTCGGCAAGCTCAAAGAAGCAGCCCTCATGGAAACAGTTGGGGCAGTGGTTTCTGTGCACTGACCTGTGCCACACTGTGAGACTGGCGGGGCAGCAGGAGCCACGGTAGTAGCAGTCAAAAATCTAGTTACTAAAGACGTCAGCTCCTTGACCTCTTCCCTCAGACTGTCCACCTCAGATGCCACTGGATTCACAGGCACATGGGGAAAAGCAACAGCAGCAGTTACAGGAACATGAGGAACAACAGTGGCCGCAGGCGCCCGGGAAACAGCGGCCGTGGCAACAGAAACTTTTGCACTCTCTCTCGCATTTACCCAGTGTTCCTCCTCTCTCACATTTTGCATTAGCTGTGAAAAAGAAGGCGGAGCTTGCAAAGTGTGCAGCACTTTGGTGAGAGCACCCTTGAACAACTGCTCCAGACGTGCACGATCCAGGCCTGCAGCGTCAATCCCTCCTCTCAAAAGAGCACGGTGGAGATGCTTGTCCAAGCTGTACAAGAAAGCAGAAAGTTTCTCACCATCTTCCTGAAAAGTATGGCGAAACGAGGCCATAAGGTCTGCTCCACTCTCAGTGGATCCATAAGTAATGACAAGAGCGGCTAAGTAATCAGTAGCAGTAGCAGACGGGCTACTGACTTTCAAGAACCTCACTATGTCTGCAGCAGGCCCACGCAAACTCTCAACAATGCGCTGTCGCTTAGCAGCCTCACTGCACTGCCACTCAGTAATCATCTGAGTAGCCTGCTCCATCCAGACTCTTCCTTACCTTGGGGAACGGGTTGTAAACCGGAGAACAGCCTCAGATTTCTATAGCCAGGCACATCGACAGATGCCTGTTTACAGCGATCAACGAGCTGGCCAATGGCATTCACAAGATCCATGCTGACATCAGATTTAGGAGGCTGCGTGCCCAAAACAGCCTCCACATCACCCATAGACTTGCCCTCCTTCTGTAACAATGCCAATAGCTTGGCTTCAAAATCATCCTTTTTAGGAACAGGATTAGTATGCGGCAAGCTACTCACTACATGAACAGCCCATGGGCCTGCCTCACCAGCTATTTCCACTTCAGGGGGCACAGCACTTGGGTCTAACTCAGCAGAAGTCTCCACTAAAATGTACAGGTGCCTACCACTCTGGTCACCACGGTGACCACGGATCTGTGTCCGACCTAGAACCTTTACTGTACTCAGCACGCGGCTAACCACATCATCAGTTACATTTAGTGGCACTCTGCTCAGTAAAACAGCATGAGATAAGCCGACATTCTCCTCACGGCTCCACTCCACAGCCTGACTAAGGTCCATGTTAAGAGCTTCACAGCTAACAGAAATAACTAACACAAGATAAAAACACTAAGCAAAACACAGCTACCTACTTATTCTGGTAAACAGGAATATCCCAGCGGTGCCTCCAAAATGTAACCCCTTTTTGACGGGTGTTATTCACCCAGCACAGTACAGGCTACTAAAGAGTTCCACTAAAACACAATAAATAACGGCGCAACAGGATCCTTAGGTTTACAGCGGTAGAATGGCAAGCTGGCTGAAATCCCTGTTGATCAGTAGGCTAGTGTTGTGCTAACAAAAAAACATATACGTATTATAACTCTAACAGCGCGGTGCCTCCACTGTGAAAATACTACACTTACCTTTTGTCGTGTATCTACAAATAAATGCAATATACAACGATAGGTATCTTTTGATCTTCCTCTTTATTTGCTAACGAGGTAACAGGAAAGCAACGCATAGCCTGAAACTCAAGTGTGACCTCACGCTCGGTCTCATCACAAGGGGGCACGCAACAAACTGGTGCGCTTACTTTTACATCATACTAGCATCCAATGAACACAGAGGGTCAGGGGTCATACATTAAACATATATATTAACTCATATAACTTCTTAGTTTATCTCCATACACTACACTCCTCCCCTGAGATCTGAACCCGGTACCTTTACAGTACAACCAAATTCCTTTTTTTTTTTCTTTTTACATCCTTTTTTTGACACACAATACATTACATTGTAATACCAACTGGGTTCACAGATTTAACCTATCAGGCGGTTTCACCTGCCGCTGCGGCCTCTGAATAGCCTCTGCAACTGAGGAGGGGGCTCCACCAGTGGAACCTTCTTGTTCAACCCTCTCAGTGGATTCCGGAACATTTACAGGCATCGCTACACATGCATGTGACACATTTTGAGCAACACTCGGGTCATCATTATCAGATTCATTTGACACATTACAGTTATCAAGGTTAGTATTGATCATTTAATTGACATGTCTCTTATACACCTTTCCATACACTTTCACCAGATATGTGACAGGACCAAGTGCTTTTACAATGCACCCAGGCACCCATTTAACACCTCCCCTTCCCCTGTGGTTTCGAACCAAAACCTTTTGCTTTGGTAGGAAGTGTCTGACTTTTGCTAATTTATCTTTATCTATCTTTAGTCTGGTTCTGGTAGTCTGGTAAAGGGTTCATTTAGAGCCCTGCATGTACATATAAATATGGAACAGTAACTTACCACTGCGAACATCCAAAGGGAAAGGGGGTTTCAGGACTTTCTTCCACACACTGTAGAACTGCAGCCTAGTGCAGAATTCTGTCCATCTTCCTTTTACTTCCTCAATGTATCTGCTGTTAGTGCCATCTACTATGCGCCGTAGCTCATCCATTGCCTGAAACATTGTAAAACACTTAGTTAATAATGTATGTGGCCGGAGGCTGTTCCTCTCCTGGCCGCTATATGGCAGTGTGCGTCCGGTTAAAAAGCGGATGCGGTTGGCCGGGCTGATCCTCTCTTCCTCCATTTCCGTGGTGGCTGTGGTTCGGCGTGGTCGAGTGTTTGTTTGGCGTGCCCACATCGAGGTGCCAACTCTTCCCGGTGCAGTGTGGCTGGCTGCTGGGGTCTTGGTGGCGGGCAGCTCCAGTGGAGCTCTGTGCGCGCGGCTAAGCGGCCGCTCCGGTACGTAGGGTCTGCTTCTGTTGTTTTGCCTTTTTTCCTGCTCTCAGCTCATTAGGCCTTTTGCATACCATAGATAAGCGCGCAGTTGAGTCGTGGCCTTTGAGGCTTTCCTCCGACGCACCCAGAGATGTGCTCTGACCTCTGAAGCGGTATGTATATATTTCTTTGATTAAGTTTTGTTAATACATTTTTTTGTCTAATTTAATTTATGCCTTTCCTCAGAGGCACCAGATTGTGGGCCGTCTTGGCCACCCTCCTTGAAGGGTTCTTCCTGCTGTCTTGGCTCACTATTTTCCATTCGGCTCTGCTCGGTGGAACACCCCGCATGCAGGCTATTAGGTAGCGCGTCAGTGAGGCGGAACCGCTGCCTGCGCATCGTTAGCCTTCCGGCACATTAAAATAGCCTGAACCGCTGCCTGCGCATCGTCAGCCTTCCGGCACATTAAAATAGCCATCGGACCCATTTTAAACTGTTCTGATAGTTGGTTCCTTTTGTGTTGAATTTCTTACTTGGTTAATTGGCAATTGTATTTTTTTTTTCCCTGTTTAATTGTTTTTTTTCTTGTATTTTGCATTCTCTTGTGTTTAGTTTTTTAGTTTTTCTTTTGCCTGTCCACACCAGTGTTCTTTTGTGGTGGCACGTTTTAATAATTTTCCCTTTTGTGTTTAGGCGCTGAGGGCCCAAAGCGGCAGTATCCCTGGTGGCGGTGTTTGCTCCACATCCCCTTTTGCTGTGCGTGTGTGTGTGTGTATGGTATCACGGGTGGTTATTTTGAGGATCCCTCCCCTTTTTGGTTTGTAATTCTGCTGCTGACTGGTAAGCAAGCCCTAGCCCTAACTCCACCCCCTTTTTCCTTTGCCGCAGTAATAATTTTATATTACCTGGTGTGTGTCAAATTTAAGTTGTTTTCCTTTGTTATCATTTTGTGAAATAAAATGTATCCTCTTTTGTGTGGTGTGTTATGGTCCTCTGGGCGTTCCGTACCAGAGGCTGGTTAGGTGTATGTATGGTTTCCGGTAAAAGGCACTTCAGTAAATACGCCAGACGGCTAAAGACATGCTGTTGTCCGAGTCATCATTGAATGGTCTACAAATTACTACATGGTGTCAGAAGTGGTGACTCTTCAACGTTATGCTGCATTCCCAATGTACTCGCAACTAACATCAAGATAACTGCGCAGAGGAGATTATCACTTCGTATTTGTATTCGCAATGTCCAATACTGAAGGGGAACGCGCCAACTCCGCTGGAGCAAGCAACCCTGTGGCAGCGAGCAACGTTGGAGAGGGGTTTCGCTTAAGCCCGCCGGAAAAGTTTGACTGCCGAGATGTCCAAAACTGGCCCAAATGGATCCGACGATTCGAGAGGTACAGGGTCGTATCGGGGTTAGACAAAAGGGAAGAGACTTTTCAAGTGAATACGTTGATTTACTCAATGGGAGATGAATCCGAGGATATCCTAAATGCCTCAGAGCTAACGTCGGCAGATAAGCTGATCTACAAAAAAGTGAAAGAGTGCTTTGATGAACATTTTATTGGAGAACACAATATAATTTTTGAAAGGGCGAAGTTTAACATGCGCAAACAAGAACAGGGAGAAACGGCCGAGAGCTTTATCACCGCGGTTCACAAGCAGGCGGATTACTGCAATTTCGGGGCTCTCAGAGATGAACTGATCCGCGATCGCATTGTTGTCGGCATAAGAGATGCCACGCTCTCCGAGAAATTGCAGATGGATGCAAAACTGACCCTGACTACCGCTGTAACCCGGGTCAGACAGAGTGAAACGGTGAAACAACAACAGGGTTTGCTGCGCGGCGCGAGTGGACCTGTATCCATTAAGGAGCCCAGTGAAGAGATGCATGCGCTTTCACTTGCACGCAAGACAGAGGGTAGTGCACAACAGAGACAAAAGCCAAACAGGTACGCAACGTCATCTGCTTGTCATAAATGTGGGAGGGCTCCGTCACACAATTGGAAAGACTGCCCGGCCAAAGAGGCTGAATGCAGAAAATGTCACAAACGAGGACACTTTGCTGTTGTCTGCAAGTCTAAGCAGCCTGTACACGAGATGGCAGAGGAGGAGGGACTCTACCAGGACAGTCTGTACTTAGGGGAGGTGAAGTCAGACAGTACTGGCTGGTATTCAGATGTCAAACTAAACGGGGCAGTAGTTTCCTTTAAACTAGATACAGGGGCAGCAGTGACCGCTATTCCTTCCAGACTGTATAGCTACAGAAGAGACGGCCCTCTACTGCACACCCCTAAAAAGCTGTATGGCCCAAATAATACCAGACTATCTGTGGTAGGTCAGATTCAAGGCAGCCTTGAAAGCAAGGACAAAAAGTCCTCTCAGCCAGTGTTTGTCATTGATAACTTGGCTAGGCCACTGCTGGGCTTACCGGCACTTACAGCACTACGCCTTGTGGAGCGAATGGAGAAAATTGACACACTGGAGGAGAGTGGGGACCCAGAGAGAAAATTCAAAAATAAATTCCCAAAGGTGTTTACAGGATTAGGGAGACTGGAAGGTGACTATCGTATCCGGCTGAGAGAAGATGCTGTCCCCTATGCCCTTACAACCCCTCGCCGGGTGCCAATACCCTTAACTGAAAAAGTCAAGGAGGAACTAAAAAGAATGGAGGAAATGGGGGTCATCTCCAGGATAGAGAAGCCGACTGAGTGGTGTGCGGGGATAGTGGTAGTCCCAAAACCCAATGGAAAAATTAGACTTTGTGTCGACCTCACCAAGCTCAATGAAAGTGTGTGCAGAGAAAGACATATCTTGCCCTCTGTGGACCATTCATTAGCACAGCTGAATGGTGCAACATTTTTCACAAAATTGGATGCACGGAGTGGCTTTTGGCAGATACCATTGGCACAAGAAAGTAGGGAACTAACAACATTCATTACTCCCTTTGGCCGTTTCTGTTTCAATGTGCTACCCTTTGGGATAAATTCGGGCCCAGAACATTTTCAAAGACGTATGTCCCAGCTCTTAGCCGGCCTTGAAGGTGTTATATGCCATGCAGATGATGTCCTCGTATCCGGAAATAATGAAGCAGAGCATGATGAGCGGCTCACAGCTGTCCTGACGCGACTCCAAGAGGCAGGACTAACACTCAATGAGAAATGCACCTTTGCACAGTCGGAAACTCTGTTTGTAGGACATAAAGTCAGTGCAGCAGGCGTTGAACCAGACCCTGAGAAAATCAGAGCAATTACAGACATGCCTGTCCCAGAGAACGCAGCAGATGTTAGGCGCTTTTTGGGGATGGTGACATATGTTGCAAAATTCCTCCCTCACTTTGCAGATTCTACCAAACCACTCAGAGATCTGCTGGGAAAAGGCAATGAGTGGACCTGGAGTCATATGCAGCAGACGGCCTTTGACAAGCTCAAGTATGAGCTAGCATCACCAACAGTCTTGGCTCAATACAGACCACAGGCCAAGACAAAGGTGTCGGCGGATGCCTCGTCTTTTGGCCTTGGGGCAGTCTTAATGCAAAGAGAGGAAAATATGCAGTGGCGTCCAGTTGCCTACATTTCCCGAAGCCTCTCTGAAACAGAGCAACGGTATGCCCAGGTTGAAAAAGAGGCACTGGCCGTCACCTGGGCTTGTGAGAGGCTGAGTTCATACCTCATCGGATTACAGTTCACAATAGAAACAGACCATAAACCCCTCCTTGCACTCTTAGGCACAAAAGCACTGGATGACTTACCTCCCAGGATCCAGCGATTCCGGCTGCGATTGCTTAGGTTTATATATAACATCATACATGTACCTGGAAAGGCCCTCATCACAGCAGATACACTGTCCAGGGCCCCGATAAGACGCCCACTGACAGCAGAAGAAACACAGATGGAAGGGGAAGTACAGATTTTCATCAACACAGTACGTGATAACTTACCTGCATCTCAGTCCAAACTTCAGCAGATAGCTGAACATCAGCGGCAGGACGCCATCTGCAGTCAGCTGATCCGCCAGTGCCAAAGAGGCTGGCCACGACAAGAGGAGCTGTCCCAGCAACTGAAGCCTTATTGGGAGCACCAAGGTGAGCTACACATGAATAGTGATCTTTTGATGAAAGGGCGACGTATTGTCATTCCAGAGACATTGCAAAATGAAATGCTTGCCCGACTGCACGAAGGACACATGGGGGTATCCAAATGCAAGCTGAGGGCTCAGCAATCTGTTTGGTGGTTAGGCCTAAGTGCCCAAATCACAAAACTTGTGTCCAATTGCGAGACATGTTTAAAGTACCAACAGCTACACCCAGAGCCGATGATACCCTCAGAGCTGCCTAAGCGGCCTTGGCAGAAAATTGGGGCAGATATGTTTTACTGGGAAAATGACTCTTACTTACTGGTAGTAGACTACTATTCAAGATACATTGAAATAATGAAGACATCTATAACTACATCAGTAGGGATTATTAATGGCCTGAAATCTATTTTTGCTAGACATGGAGTGCCTGAATTCCTGATAACAGATAATGGGCCCCAGTTTTCCTCTGGCTCTTTCTCCTCTTTTGCCACAGACTATGACTTCAGACATGTCACCAGCAGCCCATACTTCGCCCAGAGTAACGGGGAGGCAGAGAGGGCTGTAAAAACGATGAAAAGCCTCTTGAAGAAGAACACCGACCCATACAAGGCCCTGTTGGCATACCGGGTCACGCCGCTGAATCAAGGCCCTTCACCGGCGGAGCTCCTGATGGGCAGAAGGCTGCGCTCACCCTTGCCACTCTCACCCAGTCAACTCAAACCACAGTGGCCAAACCAAAAGAAATTTGCAGACAAGGACAAAGAGTTAAAACAGGCACAGGCACTGGCCTACAACAAAAGGCATAGAGCGGGGGTCAGGCCAGAGCTACAAGCAGGTCAGCGCGTCTGGATTACAAACACCCAGGAGCCGGCTACGGTGCTGAGAGAAGCAGACACTCCTCGTTCCTATGTCGTGGAGACAGATTCAGAAGAGGTGAGGAGAAACAAGGCACACCTCAGACCCTTACCAGACATTCAAAGCCCTACACAGAATGTGGGGGACACAGAACAGACAGCAGCGCCAGAATTGAGGGTGGGGGAGAATGTGGAAAGGGTTCATCCAAGGAGGGAGGTGAAGGCACCCGCATGGCTCAAAGATTATGTCCAGTAATGCAGAACAATTTAAACAGGTTTAAGTGTTGTTTTCGTATTCAGTATTTTCAGTGATCTTAAAGTGTCAGACAGACTAAATGCTTTTTAGTTAGGTAGTCCATGTTTTGTTTAAGATTTTATCACTACTTTGGGGAAGGGGAGATGTGGTGTGTTATGGTCCTCTGGGCGTTCCGTACCAGAGGCTGGTTAGGTGTATGTATGGTTTCCGGTAAAAGGCACTTCAGTAAATACGCCAGACGGCTAAAGACATGCTGTTGTCCGAGTCATCATTGAATGGTCTACAAATTACTACATTTTGTAGCTAACCGTCTCTGGCCCGTGGTATTATAATAAGAACCTGTATAGTGTGATTGACTGTCTCCACCTTTATCCTGGGGCAAGAGTCCCCAGGTGGCGTTGTTGCACGTACTCTCGCTTACGTCCTATTACATTTATTCAGAACGTTCACAAAAAACACAGTAATTGAGGTTCAGGCAAGAAAAAAAAACAACAACATACATTTCGAACATCTTTAAAGCATGGATATGCATCAAAGATTTTTGCAGGTCGGTCTTCTTCCCTTGTAACATCTGAATCAATGAAAGCCCGTCTGGCCTCAAACTCAAGGTCCAAAATTTGCTCCACATCATTTTGATTGGGTTTTGCATTAGGCTTGTTGTACATGTTGCTCAAGGTTTTGTAGTGTCTGGCCTGCATCTTCAGACTGTCGGTGCCCACTTTAAACGATAATAAACGAAGACAAAGACATTTTAATGTAAACATTTTCACAACGCCACAGGGGAAATGACACAGGGTTAAAATACAAGTAGTTATTTTTTTGCGAAACTTATGATCAAGGATGACAGGCTGAGAAGTGCACTGAGGAGGGCTTACCATCAACATCTTTTGCAGGCATGGTTGGTGAAGAAATCACAGTCATGGGTGCAGTTGAGGAAGACTTGGATGACAGCGGGGATGCTTTGGTGCCACTCTTAGCCTTCCTTGGCACAGGGGGAGCTGGTGGTGGGGAAGCTATATATATATATATATATATATATATATATATATATATATATACACACACACACATCTACAATTATTAAAATGATGACAACCAAATTCAGGCATAGATTAAGGTACAGTGCATGTTTAGTCATGAACTTTTAGTTCAACAAATACACAGAACAAATACAACAAAAATACAAAAAGATTATAGTTTCATGACATGACAGGTCATTGTTAGGTTTGCACACCTGCGCTGGAGTTGTTCTCACTGAGGTCATCACTGCTCTCGAGAATTACGGTATCAGCTGAGCTGCTCGTGTCTGTCAAATCCGTCTCCATGTCTTGGTTGTCTGCACTGAAGAGAGTCTTGGCTGCTCCCCTCTGAAGAACAGAGCCCTGCCTTTTTCTTGGGGATCTCATATTTTGGAGTCGTTTGAACATTTTGGTGTAGACGGTCAGCTGTGGTGAAAGAATGTTAGGAAAGTCATCTGTCTAGTTTTTTTTTACCTGTTCGTAGTTTTGGTTTAGTAGAGAAGAGCAACTTTATTTGCCTTGCCAAAAAAAATCTCGCAATATATTGCACATTGCAAGAAAAGAAACAGCAATCCACAAAGTTAACAGTAATCCAACGAGGTGTGAAATGCCCTGATAAAATTATGTGTGGTAGACAGCATGGATTCCAGTGACCTGAAAGATTGTCCACTGTTAATTTAGTGCAAGGTGCAAGAATGAGTCATCATATGACAGAGTGGTGTGGCACAGATCAGAGAGTAGTACACAGTCAAGCCAGAGTCCTAATGCACAGTCTAGGTAGAGAGCTAGTGCAGTATTCGAACGACGTACACACACACTTCAGCAGGCTGATGGTAGTGGGTTAGAGCTTGTAGTAGAAGGTAATTTAGACATTACCAAAGAGATAGAAGGCAAATAAAGATTTTTTTTTTTTTTTAAAGAAAACAAGATAAAGAAAACATTACTTACATATGGCATATTTGCATTAGCATCACGCAGCATGGGGTAATATTCAATGATCTTCTGCGACATGACTTTCATTTCCAGTTTGGAGGGGTAGCTTGCTTCTTTCCCCATGGGACTAGCACGCAGTATTGCAACCATGCTTGTGATTGTGTTCCTTACAAGTCTGCAACACAGCTCCTTTGACATCGTGAAGCCCTTTTCTTTTCCATTCCGAAGCAATGCAAAATACTGACTCCGCACCAAATCTAACTCTGAGTCGCTGTACACCACATCCTCTGGACAGTCTGGCATTTTCATTGTTTTCTCAGCAGATATGGGGGTGGAGGTTTGAGGTGGGCATGGTGGCACAGAAGTAGTTGAGGGCATCATCCTGTTTCCACGGCAAAGGCTTGCATCTTGGTCCATGGTATTTTCAGACTTTTAGGATTATGCAGGATGTAAACAAAATGCATTGGGACAATTACAAATATGGTTAATGTTTAACATAATTTAATGTTAATAATATAGATTCATAGATAGATAGATCTGATGTAGCTTACATTTTCATTGATGAATTCCCAAAGTTTTTTCCTTCTAAGGAAATTTTCAGGGCCAGGAAAAAGGTCCTGCAGGTCCTCCCGGCTAAGGCCTTTCAAGGTCTGTTCATCAACACTTGCAGCTGTAGATGACAAATAAATATATTTTTGGGTAAAGCAAAGTCAAGTTACAGAACCAAGCAAGATAAACAAAAGGTCATTTGTCTGTCCCTCAGAGCTCCAACACGTTTATAAACGCTTTATCGAGTTGCCTGTGCTATGAAGCCTCTTAAAAGGTGCACTGTGTAATATTTTTATCTATTTTTATCAGTTTCTTTCCAGAATTCATGCTGCCCATTCACAAATGTTACTTTTTTCACAAATACTTACCACCATCAAATTCTAAGAATTCATTTTGACTGGGCAAATTGCACTTTTCATACATGAAAAGAGGGATCTTCTCCATGTCCACCATTTTGAATTTCCAGAATTAGACATTTTTAGCTGCAAACCCTGTTGTACTTGTCATACTAGTAAATATTAGTATATTATTTAGTAAAATTTCATGAAAAGATCAAATATGGCAATAGGCAGCACAGTTTCAATGAGCAGCATAGCTGCAATACCTACTCTGGCCACCATCCTACACAGTGCACCTTTAAGTGTATATCAGCCACAAACAGAGATTCCCCTTCCAAATAAAATCAATATTTAACTCTGGACTTAAAATATTCAGCTACCTGTATGCACCATCTTCAGTGTTGGTGATCTGAATTGTAAAATTACTTACTTGGTTACATAAAATATAAATCATTATTAGTGACTTACCGTCCAATATCGAACGAGTGGCTTCGTCCAAATCATCCATTCTCTTCGTCTCTGACAATTACCAGGCTATAACAAAAACACATAGCCAGAACTCATTAGCAGGGGAAAAAAAGTGCACATGCATGCACACTTAACACAGGCTCCAAACAAGGGGGCAGGTATATGCGCGGAAGTTGAAACACCCATGGAGCTGGATCTAACCCGGAAAGGGCCCAGTAGCTTTTAGCATTCCATTGGATTGCATTCATTTTAGCGTCACTTCAAAATCAAATAACTTTACACGTGAAGTGCCCTGTTCCTTGATTTTGACGTTGTTGTACACAGGAGAAAACACTACAATGCATATCTGCTCCATTTTCTCCTGTGTCATGTTATTGGTATTGTAAGAAACGTTTATCTGGGACGATGCTAAAAGTGACGTAACAGATTCCGCGCCGGCTGTCGCACAGAAGGAAATTTACCGTAGTTATTGGACGTGACAGGAAAGAACTCAGACAGAGAATGAACTTAGACTATATGGACAGTAAAAGCGGGACATTCGTTGAAAAACGCTTGAACGATTGGAAAGCCATAGTCATGCCCGTTTACTTTTCTGTTCATGTCGGGGAAACATTTCCAGCAATTTCTGATTTGTGATTGAGCACCCTGGCCTACCCCCATCTCTAGACATAAATCACTCACTCCCACCAACGACTATTATTTATTTATTTATTTATTTATTTTTTTACAATTAATCTTTTTTTTTTTTTTTACTTGTATTTTGTTTTTCATTGTTTTTCATTGTTTGTTATTGTTGTTTTTGTTGATTTTATATATGTATATATTTTAAATGTGTTATGTAAAGCGACCTTGAGGTCTCGAAAGGCGCTTAACAAATAAAATGTATTATTATTATTATTATTATTATCTACTAGACAATTTATCGTATCGAGTTCGTTGGTCGACGTCACCAGGCTGGTTCTCGAGTTTGCGCAGTAGACAAAGGGCCCAACTGAAAATCTGAAATCTGGCTTCAACGCCTCCCATTGAAAACGACGTGATCCCTGTGTCCATCTCTTTTACTGTCTATGGCGCCAACACACCCTCTGCTGTAGCCGTACTACACAGACAGCTCGAGTCGTGATGGAAAATTCCATTATCACCATTTGCAAGTCAAATTGGTTTCAAGACTTCGATATAACAAGCCATTCGGTGTGTCCCCTCTCTCTGCCATGGCTGCTGTGGATTTTAACTGTCACATACACACGTTTGCTCACAAATTATACCGTTTGTGTATGCTCGGAACATGAAGTTGGTTGTTCTAATCGGAAATAGATGTCCGCGGGCGTTGCTAATGCTAAAATGGCCGCCAAACGACAAGACTAGCAGTGCTAGCTGCTACTCCATTTGTAGTCAGCTCGAAAAAAAAACATGCGTTTTGAGTGCTAGCTATAACCAAAATACACCAAAGCCATGAAAATCACATGCATCTAATAATAAAAAAAAACTATACACCATCTTGAACTACGTACCCACTTCTGGTCAATAGCGCGAACGTTGGCGGACAGCATGCACGAGCAAACACCGGTTAGCTTGCTAAGCAAGTGACCGGTCCTGACCGGTCCAGTGGAATTGAGAAACAGGAACAGTCATAGCAAACCCCTCTATAAAAACACGATTTTAGCAAGAAAATAAAAAAAAACAGTTACGCTTCCTTACCTGGATTGAGCCGCTGCTCCTTCCCAAAAACGTGTCCTGTCTTCTTCGTTTTCCTCGTCTTCTTCTTGGCGGGTACGTGTCGTGTCTCTCACGCTCAACTCAACCTTGAAATCACTTGCACTGACGTAATCGACGTGAGAACGTTGGATCACGTAAACTGAGGATGCGCATATCACATGTTTTATGACATTTTAAAAAAATGTGATAGTTCGTCGGCATCATGGCGGTTTGGAGGTGTTTGATATGTGTCGTCTTTGTTGCTCTTCGTCTTAAAATCCTATTAAGCCATATTAATGCAAGTCATAGTCGCAGCCCGGATTTTTGGGTTTACTGTGGTATTGATGGATGTGAAAAGGACTTTAGAGTTATCGACTCTTTTTTTCGCGGACCCACCTTGAGTATTACACGACTGGACGTCCACCACGTTGGAGTACAACGGATTCGTCTCACTCTTCGGGGCAGGAAACATTTGGTGTGTCAGTTTTTGCCAACTGTACCACTCTTGCAGCGGACACCACTGTGGTCGTTCCTCCTGTTGCTGTCCCACCTGATGCCTCTCTACCTGAACCTGACGTTATCGGCCCGTCTGTAAGTTTACACAATTCCATTTATTTTAATCTCTGAGTGCCAATCATCTCAGAGAGTTGGCTATCTGTGATCGTTCCTCCTCATCCGTGCTGAATTATGGCTTGCTTTTCTCCATAAGGAGAAATGGTACATGTTTTCAACTACTGTAAGATGTGTGGAAACAATCTCGTAGACTGCATTATTCATGCGCTTTAGTCATTCGTTAAGTATTAAGTTGTAAACAAAGTAGTATCTTGTGAAGTTAATGTTAACTTGTATAGAGCCGGGTATTTACTTGCTTAGTAATATCACAGCTTTAGTAAGTTTTACACACAAACCTCATTGTGTTATATGTATGCATTGCTTTCTGAAGGGGGATGTTGTTGCTGGGACATCCAGAGCCGGACCTGATATGGCAAGATCTGCAGCGGCATTTGCCATCAGCATTTGGGAACAGGGCCACTTGTCACAGGTAAATTTGGCTCGATGGACAGATGCTTTAGGACTAATGATATAATTGTGAATAATTTGTAAATGTTTTTTAAAAATATAAATTCTATTGTAGTTCCTTTCTATATTTTAATGTTAACAGTGGGCCTGTAATCAATAATTATTTGAGGGTAATTTTTTTACATGTGTATTTTGATATTTTCAGAGAACTGTCAGGAGTGTCATCTCAGGGGTGCAACAGTACCAAGCTGTTCTCCTTCACACACTAAGGGACAGAGTCCAAAGGGTGTTTGAAGACCATCCAGAGACAACTGCTCAGCTCCAGAATGAGGTTTTGGCTACATTCGATACATTCATGGATCCTTTCTCAACCACAGCATATGGACAGAATAAAACCATCCGGGAACTATTCAATCCAGTCAACCCAGAGGAAGTTGTAGTATCCCAGAAGATTTGCTGGGTAAAGCGTGGTCATTCAAGGGTCATGGCCTTGAAGAATAAAAGTTTTTCCTACATACCACTCATTCAGAGTCTTAAGCAGTTACTGAGCAATTCTAGAATCTTCTCCATGGTGAGCACTGTTCCACAAAGAAGTAGAGAGGGATTCCTGTATGATTTTACTGATGGAGCTCTTTTTACATCCCATCCATTATATTCTCAAAGGCCAAATGCTTTGCAAATACTATTGTACAGCGATGAAATTGAAATATGTAACCCATTAGGCCCCCATGCCTCTGCGAATAAATTATTGATGTTTTATTATAGTTTAGGTAATATTGATCCTAAATTCAGGTCCAAGTTGGCTGCAATAAGGCTCCTTGCTATTGCCAAGGCAAAGGATGTTTCTCAATGGGGTGTTGATGTTATACTAAAAAGAATCCTGGAAGATCTGACACTTCTTTACAATGGTGTTAGGATTGAAACCCCAAGTGGTGAAATTGAGTTATTTGGTGCTGTGATAACCATGTGTGGAGACACACTTGCCCAACATGACCTTGCTGGGTTTAAACAAGGTGTAGGATTTGCTTATAGCAAATGTAGACACTGTTCCTTTAATGACATGTATGAAGAGAATTTGTTTACTGCAAGAAGTTTGGAAAAACACATCAGGCAATGTATTGAAATAGACAAAGCAAGCACAGCAACATTGAAAGCATCCCTCAAAACCAATTACGGGATTAACAGAAGAAGCAGACTAATTGATTTTCCAGCATTTGACCTGATAAAACAAACTCCACAGGATGTAATGCATGTACTTTTTGAAGGTTTTGCACCAATGGAAATAAAACTTGTATTGAAAAAACTTATTCTGTCAGTACAGATAGAATTAGATGAGATTAACTCAGCTATCATAAATTTTCCTTACTCGCCTCTGGATATGCGAGATAAGTCATGCCCTATTAGTGTCAACACCTTAGCTGCCAATGACAATAAATTAAAACAGTCGTGTGGACAAATGTTAATACTTTTAAAAATAATAGCTTTTCTTTTTAATGATATGGATAATGTGTATGTCACATTTATTCTCAAATTAATTCAAATTGTTCAAATTGTCCTTGCTCCTGTTAATTCATTACAAACTGTATTACAGCTCAGGCACATGATTGAGCAGCATCTGCACCAGTTCAAATAACTATTTCCTGAAGCCAATGTAATTCCCAAGCAGCATTACATGCTACATCTACCAAGCCATATCCTATCTCTTGGTCCTTTAATAAGAAGTATGTGTATGAGATTTGAAGCTAAGCATAGCTATTTTAAGCAATGGGCTTCCAAATTAAATTTCAAGAATGTTAGTAAATCACTTGCAAACCATAATCAGTTCCTTGAATGTTGCAATGAAATAGGCATTGAGCATCCAATTTTTGCTACTGAGAGAGAATCGGGGCCTGGTCTCTGCTGTTAAAAATGTTGATTATGTTAAGAGAAAAGTCAGAGATTTTTTAGGCATAGAGGTCATGCAATCTGTTGTCTCCGTAAAGTGGTACATCCTTAATGGCAATAAGTACATTAGTGGGAAATCTATGATTATCGTAGATTAGATTAGATTAGATTCAACTTTATTGTCATTGTGCAGAGTACAAGTACAGGGACAACGAAATACAGTTAGATGTAGATGATGCTTTCCCAGTGTTTGGACTGATAAAAGAAATCTTTTTGATAGATTCTTCTTTTATTGCTTTTGAGTTCCAGCGTTATGAAACACTGAATCTGAGTCCAGAGTTGCTGGCATATGAAGTGGCAGTTCCCAATGCTGCCCAGGCCACAGAATTTGTTAAAGAACTAATAGACTGCCTCTCCTATTTTTCAGTTAGTTTCAAAGACAGTACCTTTGTACCAATAAAATATAGTCTTTGTGATGTTATTGCCCACAGACAGTAATATGGAGGAACAATAATATTGTATGTTTTTTTTGTTTTTGTGTATTGTATACAAAAAACAAGCAAAAAAAAAAAACAAATAATACAAAAAAAATTTTTTTATTGCCCACAGACGGTAATATGGAGGGGAAAAAAAAAAACTTAAAAAAATAATAAATACATGAATAAAGAAAGAAAGAAAGAAAGAAAAGGAAAAAAAAAATCCCTACTTGGCATATTTATTCTGTATATTCCCTGTGCATTTTGTTTCTGCAAGTGTTGTATGCCATGATTATGTCCTCGGTTATTAGTCGCTTTGTAAAGAAGCGTCTACCAAATGTAATGTTATGTAATATATGTTGGCCTATGAGGTCCCCAATGTGTCTGTTTCGTGCTCCCTGTGCAGTTTTGTGAACGAACATTTGTCATATGCTTAAAATCCAAGGAATAAAGTGTGTTTTCAGATATTTTTTGTGTGACTCTTGAATCAAGCATGTTGAGTTTGTTATTGAATCTTAAAACAAGATTTATTTTAACGAGACTTTGGAGGAGAAACGTAATACATCTTATTTTATGTGTTAATTGTCTCATTTTAGGATTCCCTGCCTGTTTGAGACAAAAAAGTAAAGTTTTGCTTGATTTAAGATTATATTGTTAAGTTGAAGACTTGAAATAAGAAATTAATTCTTAAAACAAGAAAAAATATCTAACACTTCTAAATGTAAGGGTTTTTTTGTTGGTAAAAACCAAATAATTTGCAGTGCGGTACTTCAATTTTTGCAACTGCTGCTGCTAGTTCTGTTTCCAGTTCCACTTGTTCTTGCATTCTTTTTAGTTGTTCTTGCTGTGCCTCTAGGTCTTGCTTTTTAGTAAGGCTGCAACCTGCTCCATGACTTGGCTTAATTCCTGATTTTGCAGCGTTTGAAACACTCATCAGGTTCAATGTTGTCAGGGTTTACAACACATTGTTTCCTGTCCTCTTCAACAATGGAGGGTCCAATTATTTGATGTTGATTTTTATCCCTTGATGTTTGACATTCACATGCTTCATCACACAACTTTATTAGTTAGGTTTTTTGATGAATAAAGCCACAATCTAAATCTTATTTTAAAATTATGGTGATCCAGACAGTCTTTAGCCATGGTGAAGACGTTTATTCCAATATTAAACAACAATACTTCTTACCGGTAGGTTGTAACAAAGACACGGTTGGGTACTTTCCTTTCTTTCCAAAACAAAAATTAAACAATGTTCAGCAGTGGACAGCATTCAAAAAACTGTTTGGCTGCATGCCTCAAACCAAGAGCACCACCGGCCCCATAGCCAACCCTAATATACTCAGGTGCTGCAGTCACCTGTCTAATAAGAAGGCAGAGGTGAGAATGTTCAATTAACTAATAAGCTTCAAACAACCAAAAATCATCCTTAATTTCAAAACTTCAGAATCATTATTCCAACTCATAATTCAAACCAGATTACTTCATTTTCATACATTATGATTGATCAAATAAATAATAATGTACCCAATAATTTCATCCCAATTTCATAATATACATCCCAATATAAATCATACAGCATTAACACACAACCTGGTGTAAGGATTGTAATTAGAGTGATGTTTATTACCACCGAGGTAGCACTTTATAATAACTACTCCATATTAAGCATTTATTAAGCCATTGGTTAAGTCTTATCAAATACTTTGTTAATCATTTGTCCCTTAATTGTTTAGCATCAGTTAATCATTATTAAACACATTTATTAATGGTTTGTGTGTGATGAATATGGCTATCTAACTAATCCTATTACGCATTTATTAAGCATTGGTAAGTCTTAGTTTGCCCTCATCATCATGTCGGGAGACTTTAACCACGTCACCATGGATAAAGTTCTGCCGACTTTTAAGCAATATGTGAGCTGTCCTACCAGAGGGGTGAGGACCCTGGACCTGATGTATGCCAACATTAAGGAGGCATACATCTCTTCTTCTCTCCCCCCTCTGGGCAGGTCGGATCACAATCTAGTTTACCTCAAACCCTGCTATGTGCCTCTGGTGAAGAGGAAGCCTGTGACCACAAGGACTGTGAGGAAGTGGTCAGAGGAATCTTACGAGGCACTGCAGTACTGTTTTGAGGTGACTGACTGGCCTGCACTCTGTGAGCCTCACGGGGAGGACATTGATGGGCTCACAGAGTGCATAACAGACTACATTAACTTCTGTGTAGACTGCTATGTCCCTGCGTCGACAGTCACCTGTTACGCAAACAACAAACCTTGGATCACCAAGGACATCAAGGCCATCCTGAACGACAAGAAGAGGGCGTTCAGAGAGGGCAACCAGGCTGAGCTGAGGAGAGTACAGGGGGTACTCAGGGTCAAAATTAAGGAGGCAAAAGACAGATACAGGAGGAAGCTGGAGATGAAGCTCCAGAAAAAAAAACACAAGGGATGTGTGGAGTGGTATGAAAACCATCACGGGCTTCCAGAAGAATGGTAGTGTGGGGCTGGAGGGTGGAGTGGCTCGGGCCAATGAATTTAACCTTTTCTTCAATAGGTTTGATACTGCGGCCCCCGCCCCTCCCCCTCATGACCCTGCTGCTACTGCTGCTGGCAGCCCAACAACCAGTGCCACTCCACCTCCCCCTCCTTCTCCCCCTCCTTATAGACCGCCCTCCTGCCTCTCACCACCTCTATTCACTCCCGGCCACTTCACACCTTCACCCTGCCCCACCCCTCCCCCCTGCTCTGCATACTGTCCTCCACTACTTGTGGACCCTATCCCTCCCCCCACGGACACCTCTACAGTTTCCTTCACACCTGACCTGGTGAGAAGACAACTGATTAGACTCCACTCTAGCAAAGCGGCGGGCCCTGATGGTGTGTTCCCCAGGGTACTTAAAGCCTGTGCCCCCCAGCTGTGTGGAGTACTTAATCATGTCTTCAACCTGAGCCTGCACCTCCAAAAGGTCCCTCTGATGTGGAAGACGTCCTGCCTCGTTCCTGTCCCAAAGACGCTGCGCCCCAGCAGCCCCAAGGACTACAGACCGGTGGCCCTGACGTCACATATCATGAAGACCCTGGAGAGGCTCGTTCTGGACCAGCTTAGGCCAATGGTCAGACCCTTCTCGGACCAGCTGCAGTTCGCCTACCAGCCCAGCCTGGGAGTCGAGGACTGCATCATCTACCTGCTGAACAAAGTCTACTCTCATCTGGACAAGCCGGGGAGCACTGTGAGAGTCATGTTCTTTGACTTCTCCAGGGCTTTCAACACCTTACGGCCTGGTCTCCTAGGTGAGAAGATGGCGGCGATGCAGGTTGATGCTCCCTTGGTGTCCTGGATTGTTGACTACCTGATGGGCAGACCACAGTTTGTACGTCTACAGAATTGTGTGTCTGACAGGGTGGTTAGCAACACTGGGGCCCCACAAGGGACGGTCCTTTCTCCCTTTCTCTTCACCCTCTACACCTCAGACTTCAGCTACTGCACTGAGTCCTGCCACCTTCAGAAGTTTTCTGATGACTCCGCAATAGTTTGCTGTATTGAAGGGGGTGCTGAGGGTGAGTATAGGACTGTTGTGGGCAACTTTGTCTCTTGGTGTGAGCTGAACCATCTACAGCTCAATGCTACAAAGACAAAGGAGCTCATTGTGGACCTAAGGAGGGTCAAAACACCGGTGGGCCCTGTGTTCATCCAGGGGGTTCCAGTCGACACTGTTGAGGAGTACAAGTACCTTGGGGTGTACTTCAACAACAAGTTGGACTGGACCAGGAACACAGAGGCCGTCTACAAGAAGGGCCAAAGCCGACTCTTTTTTTCTGAGGAGGCTAAGGTCCTTCAACATCTGCAGGACAATGCTGAGGATGTTCTAAGAGTCTGTTGTTGCCAGTGCAATCTTCTTTGCTGTCACATGCTGGGGAAGTGGGATGAGGGTTGCGGACACCAATAGACTTAATAGACTCATCAAGAGGGCTGGTGATGTAGTGGGTGAGGAATTGGACACTCTAACTACCGTGGCAGATAGGAGGATGCTGTCCAGGCTACGGACTATCATGGACAATGCCTCTCACCCTCTCTTTTCCACCCTGGCTCAGCGGAGGAGTTCCTTCAGCAGAAGACTCCTCTCACCGAGATGCACCACAGAGCGACATAGGAAATCATTCCTGCCTGTGGTCATCAAACTATACAATCTGTCACTTTCATCATAGTTTCTGCTGCACAACAGGTTATTCATTCATATTGCATAACTGTTCATTTCTTTTAATTTCACTGCATAACTGGTCATCTCTTTGCACAACTGGTCTTTTTTCCAACATAGAATCTGACATGCTACATCCTTGCGTATGCTATCACCTCTCAGTGTATGCCTGGTTGTATGTACATTTATGCATATTTCTTTATGTTTGTATATTTTGTATATTGCTTACATAGGTTTTATATTTTACATAGGTTTATTTTACATAGGTTTTTATTTTATTTTATATTTTACATAGGTTATATTATATATTTATATTCTAACACTTTACTTTACGTAGAGTGTCTGTCTCTTCTTCCTTTTGCACTGGAGTATTGTATGTAACGAATGCAATTTCCCTCAGGGATTATTAAAGTACGTCTGTCTGTCTGTCTGTCTGTCTGTCTAGTTAACTCTTTGTTAATCATTTTTCCCTTAATTATTTTTTCAGTTATCAGTTAATCATTAACAAACATATCTGTTAATGTTTTGTGTGTGGTGAATATGGCTATCAAAATAATACCTTCAAACCATTTTTTTGTACTTAAAAATTATTAATAAACAATTTACTATAACTGAACCTTACTTAATAAATGGTTTATTACCCAAATTTATTCATGTTGGAAGTTATTTGATTTCCATTTATAAACTTACTAGCTAAGGATTTGTTAATCATTAGTAAAGCATTGTTTGTTCATCAGTTCTCAACTAACTGCTTGTTAACATATGTATAAGTGTTGTTTTGAACCAGCTATTCCCAAATGTATCTTATAATTAACCCACTTAATTAATAAATTATGTGTTACTCAATTCTTAATGTGGTATTTTTCCCATTATTAACCAGTTGCTAAGCATTTGTACATGGTAAGTAAGTTTAGGCTTACTTGACTACCCTTCGTGGATGCCATATTTGACCGAACATCATTAAAAGTAGTTTGTGTATGAATAAATGTTTTACAGATACTTACCAAAAATGGGATTCATGATCAACTCGAGTTGTAACTGGATAGTTAAAAAGTGAGGCTTGTCTATGCTTTACAAAACATTTACAAATGACTTGTTAAGGATTGCTCATGATTAATTCAAGAGTTGTTACGCCCCCTGATGGCTCGGAGTGGGAAGGCGCAACATAAGGTAACAGGTTTGGGTAGGTGAGGGTGTAGTCACACAAAATCCAGGAAACCGTTGTACAATTAAAGAAGGTATTTATTTACAAGTAGTAACACAGGGAACAACGAGGACTACAGTGGCACCAAAGAAATGAAAAGAACATAACCCCACCCCCCTTTTACAGGTGCTGAGCACCCAAAAGTACAGCGGGTGGTGCGCACTCTTACCTAAGGTTTCTAACAAAAGATAAATCTACGTGAATGTAATATGTAGACCCCAGGGTATCTTACCTATCCTCGAAGTCCCTGTGCACCCAACAAACGAATTAACAAGAGACAAAAATAACTATAAAGTAGGCTGTTTAACAGTAAATAATATAACAAAGGTGTAATACCTAATAGTGTTGGGACGTGGGGTGCCAATGCTTTGGAGCGTGGGTCGAGTAATCCAGGAAGTGTTAAGTGGAGCGCGTATCGCGTTATGTACCATTTGGGGGCGGTGACGTCATTGATGACAAATGAAGCTTCGTTCGTCGGATGCTCGAAATTTGGGCGGGATTCACAAACGCATAAACCGTCACTGAGCCACCTGCCTCATTGGCACATTTGTTGTCTCGGTGTGAGTTTCGGTGAGTTTCAGAGTGAGTGTCAGTGAGTATCAGTGTGAGTTCTAGTTAGTTTCAGTGTTGATGACAATTACATATTGAAACACTGTTTACAGAATTCCACTTATTTTCATGTTACACATGAGTACACATGCAAATATACATTTTATTTATTTGGATCAATACATGAACCATAAATGCAATATATATGAGGGTGAATGTAATTCATAGCATGAATTACGCCTGTAGCACATTTTGACCAGCAGGGGGGTTTGTGTGCACATGAAGCGTCGAGAAATGAACCTATTTGCGAACCACTTGGCTTGAAAGCTTCAAAGTCTAAAGAAGCTTCATCTGCCCATCACTAATACCTAAGGCTTAAACAAAAGGGTCAATAAACAGACAAAACAAGCCAAAAAACTATCAAAGCTTACCAAGAGCTCTACCACAGCTCACAACTGCAACTCAACACAACACCAACTCTCTCTCTCCCACAGGAAACAAACAAGGGCCTATATAAAGGGGACTGGCTGATTGAAGACCTGGATCAGGTGTAGATGAATGATTGGATGAATGAAACCAGGTGTGCACATCTGTGAAGTGGGAGAATGGAACCAGGAGGGGGAGACAAAACAGCAACACAAACCAACACCACAAAACAGAACACAATACATACCACAAGACATGTACAACATGCATACATAAAAGACATACAGAACACTGTATACGTAACAATAGTCATAACTGGTTACTTAAGTATATTTTGGGAGCTCATCTAAAGTGAGACTTGTCTATATGTGACGAGTGGGGGGTAATTTAATGTATGTTGCCAACAACGCCACCTGGGGAGTCGCGCCCCAGGAAATAGTTTATTAGGATTGACTAAGGTCACACAGGTTCGAATCACCACAAGGGCAAAGACAGTATGGAAAATTACAAAAACACTTTTTATTTTTAATAACACAGCATATGAACCTTCACAATCATAAAATGTGGAAGGTTTGTCGGTTTGAAATAGGCTAAATAAGGAGTAACTAAAGATAAAGGGGAAGACAGAGCTGGGGCTTACCACGGCGACCGAAATCAAGAAAAGGGGGGAACCAAATACACCCGTGGCACACACGCACACACACACACACACGCTCAGGGGGTGAACAAAACCCACCACCAGGGGTGAGGTCGCCGCCTTGGGCCCACAGCACCTGTCAACAAAAGAAAAGCACAAAATATTTAAACCAGGGGGGTGTACTACGAACCTCGATTAACATACCCAGGCTTAGTTTGGATAACCTGGATCGACAAATACGAAAGTCGCAATCAGAGTTAAACGGTACCACGAAGCTCACTTGCGATTTGATTTGTCGAGCCAGGTTTTCCGCTTTAGTTTTGACTAGTTTTGATGCGCGTTCCCGTAAAAGAGGCGTAACCCAACGTTATTCACCATGACGCAATGGATCCGACGGAGCGAAAAGGGGGAAGCGGGCTAGTTACTTCACTCAGGAGGAGCAAGTAGTCGTTATGAACTCATACGAGGAGTTTAAAAAGAAAATAACGGCAAGGGGCAATTGCCCATAATAAGGCTAGGGAGGTGTCCTGGCAAAAAATAGCAGATTCTGTGCGTAAGTGAAAAGATTCTGCATAGCCTAATTGTCTAAAAATAACTATGCCGAATGCAGAATTGTTCGCCATTAATCAGAATCAGAAACAAGTTTATTGCCAAAGGAATTTGACTTGGTGCAATTGGTGCAAGAGAAAAACAGTAGTAAAAATATAAGTAAAATAACTATAAATATATAGGCCTACAGTGCATGCAAATTACTTGTCAGAGGTGGGATTCAAACCCACGGCTCCAGGGCAGATTGCGACCCAAACGCAGCGCCCTAGACCGCTGTTCCATCCTTACATTTTGAGGAAATTGTGCATGTGATTTTAAAATGCAGAAGCAACCTGATTTATTCTGTTATTTAGGGAATTCATTTCAAATACATCCTATCTGTAAAAAAGTATTGCATGTGCCAGAAGGTAGTGACGGTGGTGTGGTGGATTATGTGAACTGCACACCAGCGACCGGTGTTCATATCTTGCCTGTCCATCATCATGCCTTTTACCCCCATCTAGATTGGGTGTTAGCAGGACCGTCCTAAATAAGCACAAAAAATAGTATTTTATTTTATTCTATTCTATTCTGAAAAAAAAAATATATATATATACTGTATATTCAATGTGGTAAGTTGCAATAATTTCAGGTGAATGTAGCCTATGATTTGCAATAGGATAGGCTCTAACCTTTCATCTGATGTTGATTACCTGTAGCAAATAAGAAAAAAAACTCATCGAAACACCCTGAATAGGAGGCGGCGCCCAGCTTTAAGTAGTCGATCTAATCGGAAAGTTAGCTGAAAACCTCCTCCCGACCAGGTTTGGTTGCGAGCATAAGTTACCATGGTGATATAGCGCCGCTAAAAGAGAGCGACTTTCGTATGACAGCTAACCCAGGCTTTGAGCGCAACATACTTCGCTAACCCACTAATCGAGCTTCGTAGTACAGCCCCCAGGCCTTACGTACGATCAAAACAGACAATAGGAAATCCACAACGCTGAAACACCCACGCACACACACACACACACACAACCTTCCCAATTTCAAACCAAATAAACCAAATGTAAATAAACCAATTGTAAATAAACAAATGTAAATAAACCAATTGTAAATAAATGTAAATAAACCAATTGTAAATAAACAAAATAAACTCGGCCGATGAAAGGCAAAAAGAAACCTAATTAAGTCAGTAAAACATTAAAAGATCACATAGGCAGCATAGAGCCAAAGGCGAGGTAAAGCCAAAGGCGATGTAAAGCCAAAGCAGCGGTATAGAGCCAAAGCAGCGGTGAGTCCAGTGACTGTGGCGGCGGTTCGGGAGTACCGTCGGCCTCACCGGTACAGCGTCCTAGCGTGCCAGGGGAGGGACGCTCCAAGCTGCAGCACAGAGAGTGATCATCACTATAGGTAGGAAATTGCTTACAGAAAAGAAGGCGGACAATGCCGACTTACCGACGGAGGCCGGACACACGCTCAGGAGAGCCCTCGGCAACGCAACCCGACTGATAACAACACAGCGCGCCACACTGCCACAGAGAGGAGGACCGCGTCACCATTACGCATTGCATTGCTGAATGGGAGGAGGAAAAGGCGCGGTGCGCACATTACCTGAGCGTGGTCACGAAACAGTGTGTACCTCTAAGGGACACACCGACCGGCACACGGGCATAACCAGCCACCTTCCTGACTCCGGTTGTTAACACTGGCCACAGCCACCACGGCGTCAGCCGACCCGGAAGGAGAGAGAGAGAGCAAAGGGACGCGCCAGGTGTGACCCCCCTCTATATCAGCACGGAGCGGCAAAGCACCACCCATCAATCACCGCTCCAGCTGGGAAGGGGAGGGGGTTAACGGCGCTCCGGTCACATATGCTTTACAAAACATTTACAAATTACTTATTAAGGCTTGCATTACTTAAAAGACATTCAACGACAGGAGAAGTCATGAAACCACACCATAGTGACAGAAAATATAAAATATTTTTTTGAATATTGATCATTCAACACAAAAGAATATGCCACTGGTGGCCACTGATAAACGGCTCATGCACAATGTTACAGACTAATAAAATTATTACAAAAAATTCAAACTGTCAATACAAAAAAAAATATTTAAAGTGTAACGTGGCATAATGCAAAGCTACCCAACCTTCAGGGGATTCAAATATGCTGCATTCCAATACCCTTCACTTTCTCTTCAGTGGGAGAAGTTTGCCATTGGTTTTAAACAAGGCAACCTTGTCAGCAAGCTCCTGGTCTGCCTCAACTGCAGCAGAACACTGTGCAGCAAAGTCGCTTAATTTGCTCCTAACACCCCTAGTTTTCATCACGTCGGTGTAGGTGGATGGAGCCACAATAAAGAGCTCCGCAATTGGAGCATTTTGTACAACTGTGTTGCGGTCAATACCAATGCGTTTGAAAGCACCTGACATGGTACCCAGCCGCTTATAGTGGTGCAGGACCTTCTTATATCTCTGAACTACTTGGTCAGGCTTCTGGGCTGCAATTTAGAGAACAAGATTAACATTTTGCTGATATATTACAGCATTCAAAGACACACATATGGACGTACAGTCACGCACATAGCTTGCACACATACACTACACCAGAGGTCTCCATCAAGTTGGAAAAAATGTTATCTCAAAAAGTGAAACTCTTACAAAAATGACAAATAGATAGCACAGGTCACCATTTACAGACCTACGCACCAATGGTTGAATGAAGTTTCTACGTTAAACAGTTGAAGCTGAATTAATTGCACAAATTTGGTTAGAAGAGGAATAATATGGTATAAAAAAATTGACGAACATTACAGTGCATTGCTCTGCATGTACTGTAATAAGAAACCAACGAAGAACAATATGTAACCCACATCAGGTTACAGAGCTTGTTGTTGGGAGGTACTGCAATTCCCTGTCCCGCCAGTGGGTGGCGCGTGCGCTGTAAGGGAAATTTTCAGCCTGTAATCACTCTCTTTGGACCGAGACATTGCCGAGAGCACACAATCCTACTGAGACAAACCGGTATGGAAATATCCTCTGAAGGATATAAAATCATAAATTCTCGTACCAAATATTGAAATATTGTGTGTCCATTAGGTTGAAAGCTGTGAGAGAGAGTTGAGCCGCATGAATTTGCGAGGTCCTCAAGATACCTCCGGTAAGGATGCTAACGCTAATACGAGTGTTATGCTAACTGTCTAGCTCCATTTTGTCATGAAACACCGTTCTTTTAAAACCAATTGGAGTTGTGACCCTGATACTTGCTGTTTGATACCATGTAGAGACAGATTCAGGTTGTTTTATGTTGTTGAAGATGCTTATAAAAGATCGCTTATCACGCTAGCCGCGTGCTAATCGCGTTAGCAGCATGTTAATCGCTAGCATTTGAACTTGAATTTGTTGTAGCTCTGCTGCTAGCCCAGCTAAACTAGCTACCACTGTAGCAGATCATTGATAGTCTCACACCATTAAAGGTGCCTATATCTAGTTGTTTGAGTTTAAAGTTATTCATTGAAGGAGCACTTGCCCTTTATATATGATTGATTTATGTCAATTAATGGTCAAAATGTGTGATATGAATACAAAAGAGATATGTAGTTCATCTTAAGTCTGAAAAGGTGAATATAAAAGGATATATGTTTGATTAAAAATATGTTATGTTTAAAGTGCAGTTAAAAAGCATAAATAGATTTAAAGGGTTAAAAAACATAAATATCTGGTTTCAGAACTGTCATAATTTTATTTCTATGCTGTGAGATGGAAGTACATGATTGATTGATTGAATTTTTCAGTGGAACTGTCCTATCTTATGTGGTGTGATGTGTACCTATTCATTTATATAATGATTAGAGTATAGTATTTATATCCTTTACAATTGGTTATACTTGATTTGACATTTGAATGGAGATAAATTGATCGGATTTAAACTGAAATGAGACAATAGTAACTCATGCATTCTGTACTGTATGCATAGATTGTTTTTTTGATGAGAGAGAGAGATCATCTGAACCTGACCCTAGCGGTCAGTGGCGAGCCAACCGCAGAAGTCGACAGTGAACGGACCAAGAGCCTGGTGTGGCCAGCCGTGGCGTCTTTGGAACCATCATCATTACTCTCCTTCATTTGAGATACAGATAAGATCACACGTAAACCTACCCGGGTAGTAGAAGAATATATATATACTTCAAGAAACACACACACTAAGAACCAGAGACAATGAACCAACTGTACTTCCTCTAACTCTAAGAAGAGTCCTTTTATTTTGAAATTATTTATTTTGGGTCCCTTTTATGTGCGCCTGTGCACTCAGGAAGCCGGCTTAGATAGGTAGGGAATGTGAATTACTGTGTTCAATACTTCTTTCAAACAAACCTGCTTTGTGTTGTTTGTTCTCTGCTGACCTCTCATTATTTTAGGCTCCGTAGTTGTCTAGAGCTTCTGATATTAGCCCAGCTTTGATTCATAGCTAAGTAAATCAGCTATCAGTGCACTAACCTGGAGAAACCGGTTACAAGTGGCGAGCCAGCCAGGAGCCTAGTTATGTGTCAGCAGTGAACCACATTACAAGGGTGTGAAACAATTTTCAAGTGTGTAAGTTCATTGTTATCTGTGTATAAATTACTCTTTACTAAAGATGGAGTTCATAACGAGCTCAGGTATCAAAGTTCCCAATGCAGTAATGGTGAGTGGTTTGCTTGAATCACCAGAAGATGAGGAGATCATAGACTTCCTTAAGAAGTATGGCTCCATGAGATTGGTCCCAGTCACTGGGACCAATTCAGAGTTTTATGCAAAATCAGATTATTGAGTATCAAGATGGTGCTGCTATTGAAGCCTTAGCCCCTTTTCTGCCCTACACACATGAACTTAAAGACAATCCAGACGTAAAATACTATGTTCAAGCTCTGGCAAGTGTGTACACTACTAAAGTTGGCTGCAGTGTTACCAAAACTTACCTTGATGAAATAAAGAAGTTAGCGAAACTGAGTGGAAGAGGCTTTGAAGAAGTGATGAAAGACATGATGTCAGAGATCAGTGAGACAATCGAGGCTGATGGCAGTGGTGATAATGAATCTGGAGCCAAACAGCTCAACACATCTCTTGACACAGTTGAACCCTCACACCCCCAGGTGCTCCCAGGTTCTCCTCAGGTAAGGTTCGTTCACAGTGGTGCTGAGCCATGCCCACCAGCTGATGTGAGGCGGAGTCTGTCCAGTGTGGAGAGCGACCTGAATCCACCTGAAATTCAAAAGGTCATCGTTGAGCACATTATGAGGAGAGATGAATTGAACACACATTCACACTTTCCCATCAAGCTTCGTTCGTTCTCTGGTAAGGTCCCCAGACCCAATAGTGAGACAGACTACGACACATGGCGTTCACATGTTGAGCTTCTCACGAAAGACCCCACCATGTCTAGTCTTCAGAAATCACGGAAAATCTTTGAAAGTTTGCTCTCCCCTGCAGCAGATATTGTCAAAAGATTAAGCTCTGAAGCTACTCCTGAAACCTACCTTCAACTGCTGGACGCAGCCTTTGGAACCGTTGAGGACGCCGAAGAGCTTTTCGCCCAGTTTATGAATACTCTTCAGGATCCTGGTGAAAAGGCCTCTACTTACCTTTGCCGTCTTCAAGCTGCCCTGAACCTTGCTGTTAAGAGAGGGGGAGCTGCTGCTGGAGAAGCAGATAAACACATTCTCAAACAGTTTTGTCGAGGGTGTTGGGACAATGCCTTGCTCTCTGACCTCAATCTCGAAGAAAAGAAAAGTCACCCTCCAGCATTTTCAGAGCTCCTGTTATTAATCCGCACTGAAGAGGATAGGCAGGCAGCTAAAGCCACACGTATGAAGAAGCATCTTGGCTCACACCGGCAGCGGGCTATGGCAAGCTCTCAGAGTGCATGCGCCTGCAGTCAACAAGCAGTGTTCCAGCCTAAGTCCGACCCATTGACAGAGCTTAAACAGCAGGTGGCGTCTCTGCAGAGCCAACTCACCACGCTCATGTCTAAGAAAACCAAAAAGTCCCCGAAACCCGGGGTGAGCTCTGAGCAACAACCAAGCGGACCAGTGCCATCTAGGCTTGACCCCAGAGCATCAAGCTGGAAGCCTACCAACTCAAACACAAGCACCCAGCCGAGACCTTGGTACTGTTTCAAGTGCGGCGAGGACGGTCACATTGCCTCAGCTTGCAGTAACGATCCAAACCCTACTCTTGTCAACGAAAAGAGAGATCAGTTAAGAGAAAAGCAGCGCCTCTGGGAGGCCAAAGAACACTCACCAGACAATACGGATTTTTAGATGGAGTTTCAGTTACGGGGCAAACTGAGACTGGAGCAGTTCACCAACGCCCTGCTAAAGATGGAAATTATTTCAAGGCCAAGTTCTGTGCTGCCTTGAACCAATCCAGTGTCAGCAAACACCCCTTCAAAATCCCGAAAAAACTGATTGGCATGAAAAGTACAGGTCAAGTCACAATTCATGGCAAGCAGTTCAGCTGTCTCCTTGACACAGGTTCGCAAGTAACCACAGTCACCAAGTCCTTCCATGACCAATACTTACCTGAGCAAACGATCAAACCACTCTATAACCTTCTGGAAGTTGAAGGGGCCAATGGTCAGCCTGTGCCTTACCTCGGATATGTTGAAGTTGCCATCACTTTCCCAAAACAGTTCCTTGGAGTTGAATACGAAGTCCCAACGTTGGCCTTGGTTGTTCCAGACAGTGGCACTTCAGGGTACCACATACTGATTGGTACAAACACACTCGATGTAGCGTATGAGATATGCGGGGAGGAAAGCTCAGCAAACCACCATTCTGTCCTGAATGGCTACAGGGCGGTGCTGAAGGTACTTCAACTGCGACAGGAACAAAGTCATGACAGTAATGTCGGACTGGTGAGGATGCAAGGCAGAGACAGAAAAGTCATTCCAGCTGGAGAAACAGTCGTTCTGGAGGAAATGGTGTCAGTCAAGGAGTTCCATACTGAGAGGTCTGTTATTGTGGAGCACCCTTCATTGTCTTCTCTCCCTGGAGGACTGCTAATAAAGCCCTGTCTCGTTGATCTACCAAGCAGGCAGCCAGGCAAACTACCAGTTGTCATCTCCAATGAGTCAGATCATGACATTACTATCCCAGCCAAGACTGTGATTGCAGAGCTCAGTGCAATTCAGTCCATTCTGTCCCACAAACAGGACGTGACCAAGCCATCTGAATCAGAACATTCCAAGGCAGCTGACCTAGCCTTCGACTTTGGTGAGTCCCCAGTCCCTTCAGAATGGAAAGACAGAATCACTCAAAAACTGAGCAGCATGCCTGAGGTCTTTGCCCTTAACGACACTGACTTTGGAAGGACAGACAAAGTCAAGCATCACATCAAACTGTCTGATGAGACACCATTCAAACTCAGAGCTCGGCCGATACACCCACACGACGTAGCAGCTGTTCGTCAACATCTTCAAGAGCTTCTCGACACTGGTGTGATCCGTGAAAGTGAGTCTCCATTTTCCTCCCCAATCGTTGTAGTCAGGAAGAAGAATGGCCAAGTACGCCTCTGTATTGACTACAGGAAACTGAACCTGCAGACGGTGAAAGATGCCTATGCACTCCCGAGGATGGACGACACCTTCACAGCACTCTCCGGTTCCAAGTGGTTAAGCGTCCTCGATCTGAAGTCTGGCTATTATCAGATCGAAGTTGACGAGGCTGACAAGCCAAAGACCGCCTTCGTATGCCCACTTGGTTTCTGGGAGTTTAATCGCATGCCTCAGGGAGTGACAAACGCCCGAAGTACCTTCCAGAGACTGATGGAAAAGTGCATGGGAGACATGAACTTGAAGGAAGTTGTCGTTTTCCTGGATGACTTGATAGTCTTCTCGAAGACCTTCGAAGATCACGAAGCCAGACTCACCAAGGTTCTCAACCGCTTGAAGGAGTATGGACTAAAGCTGTCTCCAGAGAAATGTAAATTCTTTCAGTCCTCAGTCCGGTACTTGGGACATGTGGTTTGGAGTGGGGAGTGGAGACCGATCCGGAAAAGATTGCAGCGCTAAAGACTTGGCCAGTCCCTCAGCATCTAAAAGAGTTGAAAGCCTTCCTCGGATTCTGTGGGTATTATAGGAAGTTCATTAAAGGCTATTCAAGTATAATGAAACCCCTTAACGACCTAACATCTGGCTATCCACCACCAGCGAAACACCCAAAGTCCAAGGAAAGGAGTGGACAATACCATCACCCCAAAAAGCCATTTCTGCACCGTTGGACTCCCGCCTGTCAACAGGCGTTTGAGATGTTCATAGACAAGTTGACAACGTCCCCAGTCCTGGCTTTCGCAAATCCTGCACTGCCTTACATCCTTCACACGGATGCATGTTCCACCGGCCTCGGAGCGGCCTTATATCAGGAGCAGGAGGGACAGCTGCGCGTCATTGCCTACGCAAACAGAGGGTCATCGCATAGTGAGTCCCGCTATCCAGCTCACAAGCTCGAGTTTTTAGCGCTGAAATGGTCTGTAACAGAGAAGTTCGGTGACTACCTCTATGGCAACCAGTTCACAGTAGTCACCGACAGCAACCCTCTCACCTACATACTTACCTCAGCCAAACTCGACGCAACCAGCTACCGGTGGTTAGCGGCTCTCTCTACCTTCTCCTTTAAGCTCCAGTACCGCCCCGGGAGGCAGAATGGAGATGCTGACGCACTATCGCGACGTCCCCATGGAAACCTGCGTGATGACCCCGCATCTCAAAAAGAGTGGGACAGGATCCACCAGTTCACACAACATCATCTATCGGATCCAGATAACCTTGAGGCCGTGGACCATGGGGTCGTTCATGCCATCTGTGAGAGACAACTTGTCTATTGTGCCAATGATGGAATGGGCAGTGATGGAAGTATCTCCCTCGTCGAGAGCCTTGCCATCTCTGGAGATGCTGTACCTGACAGCTTTGAACAGGAAGATGAGCTTGAAGGACTTCCCATCGTTCCGCACCTATCAGAGGCAGATCTCAGAGACAAACAGGGGGCTGACCAGTGCATTAAACATGTCATCTCCCAGATTGAGCGTGGCGAGAAACCACCGCCCGCTGTGAGAACTGAGGTCCCAGACCTACCTCTGTTGTTAAGAGAGTTGAATAGGCTCGAACTGCGAAATGGCATCCTCTATAGAACACGCCAAGAAGAAGGCAACACACAGTACCAGCTAGTCTTACCTGAAGAACTTCGTGAGACGGTCTTAACGAGCCTGCATGACAACATGGGCCATATGGGAAGAGACCGCACGCTGGACTTGGTCAGAGCCAGATTTTACTGGCCGAGGATGGCCTCTGACATTGAGAAGAAAGTCAAGACATGTAACAGGTGTGTGCTTAGGAAAACTTTACCTGAGAGGGCCGCACCTTTGGTGAACATCATGACAACACGACCACTTGAACTGGTCTGTATGGACTTCTTGTCCATTGAACCGGACAGAAGTAACACGAAGGACATTCTCGTGATCACAGATCACTTCACAAAATACGCAGTGGCTATCCCAACACCAAACCAAAAGGCTCGAACGGTTGCAAAGTGCTTATGGGACAATTTCATCGTCCATTATGGTATTCCAGAGAAACTGCATAGCGACCAAGGTCCTGATTTTGAGTCGCGGCTGATCAAAGAACTGTGTGAAGTTGCAGGCATACAGAAAATTCGAACAACCCCGTACCACCCAAGGGGCAACCCGGTGGAACGTTTTAACCGCACTCTGTTGGGCATGCTTGGCACTCTGGAAAACCAGAATAAGTCACACTGGAAGGACTTCGTCAAGCCTTTGGTCCACGCGTACAATTGTACCAGAAGTGAAGTGACTGGGTTCACACCGTATGAGCTAATGTTCAGACGCCAGCCACGCCTGCCGGTCGACCTTGCATTTGGCTTACCTGTCAAAGAAGGGCAACAGAAGTCACACTCGCAGTATGTAAAGCACCTCAGATCCCACCTTGAGGAGAGCTACAAAATAGCTACAAGGAGTGCTGCCAAGGTAGCTGAAAAGAACAAAACAAGGTTTGACAAGCGTGTGACTCCTTCTGCTTTGGACATTGGAGACAGAGTACTTGTCAGGAACGTACGTATTCGTGGAAAGCACAAGCTCGCTGATAAATGGGAGTCCATTGTTCATGTGGTAGTGAAGAAAGCTGGAGACCTCCCTGTCTACACAGTCAAACCAGAGACCGGAGAAGGCCCCTGGCGCACGCTGCATCGAGACCTCTTGCTCGCATGTGGGTTCCTCTCTGTAACAACAGAAGAGTGTGCACAACCCAAACCACCCGAGCGCCGCAAGACACGCCAGAACACTCGCAATGACCCAAGAGGAGTTGATCAATCCTCAGACGAGGATGATATCATTCCTGTTACCTGGTCTCAAAAAGAACCAGTCCCAGAGGTAACCAGATGTATTGTCTTGCGAGATGTTCCAAGACACCATGGTCCAAGCCATTCTAAAGAGAATCTGATGACAAACCTCAACAAGGTGACTGATGATGTTCCAGCTAGTGCGAAGAGCCTACCTGATGTTACCCCAGTCGACCAAGTGACACTGAACCTGAACCTACCTGAAAATGAACCTGTGGAAAAGAAAAACCTACCTGGAACTGAACCTGCGGAAAGAGAGACAAACTTACCTGACAACGACAGCCTTGTGAAGGACTTGTCAGATGAGGACAATCCTGAACAACTTACATTCCTGTCCGACATGACAGAATGTGATGAGACAAATGTCCCTGAAAATGAAGGAGAAGAGGAGATTAAGGAGACGGAGGAGCAAGCGGACATTGATGACCCCATTAGGAGGTCTGAGAGGAATCGTCAGCCACCTAGGCGGCTTGACTATACCGAACTGGGAAACCCCTTAGTCACAGTGGTGAAGTCTTTTTTCCAAGGGCTCAATACTGTTTGGAACGACATCATAGGCGAGAGTCAAGTGCCAGCTCATTCCTCTGCCCTGTCCCCTCAAATAGTAACCATCTGAACATTGCCATGCACAGGGACGTGCATGAGTTTCGAGGGGAGAGTGTAACCCACATCAGGTTACAGAGCTTGTTGTTGGGAGGTACTGCAATTCCCTGTCCCGCCAGTGGGTGGCGCGTGCGCTGTAACGGAAATTTTCAGCCTGTAATCACTCTCTTTGGACCGAGACATTGCCGAGAGCACAGAATCATCCTACTGAGACAAACCGGTATGGAAATATCCTCTGAAGGATATAAAATCATAAATTCTCGTACCAAATATTGAAATATTGTGTGTCCATTAGGTTGAAAGCTGTGAGAGAGAGTTAAGCCGCATGAATTTGCGAGCTCCTCAAGATACCTCCGGTAAGGATGCTAACGCTAATACGAGTGTTATGCTAACTGTCTAGCTCCATTTTTCATGAAACACCGTTCTTTTAAAACCAATCGGAGTTGTGACCCTGATACTTGCTGTTTGATACCATGTAGAGACAGATTCAGGTTGTTTTATGTTGTTGAAGATGCTTATAAAAGATCGCTTATCACGCTAGCCGCGTGCTAATCGCGTTAGCAGCATGTTAATCGCTAGCATTTGAACTTGAATTTGTTGTAGCTCTGCTGCTAGCCCAGCTAAACTAGCTACCACTGTAGCAGATCATTGATAGTCTCACACCATTAAAGGTGCCTATATCTAGTTGTTTGAGTTTAAAGTTATTCATTGAAGGAGCACTTGCCCTTTATATATGATTGATTTATGTCAATTAATGGTCAAAATGTGTGTGATATGAATACAAAAGAGATATGTAGTTCATCTTAAGTCTGAAAAGGTGAATATAAAAGGATATATGTTTGATTAAAAATATGTTATGTTTAAAGTGCAGTTAAAAAGCATAAATAGATTTAAAGGGTTAAAAAACATAAATATCTGGTTTCAGAACTGTCATAATTTTATTTCTATGCTGTGAGATGGAAGTACATGATTGATTGATTGAATTTTTCAGTGGAACTGACCTATCTTATGTGGTGTGATGTGTACCTATTCATTTATATAATGATTAGAGTATAGTATTTATATCCTTTACAATTGGTTATACTTGATTTGACATTTGAATGGAGATAAATTGATCGGATTTAAACTGAAATGAGACAATAGTAACTCATGCATTCTGTACTGTATGCATAGATTGGTTTTTTGATGAGAGAGAGAGATCATCTGAACCTGACCCTAGCGGTCAGTGGCGAGCCAACCGCAGAAGTCGACAGTGAACGGACCAAGAGCCTGGTGTGGCCAGCCGTGGCGTCTTTGGAACCATCATCATTACTCTCCTTCATTTGAGATACAGATAAGATCACACGTAAACCTACCCGGGTAGTAGAAGAATATATATATACTTCAAGAAACACACACACTAAGAACCAGAGACAATGAACCAACTGTACTTCCTCTAACTCTAAGAAGAGTCCTTTTATTTTGAAATTATTTATTTTGGGTCCCTTTTATGTGCGCCTGTGCACTCAGGAAGCCGACTTAGATAGGTAGGGAATGTGAATTACTGTGTTCAATACTTCTTTCAAACAAACCTGCTTTGTGTTGTTTGTTCTCTGATGACCTCTCATTATTTTAGGCTCCGTAGTCGTACCTAGAGCTTCTGATATTAGCCCAGCTTTGATTCATAGCTAAGTAAATCAGCTATCAGTGCACTAACCTGGAGAAACCGGTTACAAATACAGTTTGCACTGTAATAAGAAGGTTGGATAACAGTACAGTGCATGCATTATAATAATAGCATGGGGCTTGTATGTAAGTGACAGCAGAGTGCACTATGTCAAGTCATGTTATTACCAACAATAACACATACAATGTCACATCGTATTGGAAGAGCCAGCCTGGAGAACACAACATACAGCAGAGCTCAGCAGGAATAAACTGAAAATCAGGTGAGTGAAGAAGATTGAAATTATTGTTTTACCTCTTTGCAATGTTTTTGATTCTCTTTTTTCCTTCTTTGGTTGTTTCTTCTTCCCTTTTCCCTTCTTCCTTTTCTTGTCCTCTGATGAGGATGTGGCAGATGACAAATCAGAGTCAGAGCAATTATCCACTGAGGTCTCTGAAGATGAAGATATAGTTGTCTGGAAACTGCTGGTCCCTGTGCTCCTGGCTGCATTGGTTTCCTCTCTCTTAAGAGCTGTTGAAAAATATATAAGGGACAGAACACATGACACATGTAAAACACATATGTGCTGCACTGAATCCTGAGCTAGAATAGTGTATGGTCATAGTTGATAACAATGTAAAAACATAAATAGAAATGCATCAATAAAATGTGGAACTACTCAGTATTGAACTACAGTACATGTAGCCCAGTGGCGGATCTAGGGGGTGGCTACTTGGGCTCAAGCCCCGGATTTTTTCTCAAGAGCCCCGGATCTCGCTTCTGAGCCGGTCTGAGTATAATGTGTGCAGTACTGGAAGTCACCAGAGAGTGGCAGCATGCGCAGGAAAGCAGCCTGTAGCCTGCCTGTCCAGAATAATAAATAAAGCCTAGTTTATACTTCTCCGACTGCGTAATCCGTCATCCGTCTGCGTAACTACGGACACCCTGACGGATACGTAATGCAATTTCCGGCTTGACCAGTATGGGTCGCTACGCAAGACTGGCCATGACATTCAAGCAAATAAGTACAAAAGGGAAAATTAGTTCAGAGGGGATCAATTATTAAATAGAAAAGGGGATACGTTATAAATGAAATGCTTTTAAAAGTAAAAACCGTACACAAACTTGCAATTTGCCACCGTCTCTTTTAAGTTTCACAAGTTCAAGTAGGTCAGCTTGCATTTTGGAGCTTTATGCGTCCATATAGTAAAGCGTATATATGTAGCGCATATATATAGCGTATATATAGCGTATAAAGCGTATTGGCGCGGCCAGTGTTTACGTTGTGATAGAAGTCGATAGCGATAGAATGTGATTCATTGTGAGTCATTCATGTGTAAATGACGTGTTTAGAGGACCAATCGCAGCCCTTGCGGTCTCCGTTGTACGTAGACGGAGTGACGGATACTTAAAAAATATTTAAGCGTTTCCCTCTCGTCGCTGCCAATCATCATCATATCTATATCATCATATCAATCATCATATCAATCATATCAATGGATATCAGAAGCTTTTTCAAAAAGCGGACAGCTAACGTTACACCACCGCCACCAGCAGCAGCAGCAACAGCTGCTGCTAAACAGACTGATGTTCCAGGTTTGTGAAGCCCTGGATCTTTATTAAGCTTTTGAAGTTATGACAACCGAATGGTTATTGTTTCTTTCAATTAAATAGTATTGTCTTGAGCAGCCCCTGCAACTGAAAATGTAGGCTATGAATTAGAAGGGATTTAGGATTTGCCAGTGTCCAGCAGATCACCCTAAAAGGGACTAGCATGCAGGAAATCGCATCTTAGAAATTAAAAAAAATTCTGGGGGAGAACCCCCAGACCCCCCTCTGGGCTAAGCCCCGGATGTACACAAAGGCTGCCTCCGCCCCTGATGTAGCCTACAGCCTGAAATCAAAGACTGCCACTCAAACTGCAGCTTTACTTAGCAGCCTTACTTACTACTTCCTCATGTAACCTGCATCATCCTGCTCTGCTCAGACACACCGTTCACAGCCACCAAGTGAAGTGTACATCTAAGAAAAAAGCAATACTTACCTGATGCAAGTTGTTCTTTCAGGAAGTCTCTTTCCGTGGTGAGCTGCTCAATTTTGTCTTTTTGCCACTCCACCCTCATCTTGCACATCTCCAATTCATTAGCCGTATTTCTGGCAGCCAGCTGAGCTGTAGGGGCTGTGGACACACCTAACAAAAATAGTTAATTATCAAGAAAATCTTGAAAGTTCCATTATTTCCCATTACACTCACAATGAAACAAACTCATACACAAATACATACACACGTGCACAGAGGACAATTCACGTGCATGGATGACTCATAACAATTTGTATCATTTCATAATAAACATTGTTTCATGGCAATGAGTGATATGTCAAAACACAAGGCACAGCCATTCACTGTAGTTGCTGCTAGAGAATAGAATAAAATCGAATATTAACTATAGTAAGGAAGTTAGCAAGTAACTAGAGATGTTTGATACCAATTTTGTCCGATACTGATCTCTTTTTTTATGGAATAAAATAAAAAAAATATGGAGGTCCAAACCTTGCTGACCTCATGCTACGGCTATGGTTGTATCAATCCTTGCACATAAGGGACAACTAACTTCAAAAAACAGCTCCAGAGTAGGCTAAATTCCCAGTTAGTTTGTTCATTGCAGCTACTATGGAAATAATTCAGATGTGGACATGTGTCTTGGGCATTTCACACAAGTTATGCTAACTAATTGGGTAGCTTGATAGCAAGTAGCCTTAAGTTCCTTGTCATCCACAATGTAAGCTGTAAAACAGAAAAATATAGCCAAAATATATACTCACCACCTCTGCCCTCCTCTGATGCTCCATTTTGTTTAGATCAGGTTTGAATCCTCCCTCTTTTCTTTTGACCTAAGTTTTCCATAATTTCGGCTACAAGACACACTGCTTCAGCCTACTGGTGGGATTCAGAGCGTGAAAAGATACATTTCCTCTGGTTTTGTCCCAAGCTGATGACGTGGACCTTGTCAAATGCGGGATCTTAGCTGATCATCCGAATCACCAGAGCTCCATCATCGTAGCTTACTGTATCATGAAATTCAATCGTGTGAAAAAACTTCTTAGTGAGGATACTTCAAGTAAGAAAGCTCTTAGACGTATCAAATGGCTACAGTCAGGGAAACTTTAAAAAAAGAAAATGAAATGCAAAATTTGCCATCATAACATGGAGCTGAAAATAAAATGGAACACTGTGGACCAATATGCTTGGTATGAAATATATTTTTCATCAGGAATGGATTATTTAAACCGATTTAATGGTCCCTGCCTTGCCTATTCCTTACATATTCCGTGCGTAAAAGTAAAATGCGCGCCAGCCTTAACCATAACAATTAGGTATATACACCGTAGTAGGCCAAATCCGTTCATCTGACTGTCTACCAATAGGTCGAGCTTTGCAAAGCGCCCGAATACATTCTTTTTTCTGGCGCTATTTATCTAACTCTCACCTTGTCTTGTGTTTCATCCTAAACTGTTAAAGCACTCTGAGCTACATCCGTGTATGAAGAGTGCTATACAAATAAAGATTATTATTATTATTATTATTATTATTATTATTATTATTATTAAATAGCTGAGGTGTGCTTTTCCGGAGCGAGAGGCAACCGCATACAGCACAAATTTCGCACGCAGACAGAATGATTGTAGTATGCACATGGATCTTTTTATATTCATTTGTTGTCCAACCAAGGTTAGCCTACGTATCGTCTTCGGATTAAGTGTTGCGAGTTGCCAAATTTATTGTTTGTAGTTTGTGCGCGGTTCTTATTATCCTTTCAAGGGAATTCACATCTTTAACATAACAATATAGTGGGGCAGATAAGCTGAACAATTGTGCATTTTGTGATAAAAGTGTGAAATTTGGTACACATATAGCCAAAGACATTCTGAAAAAAATTAGATATGGAGCCATCATGAATTTTCAACATGGCGGCCCTGGCAGCCATTTTCCAAAATGGCCACCGGTGTAAGCGTTTTCAGACCAATTTTCTTATTATTATGGGATATAATATGATTTTGATGATTTTGTTAACAAAATTGTGTCATTATACATCGTTTGGGAAGTTTCTACAAGAAAAAAATATTTAGAATCAATAAAAATTAAAGGTGGTAGCCATGATTAGCATGAAATTTGTAATAGCAATAACAGTACGTATATTGCATAGGATTTGGATGATTTCCATATTAAATCATACATTTTCTGATGCAGTAGGCTTATATACAATCTAAATCCATATCTAATATATTTAAAAATACTTTTGATCTATTTTCCCCTATTGATACCCTGTTCTACATAAATAGTTAACATGCTAACGCCTGTGTGAAATGGAATTGAAATTATACATTTTATGATGCAGAATTAAAATCAGCAATGTTACAGTAGCCCAGAATCTTTTTATTGTTCTCACAAATCAAGACCATCCTTCCTTCCTTTTACCTCCTTCATTATAGTAATTTTATGAATGCCCCTTTGCAGGGGTAGAGTTATATGGACCTTGTTTTTTTAAGATATATAAAAATAGATTTACATGTCAAGAAGGTAATTTTAAGATGATGGGAGACCCTTTTTATCAAGTTCCATGCCAAGAGGACTCTGTTCCACAGCTATTACTGACTCTCGTGAATATGGTGTTAGAGGGACCCAGCATAAAAAATCAGTTGGCAGAGACAACATCACCCGCAGCACTGACAATTGCTCAGATTGTTAAATTCAACAGTGTCAAGCACAAACGGGGACCAGATTCAGGATTTGTCAGACACAGTGCTACACAGGAGACACCAGTTCCCTTATACGTAGGGCTGATGTTGCATGCCCACACACAAAAAAGGGAACTTGTAGATCGACTGGCACACCTGGGCTTAAGTGTATCCTATGACCGTGTACTTCAACTGTCAACTCAGATGGGGAACAATGTCTGCAGGCATTATCATAGGGAAAAGTGGTATGCCCTCCACAGTTGCACAGTCAGGTGTTCACCACTGCTGCTGTAGACAACATTGACCACAACCCAAGTTCGACTACAGCTAGGGACTCTTTCCATGGCACTGCAACCATCTAAATTCAGCAACACCAAAAAAGTGATGAGCCTCTATATCATATATCTATGCAACTTTATTGCAATTACTAACTTTGAACCAGCAACGGCTACCGTTTTGAAAAATAACAACTGTCTAGAAATTAGCTTTTTTTTCATTTTTTTAAAAATATTTATGTTATATATGTGGTAACTCCCAATATATGGCAAAAAATAACTAACTAGATACAAAATCGTACATATTAATAAGCATATGTCAGAAAATTCAACTTAAAGGTTTGTCAATGGCGGCCATTTTTTAAAATGTCTCCCACAGCCGCCATATTGAAAATTCATGATGGCTCCATATCTCATTTTTTTTGGACAGTCTTTGGCTATATGTGTACCAAATTTCACGCTTTTATCACAAAGTGCACAATTCTTATGAAATATCCAGCTAAGCCGCCCCACTAATAAGACTGCACAGTAATGGGAAATAAGCTTTATTTATAATTAAAATATGATGCTGATGATGCTGTTAAATGTATTACGTTTTATGTAAAAAAACAGGATATGTCAACGGGCAGCACACCGAACAATGCAAACATCTGTGCGGCTGAAGTCCATATTCAGCCATTCAAAGGTCTCCCTGCTAAAGTGGATGCAGTTCATATACGGGTTGGTAAGCAAAACATTTGGGTGCTAAAAACTCACTGTCAAAGGGAAATTCGGCCCTTTTCAATCCAGAGCCATGTCAAGATCACAGAGTGCTGTTAATAGGGAAAATAATGAGAACATTTGGTACAACATTTGGTAATTTTGATTAATTTGATTTCAATTTCAATTTAACTTGTATCATATGTTGGCTTCAGCTGCAAGACCCAAATACTATTGCACTTGGTGACCTCAACAGAGCTGGTTGAAAATGGTCAGTTCTCTATGTTTACTGAGCCATGTCATTCTCCCTCATGACAGGCCTAATCCCTCTTTTACTATAATTTTCTAAATATCCATCGTCATTCTCTTAGTATTTTTATTTATTGTTATTGTTTATTTATATAGGCACAGTTTCAATGTACTCCCTCACAGATTTTGATACAAATGTATTCTAATTTATGCTATTAAATGTTTGTTATTGTTAGTCTATAGGGTGTTATAGCATTTATAACACATAGTTGAAATTATATATCATACAGTATATGTATGTATGCATGATATTACAATATGTTTTGTCTTTGAAGATTTTCTCAGGGTCTAAGGCTCAGGCAGGTGGATATGATGCAAGACAGCATAGCAGCCAGCTCTGCCACTCTAAGCAAAATGGCCAAAAAAAATAAGAGAAACATGTGTCTCCCTAATAGAGAGGATGAGAGCCCGAACAAGCCAGCATATTGGAGGGAGAAGGCAATTTGTTGTAATTGAGGAGAGTCTTTTTCGACATAAAAGAAAGGTGAGTTGTAGTAATGGCAATATGTCAGTATTAGCCTACTATTATTAGGCTAGTATGAGTATCAGTAGTATCAGTCAGTATCATTGGGCAATTGAAATTGTATGTTCTACGGCCAAAAATGGCAAATGCTGAAATTTCATAATGAATGATTCACATCCTCTAATTTTTTTGGCATTATAGATGTGACAAACATTTTCCATGGAATTGCCTAGTTGTAAAATTAAGTAGTTATGTATAGGTACAGTATATATAGTAGGGATGCACCGAATCCAGATTTTTAGGGTTCTGCCGAATACCGAATCCACTGGTTAAGATTCTGCCGAATCCGAACGCGAATACCGAATCCTACTCCCATCCGACTGTAGCAGGATGATGTGGCCTGCCACGTTATCTACCTTGCCCCAGCAGCCAATCACTGCCAGAAGTCTGCTATAAAGGCAGCAGGTGGGCAGATGGACAGTCTTTGATTGAGGACTGAGACCCGCCCACTTCCGGGCCGCTTCACTTCCGGGGCTTGCTGTTTGTGGCGTTAGGTATGAGCGCGGTTGGGTTTGCTGTTGAGGGTTTGTTTGGTCGCTGTTTTACACGGCGTTGTATTTGTCACAGGCTTTCTCCAGGGTGGCTTTGCTAGTGTTGAGGGCGTCTGTGGGACGCAACGATCGCCGCGGCTCCTGCTGCACTGGCCGACGTGGTTCTCTCCTTGGGTGGTCTCCTCTCCCCCCTGTGCAGTGCGTGCTTTTACATGGCGGAACGGTAAGTTGGCCCGCCCGGCGCATCCCGTAGCCGCGCTGTCAATGTTTTCATTACATCCGTATATTTATCGCAGGAGCTGTTGTAACGTGCGTGGAGCCGCAGCTGCCAACGCTAGCCTGCCCCGAAACACTGCTGCTTTGCTTCCGGCTGCTTTGCCTTCGGCTGCTTTGCCGTCGGCCGTTTGTCTCCCCACTGGTTTGTTTGTTGTCCACGCTCCGGCCCAGGCTCACGCCCGCCACCGGACGCCGTATAGCGGTGGCCTTGGGTTCGGGTCCGCTGGACCCATTCTACAGACCAGCGGTTTTAGAACATACCCGCTTGTAAAGTGTGTTGCCCTATCTTGTGCCCGGGTGGCTCAGGATTATTTTCCTTTTGTTAGTTTATTTCTTTATTAGCCAATTTGGTTTTTTTTTGGTTGGTTACGAGCCTGCATTATAATTTTGTCTAGTGCATTTTGTTTGTATTTAGCCAATGGTTGTTTCCTTTTGTTCGGTTATGGGCTTGACCTTTTAATTTTGTTTAGTTATTTTGTAGTTAGTTAACTTAAGTTTCCTTCTCTTAGGTTGGAGTGTTTAATTAATTCATTTTGGTTATTTTCGTATATATTTTTATTAATTTAGGTCCTGGTGCAGTCACGTTTTGTATTCCTTTGGGTTTATTTAATTTGATCCCCTTTTGTTTATGTAGGTGATATTTGATTTTCTGAGTTTCTTTTGTGTAGAGGATTCCCCATCCCTAATTTTGATTTGTTCTGTCCCAGCAGCTGAGGACCCACGGTGGTGGAGCTGGTTGGTGGTGGGAACCCTTTTCCTGTGTGCTGTGCTGTGTGGCCGCCTCACCGGGCTCTCTGTAACGACGCACCCCCTTGTGTGTGTCTGTGTGTGTTTGGGTGTTACTGGGTGCGAGTGTGTCAGGTGTGTGTGAGGTGGTGCCCCTTCTAGGGTTCCTGGCTGTCCTCACGGTCCACTCCCCCCTGGTATCCCTCAGCTCTGGGTCAGTTCTTCCCTTCCCCCGCTCCCTTTGCAAGTGTTTTATGGGTTCTTTTTCTTTTGGAAATATGTTTGAACTTAACTATTTGATGTGATCCAATAAAAATATCATTGTACACCTGAAACCACGTTCTCATGCTTACCAGTTGACGAACCTGGGTGCCTTTAGCCTACCCTTACATCCTTACCATTTAATCTTAATTCCCTGGGTGAAAGTCCCAGGGTGGCGTTGTCTGGCTTGCCTGTATAAATTAACTTAAACCAGTACCGCTCGCCACACTACTCCATTAACACTAAACACATTAATGAAGTAAACAACGTCAACATCAGTGTATTTTTCATTTTATTTAATTTCCACTGGGAAAAAATAGGCAACTTTCTGCAAAGAAAAGGGTTTTTCTTAAAAAAAACAACAAAGAAAACAAATGAAACGAATGTTATTGAACATTTAATCCATAAACATGGATAATAGGCTGTTTTTTTTTCGTTTAGATCATAGGCAATGATGAGAAGTTTTCCTTCGTGCACAACTCGTATTCTTTCGGATGTTTCATACGCAAATGCTTTAACGGCGGGGATGTTGTGTATTGTTTAGGTTCCTTGCCACCACGAGACAAATCGGCATTGCAAATTGAACATGTAGCTCGACTTGAATCGCCTTCTTTTATCTGAAAGAACTGCCAAACGACACTTTTTCTGTTCACGACTTCCATTTTGGCTTTCTCGCAGCTATAGCCACTGCATTCCAACGCGCTACTTTTTTGTAAACAGATAATTACGTCGACCAGCGTGGCGCGCGCAGTGAAAGTGTAGGATTCGGGTTCGGTGGAAAAAAATGCCAAGGTTCGGCAGAACCCGAACCCCTCAAAAAAGCCCAATATTCGGCCGAATCCGAACCCGAATACTGGATTCGGTGCAACCCTAATATATAGTAAGGTATACTAATATGTAATTCTGTTTATATCTGTTATTTTTGCAATATCTGCATTAGTATGGAAGAGGAAGGCTGGAGGATGGAAGAGGAAGAAGTGGGTATTTGGGATGCTGGCTGTCAAACATGGAAAGTCCAGAAAGCCAATACTTTGGTTAGTGGAGAGAAGATCCCGGAGACACCTTGTCCCTCTAGTGGTCCACCATGTTAGACCTGGGACTTCTGTCATAAGTGATGAATGGCGGGCCTACCGTGTCCTCACAGCTTTGGGCTATGACCACTACACTGTCAACCATAGCAGGTGGTATGTGGATCCACGCACAGGTGCATATACTCAGCATGTTGAGAGGGCCTGGAGAACATATAAAGAGCAAATATGGCGGCTGAGGGGCAACCGCACAGAAACATTGCTATCTGATCACCTGTCCGTGATTGAGTGGAATGAATGGTTGGCCCTCAAACACCAACATGGTCCGTTTGGACGTCTGATTCATGACATTGCCAAGAAATACAAGTAGGCCTGGTCATAATTAAAAATTGCCACCTTTTCTAAAAATGTTACTATAAATTGCAATTAATTATGTGCATGCTTGATGTACAGTAAGCAGTGTTCAAAGTTTCAATAAATTTGTAATTTTCCAGAAATGTGTGTGATGTGTACACCTTCTTTTAGAGGAAGAATGCAGACTTATAATTTATTTAAGTACTGACAACCTAAATAATTCATTTGTAAGTGACTTACCAGCAATATTAACAAATGCATAATAAATGATGAATAGTAATAAATTAAAGATATTTACAGATGTTTAATAAATCATTTCTTAAGTTAAAAGATAAAAATTAAGGGGGAAAAGATAACTTAGACTTAACCAATGCTAAATAAATGCTTACTAGAGGGTCGTTAAATAGCCATATTCACCAGTGGTGAATATGGCTATTTAACGACCCTCTAATGTTTTGTGTGTGGTGAATCACCACACACAAAACATTAACAGATATGTTTGTTAATGATTAACTGATGAAAAAATAATTAAGGGGAAAATGATTAACAAAGAGTTAACTAAGACCAATGCTTAATAAATGCGTAATAGGATTAGTTAGATAGCCATATTCATCACACACAAACCATTAATAAATGTGTTTAATGATGATTAGCTGATGCTAAACAATTAAGGGACAAATGATTAACAAAGTATTTGATAAGACTTAACCAATGGCTTAATAAATGCTTAATATGGAGTAGTTATTATAAAGTGCTACCGACACTTGGAAAATAACGGGACAATCCAACAGAAATGGGCCGCTAGGTGCTGTCAAAGAACATAACCAAGTATAACAAAAAGAGCACTTCTTAAAAGAAAATAAGTTTACTAATTTAAGGGCTACGATGAGTGGTCAACAACCACAAATCAAGTAGTCCTAAAACAAAAATACAAATGACCCTTAAGCCTCTTACCCTGCGGCCACAATCTGGAAACACATACACTAAATTGGTCTCCACGTTCGCTAAACATACGTCGCCGCCAGTCTAATCCCTACAGGTGTCTGCCCCAGTTTGCAAGGCAGACCGGCTTTTATACGCTTCCCCTCCACTGTCGCTCTACGGTTGGCGGAGCCCCGCACCAATCAGCCCCCGTGGCTAATCAGGGGATGGAAGGACCCGCCCGCTGGCGATGCTTTGTTGTAAAACAGGAGGGTTAGCACATACAGAGGGAGGGGGGGGGCAAGGACGACGTCTGACGGCCATACTAATGATAGTATTGTAGAAAGTTACTTACAAATTGTCATCCACTCAAGTTACGTTTTGGAAAGTTACATAAACATAAAAACAAATGGACAATCCACATTCAGAATTGAAATAGAAATAGTGAAAAACCTGTAAAACCTGAAGAGAAATAGAGGAAACTGAGAAGGAATGTAGACACTATTTTTTCAAAACAACTGCAAGTTAATGGTACCACTAATTTAAACTAAGCTCGTGGGTCCCCAGAGTCCCCACTGCTAACCCTTATTTATCATGTTGTAAATAATATCAGTCTTACCATTGGTTTTCCTGGTTGAGATGTCTATGGGTCGACTGGGTTGCTCGGTCTAGGTCTATGCATGCCTTTCACCGGTTTTGCAATTTGATATGCAAAATATGTAATAGATTAGTGGCACCTGGAGACAGGAAGCACAACATTGCCAAGCAGAGCCAGGCTTTCTTAACTCCAAATTTGAATCAGAACGAGCATTTGGGTAGAGTAGCAAATTTACACCACCATTCCATTTTTTAATGGGCATGCTGGGAAGCAGAGCGCCCCACATTTGCTACAGCAATGTGATGTCCGGTCAGCATAGGACGTTGTGTGCATCAAGCTTTCCACTTAGCACAGTGAAGGTAGGGAGCGTGGGGTAAGTTGTTACACGGGTAACATCTCAAACTGTTCATACCTCCAACACCTGTCGTCAAGGTCACCCTAATCTGAGGTTAGCACAAATTTGTTTCCTCTTCAACAGCAAAAAAATTGAAAAGGAAAATCGAAAGAAAAGGCAAAGCGTGTGCAGAGTGTTTGCTACAGCATCAATTATACAAAAGCTTTGTAGTCCTTACTTTTCACTAGTTGCAATTTAATTGCACTGAACTAAGCTCTTGTCAACTATCCAGTCAGCTGAATAAGTAGAAACATTCAAACCCTCTTCATCTTTGAAAGTAAAGTATATTGTTAATTTCATAGGCAAGACAAATCTGTAACCAAGGGGGTCTGGGAGTGACCACATTACTGCCAAGGAATAATGTAGCCTACATGATCCACGTCTGAGGTTTCCCATTGATCAGTGGATCAGTTCAAGGCCTTGGTGAAGACCAATCCATCAGGATGTGTTTTCCATGTAATGTTGTGGCTGTTGGGAAAAGTCCCGTATTCCACCAACTATTGTGAAAAAACAAAACAACAAGAAAGATTGCAGAACACAGGTATACTTGCAACTTAAGTTTTGATTTCTGAGCGTGTTGCTCCTGGACACTCTGGAGCATCATCCTGCAGCCTGATCACGGGTAGAACCAGAGGAGTGTTATAACTCACTTTCTTCAAGATGGCAGCTTTTGTTGCAGGGTCATTCAGGTCCTGCAAGTCCTTTGAGTGCACCTTCACTTTCAGCATCGTGGCTTTCTTACCTAATTCAAACAGACAACCATATACACACACTCGATACACAATAATGTACATGTGCATCACATTAACAAATTATTTATTATTCAACATTAATAAAATCAGGAAGATAACAATGATATTACGGCCCACACATGATGTACTTTGAATTTAATGTTTTCGTTATGGTTATCAAAAAGAGGATATAATAAGCAAAATATCTGGTGAGATGCTTACATGTGCACAAAAACTGATACTCGTTTCCACATAGCCGATAATCCCATCTTCCAGAAATCGGATCAATGACAACAGTGCAATGTGAATTAAGAGGTTGTGGGTAATTTTTTCCAATCCAGAATCTGAAGGAGGAGTTACGCAAGTCTGACCATATCCACGAATCTCTGATGAAGCCAGTCCAGACTGAATTACCAGCAGCTACCTCCTGGACGATCTGTAACTCTGTTGGGTTTCTGATAATGACCAGGTCTGTGTGTTGCTCCCTGCAGTAATCCCGTGCTGCAGGAAATGGCATGGTTTTTGGCACTAGGACATATCGTTCTTTGCCTTCTTTGTTACCTGAAAAACACATTATTTAACATATATATATATATATATATATATATATATATATATATATATATATATACTGTATGTCTGTGTGTGTGTGCGTGTATATGTGTATATATGTTTGTATATCTTATGGTGCTTGTTGTCCATATTCATGTTTGTGTATATATATGTATAACTTGCCATCATAACACATCGGATAACGATAATAGAAGCTGTAGGTAGGGACCTGTTGGCCATCCTTAAATACTACAAAGTTTGCATTTGTATTTGTATTTTGGATTTTCCAGTAATCTCTCTCTCCCTCTTTGTAGAAATCATCATCTGCCAGTGACCAATGCCACTTGCGAGGACCACCACCACGAAGTCCAATCCACACAGGATCATTTGTGAGCAAGGGAAGCAGTGATTTCATTGCTCCCATGTTGTCTATGGTGGCCAGGTCGAACCCTCTCTCTCTGCAATAGCTCTGTGCATCCAACCATGATTTTTTGGTTTCCACTAAATTGTGGCAGCGGTAGTTGGCACAAAAGCAAGGGCTACACAGTCCTGGGGAGCAGAAATTAGATTTTCTATTAATATGTTATATTGGTCAGCCTATGCCTGTATATACGTCCCCTCCCCCCAACTTGATGTATCTGCCTAATGACTTGGATCATCTGGTCTCTAATTTGATGTATACAAATATTCAGAAAAGGTACATGCATTAAGTCGCAGTTCAGGATTTCATGTCAGCCTGTCTGGCTACCTGCCTGTCTGTCTGTTGGTCTGACTTTCTGTTTAAGCCAGGCTGATTGAGAATTCTATGCATTCTTTGAATTCAATGTAAATGTAATTCTAACACAAACCAAATACAAAATATACAACAATTACATTTCTGGCCTCAAATAACTTCCATTTGTATTTCATCCACATAATGGTATATTTGTGACATTTCGTCTGTTAATACCAATAAGAACATCATTCAATTCATGAAATACTACTTTAAATAAAAACTATATTAGATGATCTTTGGTTTCCCTCACACACACACACACACACACACACACACACACACACACACACACACACACACACACACATTCAATCTTTTATACGTTCACCAATTGATAATGTAAACATACACCAACCTGAGATGAGAAGTAGTATCCACTCCATAGCCTACATGATAATATTGTAGAAAATTACTTCCAAATTGTCATCCACTCAAGTTATATTTCGGAAAGTTAGATAAACATAAACACGAATCAACAATCCACATTCAGAATTAAGAAATATTGAGAAATGATATAAAACCAGAAGAGAAATAGATGAAACTGTAAAGGAATGTAGAAATTATTTTTTCAAAACAACTGCAAGTTAATGGTCCCACTAAGCCCATCACCTTGGCTCATGGGTCCCCACTGCTAACCCTTTTACCATGTAGTAAATAATGTCAGTCTTACCATTGGTTTTCCTGGTTGAGATGTCTGTGGGTCGACTGGGTTGCTCGGTCTATGTCTATGCATGCCTTCCTGTCACTAATGCAGAGCTCTCAAGTCTCACGCATTGGGCGTGAGACACACGCATTTCAACCCGCTCACACACTCACACGCCACACCTTATATTTCTCACGCAGATAAATTACCAGGATAACGCCCACCAAGTTGCGCCGCCATCACCATTAATATTACCATCACCATTATCTCTCTCACACACACACACACACACACACACACACACACACACACACACACACACACACAAACACACACCTGCAAGACTAAGAAATGCTGAATTGAATAAATATTTTTATTTCTACGAATTTATGTGTCATTTATCAGATCATACCCCCGCCAGCGCCGTTGCCGCCAAACTCTCACTCTGAACTCAGTTCAAAACTTGAGAGCCCTGCTAATGTATCTGCTATTTGTATCACTGGTTGTCCAATTTGATATGCAAAATATGTAATAGATTAGTGGCACCTGGAGACAGGAAGCACAACATTGCCAAGCAGAGCCAGACTTTCTTAACTCCAAATTTGAATGTAAACTAGCATTTGGGTAGAGTAGCATATTTCCGCTACCGATCCATTTTCTAATGGGCATGCTGGGAGGCAGAGCGCCCCCAGGTCTCTACAGCAGTGTGATGTCCTCTCAGCATAGGACGTGGTAAGGCAAGGCAAGGCAAGGTACGTTTATTTGTATAGCACAATTCAGCAGCAAGGCAATTCATTGTGCTTTACATACATAAAAGCATTAAAATACAATAAAAGCATAGCAAAAAAAAAAAATTATAATAATAATAATAACACATACATACATACATATACAGCATTAAAAGCATTGAAATTAAAATACAAGCATAAAAAGGAAATTAAAACATGTTAAGATAAGCTTAGGGGAAGGCTGTAGCAAACATAAAGGTCTTTAATCTGGATTTAAAAGTGGTGAGTGTTTCAGCAGACCTACAACTTTCTGGCAGTTTGTTCCATATATGTGGCGCGTAAAAACTGAATGCTGCCTCTCCATGTTTGGTTCTGACTCTGGGGACAGTAAGCAGACCCGCCCCAGATGACCTGAGAGATCTGGATGGTTCATAGAAAATGAGAAGATCTGAAATGTATTTTGGTCCCAAACCATTCAGTGCTTTATAAACTAACAGCAGTACTTTAAAGTCAATTCTCTGACAGACAGGAAGCCAATGTAACGATCTGAGAACTGGATTAATGTGATCCATTTTCTTAGTTTTTGTGAGGACTCGAGCAGCAGCGTTCTGAATTAACTGGAGCTTTCTGGTGGACTTTTTTGGGAGACCAGTGAAGATGCTGTTACAATAGTCGAGCCTACTGAAGATAAATGCGTGGACAAGTTTCTCTAAGTCCTGCTGAGACATCAGTCCTCTGACCCTTGATATATTCTTTAAGTGATAGTAGGCAGACTTTGTAATCATTTTAATGTGGCTGCTAAAATTCAGGTCTGAGTCCATGACAACACCTAGATTTATTGCCTGGTCTGTGGTTTTTAACATTGCCAGTTGCAGCTGAGCACAAACTTTTAATCGTTCTTCCTTGGCTCCAAAGACAATTATTTCAGTCTTGTCCTTATTCAACTGAAGAAAATTCTGGCACATCCAATCATTGATTTGGTCAATGCAATTACGCAATGCTTGTATTGGACCATAGTCACCTGGGGTTATTGTTATGTAAATTTGTGTATCATCTGCATAACTGTGGTAGCAGATGTCATTTTGCAGGATCTGAGCCAGTTGGAGCATGTAGATGTTAAACAAAAGAGGCCCCAGAATAGAGCCTTGAGGAACACCACATGTCATTTGCGTTCGTTCAGATGTATAATTACCTAGAGAGACAAAGTAATCTCTGTCTTTCAAGTAGGATTCAAACCAGTTTAACGCTGTGCCAGAGAGGCCAACCCAATTTTGTAGTCAATCTAACAAAATATTGTGATCAACTGTGTCGAATGCAGCACTGAGATCCAGTAAAACCAAGACTGAAATTTTGCCACAGTCTGTATTTAAATGGATGTCACTGAGGACTTTAACAAGGGCAGTCTCGGTACTGTGGTGAGGTCGAAATCCTGATTGGAAGACATCAAAACAGTTGCTTCTTGCTAGGAAGGCATTTAACTGTTGGAAGATAGCCTTTTCAATTATTTTGCTTAGAAATGGGAGGTCTGATATGGGCCTATAATTGTTCATTTGTGATACATCTAGATTGTTCTTTTTAAGGAGTGGCTTGATAACAGCCGTCTTCAAGGCCTGTGGGCAGATACCTGAGAGAAGAGATGTGTTGGTAATTAATAAAAGATCTGAGGCCAAGCAATCATAAACAAGTTTGAAAAAATTTGTTGGAAGAATATCGAGGCAGCAGGAGGAGGATTTTAGGTGTTCTATAATGTCTTCTAAAATTTTGTGGTTGATCCGATTAAATTGTGTCATGGTGTCTGGGGCTAATTTAGTTGGACAGCTGGCCTGTAGGTGCCCTGGACCGAGGGTAGAGGGGCTGAGCGACTGTCTAATTTTCAGGATTTTGTCAGTAAAGAAGGTGGAAAATTCATTACAGGCCCTGGTGGAGAGAAGCTCAGGTGCTACAGACACAGGGGGGTTTGTTAGCCTGTCGACAGTAGTGAACAGGGCTTGTGCATTGTTTTTGTTTTTAGCAATGATTTCAGAAAAGAAGGCTTCCCTTGCGTTTTTCAGATTAAAGTTATAAATATGGAGTCTGTCTTTATAGATTTCGTAATGGACCTGGAGATTCGTTTTCCGCTGTCTGCGTTCAGCTCTTCGACACTCTCTTTTTCCAGTTCTCACCAATAAAGCATTTCTCGACAGATATCTTTTCTTACCTGCGACCACCTTCACCCTCATAGGAGCAATTGCATCAATAACATTTTTTGTTTTGATGTTGAAAAGATCAACAAGCTCATTCACTGAGACACCAAAGAGGACGGGTGTAGAGGAGAATGTCTGAATAAACAATTCACTGGTGTTTTCAGAGATACACCGCCTTGTTATGACTTCACTGAGAGTATTTCTTTTTTCCATCGAGATAACACACTCAAAGAAAACGCATGAATGGTCAGAGAGAGCAACGTCAATGACGCTAACTTTCGAAATGTTCAGACCCTTGGAAATAACTAAGTCCAGGGTGTGCCCTTTGTTGTGTGTGGGCTCCTTCACATGCTGAATGAGTTCAAAGTTATCAAGGACACAACATAGTTCTTTGGTTCCTCTGCCCTGGGGTTTGTCAACATGAATGTTAAAGTCACCGACAATAACTATACAGTCAAAGTCGACACATATAATAGACATTAGCACTGAAAAGTCATCAAAGAAGGTTGAACAGTATTTGGGTGGCCTATAAATATTTAGGAACAAAACTGGAGAGGAGGACTTTAGCTGCAGAGCCACATACTCAAATGAATCAAAGGATCCGAAAGATGCCTGCTTGCATTGGAGCGAATCATTGAACAAAATGGCTACGCCTCCTCCCCTTTTATTCACTCTAGCCTCACTCATGACACTAAAGTTGGGAGGGGCAGCTTCAATAAGAACAGTTCCACTGTTACCTTGATCAAGCCAAGTTTCTGTTAAAAACAAGCACTCCAGATTGTGCTTGATTATAAAATCATTGATTAAAAAGCTTTTCCCTGCCAATGACCTGATGTTTAGTAAAGCTAGATTAAGTTTATCATCAACCCTGGGTTTCAGAACATGTTGTAATTGTTTTGGAATAGGCGCTAGATTTGATATGTTTGCTGAAAAAGTTGGGTACTTCTTGTTTGTTCTTCTTCGCTCAGTTATCACGACAGAAATCTCTGCTTCCATCGTGGGCCCCGGCCGGTCCTGGGATGAATCATTATAGTAATTGTTTTCATAGCCTGGACCCAACAGATATCAGACGGAACTTGGTGTGTTTTGCAAATGAGTGACTGATGTCACTGTGCCTTTTCTAAGTTGTGGAGAGGGGCGTTGGGGGCAGGGGGGCGGGAGGGGAGAGGCTGGAGGGGGGGCGCGGCTTTGCGTAACTGACGGATGTGGGGGTAGGGGAGGCAATGGGGAGCTCCGGGAAATGGAGGTAGGAAGGGGTGTAAGCAATGGGGAGCTCCGGGAAATGGAGGTAGGGAGGGGTGTAAGCTCAAGCCTGTGGAAGGGGGGGGGGGGGGGGGGTAGCTGGGGAGGAGATCAAGCTGGATGGGGTTTGGGGTGCAGGGGAAGGCTGATTTAATGGTGAAGGGGGATCTAAGGAGGAGATCGAGTTGGATGGGGTTTGGGGTGCAGGGGAAGGCTGATTTGATGGTGAAGGGGGATCTGGTGACTTTTCCTCCGAATGATGACGTCTCTCAGGCTGAAGGTCTTCCTGGAGCTGGGGGGGAGGGGGATCTTGTCTGCGTTGCTCGCTGTTATCAGCTCGTTCAGATTCCTGTGGTCTGTTGGCCTTGACAGAGGGAACAGATGGGTGACGCAGGAAATAAAACAAGTTGGAGAGGAACAGTTGTACTCCTGACCTGTTAAGGAGGACTCCATTTCTCGTAAAAAAGTGTCTGCGGTCCCAGAAAAAGTTAAAATTGTCAATGAAACAAACAGAGCGGGCAGAGCATGTTGAGTAGAGAAACGTATTCAGATTCATCAATCTGCTAAATTTCTCATCTCCTCTTCGGATCGGTGGCAAAGGCCCACTGATGGTCACCTCAGCCTTCAGGTAGCTGACTGTGTTCAACAGGTCAATGAAGTCTTTCTTCAGGACCTCAGACTCACGTTTCACAACATCATTTGTTCCAATGTGCAACACAATGTTTTGGACATTTGGGTGCTCCTCCACAATATTCCCGATTCTTCTTGTCAAGTCTGACACTGTGTCGTTTGGATAGATCAGCACTTTAGTACTAGTACTGCTTCTCACATTCTTCAAAGTATAATCACCCACAATCAGAGTCTGAATTATTCGCTTAGGCACAGTTGGCTTTTGCTTTTGCCGTCTATTATCTGGGTTTTGTTCACTCCTTACCCTCCGGTGTTGGGGCATCCATTAGTCCTGGCCATCTGTTGGATGTCTAGTATCTTGTAGCAGTGGAATAAATCTGTTCTTCAGTTGAACTTTGGTTGGTCAGGGGGTCCGAAAGAAGTTTTCCCCTTCACAGTTCTCCAAGGCTGTCCTCTGTTCGGTGCCGGGGTAGATGAGGTGTTGTGCTGGGATGGTAAGGCAGGCCACCCAGTGGCATCCAAAATCTTGCTGCGGTGGGCTCTGCCTGACATCCGTTCCCCCTTCTCGCGGGGTGATTTATTCAGCATACAGGCGTCTTGAGTGTCATCAGGTCCGCGTTTACGAATCCATGGCAAAGTGGTGTCGTTCCCACACTGTCCATTCACTTCCGCGTTCAGTTCTAAGCAATTAATTTTGCTCTCTATGACATAAATCTTCTGTAAAAGTTTAGCGTAGTCGTCTGTTGGAAAAGGAGGCATCTTGCAGTCTGCAATTTAGTACCGGAATTAGGATAGAAAGCAATAGATAGCGATAGCAATAGCAGAAGCGGGGGAGAGCAGGGAAAAAGCTGCTGCTGCTTCAAGGACTTGATGGTGTGCATCAAGCTTTCCACTTAGCACAGTGAAGGGAGGGAGCAGAGGGTAAGTTGTTACACGAGTAACATCTCAAACTGTTCATACCTCCAACACCTGTCGTCAAGGTTACGCTTATCTGAGGTTAGCACAAGTTTATTACGTTTCCGCGTCAACAGTAGAAAAAAACAGCTCTCATAATTTTACGCAATAAAATGTGCCTATGATTCAAATTTTAGAAGAGGAGACAATCACATGTCTTTTGATACTGTAGTTGCAGTCCTATGTTGAGCCAATCTTCAGAGTTCAAGTCTTCATGGGAAGACTTGCCCTAGTATAAAAAAAGCACAACATGGGGGAAAAAAACGACAGACAGAAGACAGACAGACAGACATACTTTATTGATCCCTGAGGGAAATTGTCTTTGTGACAAAACTCCAGTAGAAAAAAGAGGACACTCTACGTATAGTAGAGTGTTAGAAAATATAAATATAAATATATAAGGAAACCTATGTATAAATATAAAACCTATGTAAAAATAAAAGTATAAACCTATGTACAAATATAATGTAACCTATGTAATAAAATATATAAAAATGTACATAAAGAAATGATAATATACATAAATGTACATACATCCAGGCATACAATACAAGGTAATAGCATACACTAGGATGTAGCATGTCAGATTTTTGTAAAAACCAGTTGTGCAGAGATGACCAGATGACCAGTTGTGTAGTAAATCACAGTAATGCAGTGAAATGACCAGTTATGTAGTGATATTACATCCATCCATCCATCCATATCCTCCGCTTATCCGGGGTCGGGTCGCGGGGGCAGCAGCCTGAGGAGAGAAGCCCAAACTTCCCTCTCCCCAGCCACTTCGTCCAGCTCTTCCGGGGGGATCCCGAGGCGTTCCCAGGCCAGCCGAGAGACATAGTCCCTCCAGCGTGTCCTGGGTCTTCCCCGGGGCCTCCTCCCGGAAGAGCTGGACGAAGTGGCTGGAAGGCGTCCAGGAGGCATCCTCACTAGATGCCCGAGCCACCGCAACTGGCTCCTCTCGATGCGGAGGAGCAGCGGTTCTACTCTGAGCCCCTCCCGGATGACCGAGCTTCTCATCCTATCTCTAAGGGAGAGCCCGGACACCCTGCGGAGGAAACTCATTTCGGCCGCTTGTATTCGCGATCTCGTTCTTTCGGTCACTACCCACAGCTCGTGACCATAGGTGAGGGTAGGAACGTAGATTGACCGGTAAATCGAGAGCTTCGCCTTTAGGCTCAGCTCCTTCTTCACCATGACGGACCGGTGCAGAGCCCGCATCACTGCCGACGCCGCACCGATCCGTCGGTCAATCTCCCGCTCCATCCTCCCCTCACTCGTGAACAAGACCCCGAGTTACTTGAACTCCTCCACTTGAGGCAGAATCTCCTCCCCGACCCGGAGAGTGCACTCCACCCTTTTCCGGCCGAGAACCATGGCCTCGGATTTGGAGGTGCTGATCCTCATCCCAGCCGCTTCACATTCGGCTGCGAACCGCTCCAGTGAGAGCTGAAGGTCACGGCCCGATGAAGCCAACAGGACAAGATCATCTGCGAAAAGCAGTGACGCAATCCTGAGGCCACCGAACCGTAACCCCTCAACGCCCTGGCTGCGCCTAGAAATTCTGTCCATAAAAGTTGTGAACAGAATCGGTGACAAAGGGCAGCCCTGGCGGAGGCCAACCCCCACCGGAAACAGGCTCGACTTACTGCCGGCAATGCGGACCAAGCTCTGGCACCGGGAGTACAGGGACCCGATGGCCCGTAACAGCGGGCCCGGTACCTCATACTCCCGGAGCACCCCCCACAGGGCTCCCCGAGGGACACGGTCGAACGCCTTCTCCAAGTCCACAAAGCACATGTAGACTGGTTGGGCGAACTCCCATGCACCCTCGAGCACCGCGCCAAGGGTATAGAGCTGGTCCACAGTTCCACGGCCGGGACGAAAACCACATTGCTCCTCCTGAATCCGAGGTTCGACTATCCTACGGACCCTCCTCTCCAGGACCCCCGAATAGACCTTACCGGGGAGGCTAAGGAGTGTGATCCCCCTGTAGTTGGAGCACACCCTCTGGTCCCCCTTTTTGAAGAGGGGAACCACCACCCCGGTCTGCCAATCCAGAGGCACTGCCCCCGATGTGAAATGAAATGACAGTCATGTAATAAGATATAGTGTAGTGGACCAATTATGCAGATGACAGTGACAAATTATAAAGTTTGATGACCACAGGCAGGAATGATTTCCTATGTCGCTCTGTGGTGCATCTAGGTGAGAGGAGTCTTCTGCTGAAGGTACTCCTCCGCTGAGCTAGGGTGGAAAAGAGAGGGTGAGAGGCATTGTCCGTGATAGTCCGTAGCCTGGACAGCATCCTCCTATCTGCCACGGTAGTCAGAGTGTCCAATTCCTCACCCACAACATCACCAGCCCTCTTGATGAGTCTATTGAGTCTATTGGTGTCCGCGACCCTCATCCCACTGCCCCAGCATGTGACAGCGAAGAAGATTGCACTGGCAACCACAGACTCGTAGAACATCCTCAGCATTGTCCTACAGATGTTGAAGGACCTTAGCCTCCTAAGAAAATATAGTAGGCTTTGGCCCTTCTTATAGATAGCCTCTGTGTTCCTGGTCCAGTCCAACTTGTTGTTGAAGTACACCCCCAAGTACTTGTACTCCTCAACAATGTCGACAGGAACCCCCTGGATGAACACAGGGTCCACCGGTGTTTTGACCCTCCTTAGGTCCACAATGAGCTCCTTTGTCTTGGTAGCATTGAGCTGTAGATGGTTCAGCTCACACCAAGAGACAAAGTTGCCCACAACAGTCCTATACTCACCCTCATCACCCCCCTCAATACAGCCAACTACTGCAGAGTCATCAGAAAACTTCTGAAGGTGGCAAGACTCAGTGCAATAGCTGAAGTCTGAGGTGTAGAGGGTGAAGAAGAAGGGAGAAAGGACCGTCCCCTGAGGGGCCCCGGTGTTGCTAACCACCCTGTCAGATACACAGTTCTGTAGGCGTACAAACTGTGGTCTGCCCATCAGGTAGTCAACAATCCAGGACACCAAGGGGGCATCAACCTGCATCACCGCCATCTTCTCACCTAGGAGACCAGGCCGTAAGGTGTTGAAAGCACTGGAGAAGTCAAAGAACATGACTCTCACAGTGCTCGCCGGCTTGTCTAGATGCGAGTAGGCTTTGTTCAGCAGGTAGATGATGCAGTCCTCGACTCCCAGGCGGGGCTGGTAGGCGAACTGCAGCTGGTCCGAGAAGGGTCTGACCATAGGCCTGAGCTGCTCCAAGACAAGCCTCTCCATGGTCTTCATGATATGTGACATCAGAGCCTCCGGTCTGTAGTCCTTAGGGCTGCTGGGGCGCAGCGTCTTTGGGACAGGAACGAGGCAGGACGTCTTCCACATCAGAGGGACCTTCTGGAGGTGCAGGCTCAGGTTGAAGACATGATTAAGAACTCCACACAGCTGGGGGGCACAGGCTTTCAGTACCCTGGGGAACACACCATCAGGGCCCGCCGCTTTGTTGGAGTGGAGTCTAATCAGTTGTCTTCTCACCAGTTCAGGCGTGAAGGACACTGTAGAGGTGTCAGTGGGGGGAGGGATAGGGTCCTCAGGTAGTGGAGGACAGTATGCAGAGCCGGGGGGAGGGGTGGGGCAGGGTGTAGGTGTGAAGTGTCCGGTAGTGAATAGAGCTGGTGAGAGGCAGGAGGGTGATCTATAAGAAGGGGGAGGAGGAGAAGGAGGGGGAGGCGGAGTGGCACTGGTTGTTGGGCTGCCAGCAGCAGTAGCAGCAGGGTCATGTGGGGGAGGGGCAGGGGCCGCAGTATCAAACCTATTGAAAAAAAGGTTAAATTCATTGGCCATAGCCACTCCACCCTCCAGCCCCACGCTACCAGTCTTCTGGAAGCCCGTGATGGTTCTCATACCACTCCACACATCCCTTGTGTTGTTTTGCTGGAGCTTCTTCTCCAGCTTCCTCCTGTATCTATCCTTTTCCTCCTTAATTCTAACCTTGAGTACCCCCTGTACTCTCCTCAGCTCAGCCTGGTTGCCCTCTCTGAACGCCCTTTTCTTAGCGTTCAGTATGGCTTTGATGTCCTTGGTTATCCAAGGTTTGTTATTTGCGTAACAGGTGACTGTCAACGCAGGGACATAGCAGTCCACACAGAATTTATTATAGTCTGTGATGCACTCAGTGAGCCCATCAATGTCCTCCCTGTGAGGCTCACAGAGTGCAGGCCAGTCAGTCACCTCAAAGCAGTACTGCAGTGCCTCGTAGGATTCCTCTGACCACTTCCTCACAGTCCTTGTGGTCACAGGCTTCCTCTTCACCAGAGGCACATAGCAGGGTTTGAGGTGAACCAGGTTGTGATCCGACCTACCCAGAGGGGGGAGAGAAGATGAGATGTATGCCTCCTTAATGTTGGCATACATCAGGTCCAGGGTCCTCACCCCTCTGGTAGGACAGCTCACATACTGCTTAAAAGTCGGTAGAACTCTATCCATGGTGACGTGGTTAAAGTCTCCCGACATGATGATGAGGGCACTGGGGTGTTTGGTCTGCAGTTTTGACACGGTGGTGTATATTGTGCCGCAGGCAGCTGATGGGTTAGCAGTAGGAGGGATGTACACCATGATGATGATGACATGCGGGATCTCCCTAGGGAGGTGATATGGACGAAGTCCAACGGCCAACACTTCGGCATCAGGGCCACAGAGCTGTTCTTTAATACAGATGTGACCGGGATTGCACCACCTGATATTAACTAGGACGGCGAGCCCCCCCCCCCTTCCGCTTACCGCTCTTGGTACAGTCCTGGTCCGCCCGAACAGTGTGGAAGCCATCGACAGATACAATCGGGTCCGTAATATCCATGTGTAACCATGTCTCAGTGAAACACATTAAACTACATTCCCGGTAAACTGCGTGGCTCCGCGTTAGCGCCGTCAGCTCGTCCATTTTGTTATAAAGGGATTGAACATTCCCCATAACAATAGAGGGGAGACACGGCTTGAATTTTCTCCTTTCCATCCGCATATTCCGTGTCAACCCTCTCCCCTGACGTCGTTTCCCTCCTCTGCATCCCCGATGTGTTTTCCTCCAGAGATCGGGTGGTAAATCCGCTGGTCTGGCCACTATGCCGGCCGGCATTAGTGCGATCAGCAATTGTGTATTGTGTAATGAGTTCTATATCAACCACAATATCAGCAGTTCAATCATTTGTTGCCAATAATGACCACTATGTCCACAATGAACAAAAAACACAATGCAACATTTCTGTGATCTTTAGTTTTTCTTCTCTAGTTTATTAGTGGACCATTTAATGTATGTACAGTTCAAAATGGTAAAAGTGTAAATGGATGAAATCTTTTTTTTTTCCAAACGTACTTGAATTGATCAATGATTACATTTAATCTAAATTAGTGTGATACAATTAGGTATTTCAATTGGTTCAATGTTTTTTTTTTTTTTACACCATTCTTATCATTCTTGTCTTGGACATGTGGCAACATGTAGTTGGTTGTCATGGTGACTGCGAGCTGTGCTGCAGTCCCATCCAATTACGGTGGAAGACTGCCTCATAAAGGCGGGCGTAGAGCACCTGTCGGCCTCTTGCTTGCCGGGGGCTGGGTCACGTCACGCCTGTGCGTCCTCCATTTCCGCTTCTGTGTGGTGACAGGTGAGTTGCCGGCAGCGGCTGCATTTCTCCTTTATGTTGCCCATCCAGTGCTAATGTTAGTTGTAACTTATTTCATGAAGGCTCGCTTGGGTGTTGCTGCTGACTGTGCGCTGCTCACCACTTCGTATGCCACTCACTGATCGCCACTGGTCGCTCTTGTATCGCGCCGATCCCTCTGCTTCACGTCGTGTTGGCCGGGACTAGAGCTTTAATCGGGCCTTAAAAGTTAGGCCCGACCTGGCCCGAGCCCGACAGGATTCTGCCCGAACCCATTCGAACCCGAATGAACTCTCTTTTTTCAAAGCCTGAACCCGTTTACAGGCCGACAAATTCCAATGTACGCACACAGCTCTTTTTCAAGAATGAGTCGTTAATACTTTTTTTTTTAACATGATTTATTGACTATCGTAGGCTTTAGGCCACTTGGAACAAATAAAAGTATTTCTTGACAAATTAAAATAAACGAAACAACGAAAAATTGAAATAGCCTAAGACAAACGAAAAGGGACTTGCTTGCGGCTGCCTCTCCACAACCACCAATAGGCTACAAATATAAATAGGCAAACACTCCAATAAACAGTCTTTCTTAACAAATTAAATAACAATTCTAAATTATGATAAATTGCCGGCAATAACAAAATTAAGATAAAGGCTCCGCGGGATTTGCTTTGCAATTTCTCTCCATAATCAGGCCTCAACGCGACGGTGAACAGCAGCTGAAATTGAATAGAAGAATAATGCCAACAGTAACTTATATAGGTTACTCTGTCTACATTATGTATTTAATACTCAATTAATATCTAGTTGTAATTAGAAAAACCTTTACTTACCAAGATTAGGCTTCATGTTTTTGTGGAGGGAAATGATTGAATCCACTGTCGATGGCTTCAGCGCAGTCCTGTGCTCACTGATGGTGCGTCCAGCAGCACTGAACACCCTTTCACTGCTGCTGCTATTGGCCGGGATGCATAGAACTGATCTGGCTAATTTAGCAAGTTTTGGATAGGAGGGTTTGTTCATCTTCCACCAGCCAAGCACATCCATGTCATTATCCATGACAGCCGTTTCAATGTAGCGAGAGATCTCGTCATCTTCCCAGTCAGCTTGCTGTACATTTTCCCACTCCTCAAAATTCGCTCTTTTTGCCGGAGGATCAGCGGGTTCGACTCTGGAGAGCTCTGGGTATTGAATCTCCACACCTGGTGCATCTGCAGCGGCTGCGACCATAGCTTGCAGAAGAGTGCGGGCATGGGCATGTACGGCATTCCTGTCTGATTGTGACAACATTCTCAGCAGATTAAATTTTGGCCAGAGGAATATTGCGATCTTGTACAGGTCCTGCATTATCACTTTGCGCGCGAGCCAGTGCTCGTGCCTTTTACGCACGACAGCTTGCTGAGGGGAGTCCAGGGCATTAGGCTGACAGTAGCGTTTCAATCTCTCACACCAGAGACACACAAGATTAAGTGTTAGATACTTGTCTCCCTCAAGGTCCCACTGTGCTTCATAGAACGGCTTCAGAAAGTCTGTCAGAAAGCCCAGTGTGTCCGGTGCTATTTTTTCAATGCGCGCGCTCTCCCCTCGTTCCTTCAGCTTTCCATGGAGCTCGTGATAAATGGCCTGTATAGAAGTCAGTGTGAGGTACACCGTAGTGAACCGAGTGTCTCCCATTTGCAGCAATGTTTTTCACAGTTGTGCAGCCCACCCCGACTGTTTAACATACTTCACTAATAATTTAGCAGCAGAAATGGTATCTGCAATGTCCGGAGCAGCGTCGGCTTTGGATAACTCGGCAATGTCGAGTCCATGGCGCAGTACCGTATTAATGACATGATCAATGCAGTCCAATCTCTGGTATGGCAATCTCAGGTGCTGAGCCTACGGTGGTGGATTAGTGTCCTGGTCACGGTGTCCCCTTGTTGTTGTTTGTACTTGGTTGATTCTTTTACTTTTGTTTGCTCCGCGTGTGGTGTCCCTGGGATCCCTCTCCTTGGATGCGGTTCCTCACAGTAGGTCTCAGCACTGATTGGTTCCCCTTGTTTCCCCGTAGTGAGTGATTTGTTTTTTACATTGGTTTTAGAATAGGAATGTGTTTCAATAAAAGTGTTTTGTATTGTTGAACTGCTGTCTCTGCCTCATTGCATAAAGGACCTAAGTGCCTTCCTTCATTTTGGGGTTAGTTCACTTAAAAGAAATCCCTAGGTGAAATTCCCAGAGTGGCGTTGTCTGGCAACAATTACAATTGTCACACTGCCTTAAAAGGCATCACCCCCCCCCCAAACCTCGTGCCGCCACAGACACAAAAGACTGTCTCAATCTGGACGCTGGACAAGATGGTGACAGGTGTGTGTCATGGCTTGGCAGATGCTAAGGCTTCACCTTCCCAAATACCGTCTAGGGAAACGCCATCCGCATGTATCGGTAAAGTTAAAACACCATCAGTGTCTAATTTGATTAACATCAGATCACGAGAACTATCAAACATTCTGTCGCTGGTACTGTGTCTAATGATTGTGATCATCCTACCTCTATGGGGAAGCTGGCAGGCGGCCTGCTTGAGATCCTTCACTTAAAAGAAATCCCTAGGTGAAATTCCCAGAGTGGCGTTGTCTGGCAACAATTACAATTGTCACACATGCCCAAGTGACCCTGAAGAAGCTCTGGCGGAAGTAGGGCAGAGTGAAAGTGTGACCCCCATTGTGTTAGAACAGCCATGTGAAGCACCACAAACTGTAATTTTAGAGAAAGACCACCCGGAAGTGTTCACAGCCTGTGTTGTGACAAGATCTGGATTGCGGTCTCAAGAGCTGGTGGATGTTGAGGCAGCTGAATCTGTGGTCGATTTGTCTGAGACCTTTCTGGCTCAGTTGGCTGGAATGCAGGAAGGCAATCAATTTACCCGAGAAGCTCTGGTTAAAGCACAATGCAAAGAGCCTTCTATAGCATCCCTCAGGAATACGGCAATGTCCTTAGAAGAAAGCCAAGGGATAGCCACAGGGTATTATTTGCATCAAGATATTTTGATGCGAAAGTGGCGCCCATTGCGCCGCCCAGCGGATGAACACTGGACAGTACTCTCACAGGTGGTGTTACCCGGTGGTTTCAGGAAAGAGGCGATGCGTTTAGGCCACGAGAGTGCTTGGGCTGGTCATTTTGGTGTCCGGAAAACACAGGACAGGGTTATGCGACATTTTTACTGGCCTGAGGTGCGAAAAGATGTGACTAATTATTGTAGATCCTGCCATGCATGTCAACTGGTGGGTAAGCCCAACCAAAGTATTCCTGTTGCACCGTTGAGTCCCCCTCCGGTTATGGAGGAGCCTTTTTCTAAGGTGATAAAGTTCTGGTTTTGTTGCCCATGAATCAGCCTAAGTTGGGTCTTAAGTTCTGTGGACCTTATGGGGTAGTCAAGCATGTGGGTGAGTGCAACTATGTAGTCAGCACCCCTGAGCGTAGACAGAAAACTAGGTTGTGTCACATAAATCTGCTCAAACCTTACATCGAACGTGATGTTTAAAGCCCGGTGTGTCTTGTAGCAACTGGGGAGAGTAGCGAGCCTGAGGGGGGGAGGATGATCTCGAACCCCCAGAACCGGTAACGGCTCGCTTACTCAACTCAGGAATGCTAGTCAAGCTTAGCCAGCATTTAGAGTATCTTCAGCGTGAACAAGCACAAGACATTGCAGAACTTATAAAGAAGCACCCAAGCTTATTCAGGGACACGCCTGGTCTTACAGATTTGGTCTCACATGATGTAGATGTGGCACCCCCCCTAATGGATGCCGACTACGCCACCCCTTGAGTTAACCAGTATATAGTGGCATCGAAGCAAGAGGAACTCTGAGTGTAACAATGAGTATGCCAACACTGGTAAGGAACAGTTACAGATTCTTTATTTAATATTATAGAGGTGGTACAGGTTGGTCATTAAATACACAATGGGACGACCCCAACGGGAAGGTTAATTAGACAAAACCACTAGAAAGGAGGACACTACGGGAAGCTAGTCTCTTACAGGTGAACACACACCCCTTTGTTCGGGCAACACAGTCGATTACGCACACACTACAAACCTCACTTTTCCACTCCAAAAAGAAGACACACTGGTGGTGACTAAGGACACGAGTTCACACCACACCGCATCACAGCACTCTGTCACTAGGTAGTTATTAAGGAGACCTGCTTCCCAGTGCCTCTAAAGATCTATGGCTTGACAGATGCTAAGAGGGGGAGACTAAGGGTTATGGGGAAACACAAAAAAAACAAAACAAACAAACAAAACAAAAATACAGAAAACCCCTCTAACCTGTGGCTCGCAACACAGACAAGTCAAACGGACAGCCCACCGGCTAGAGGGAAAATCAAAATCATATGACCAGGAGTAGCACATACAAGCATACTAACAATCTAAAAAGAACAGCAGCTAGCACACCGTAAAACTGCGTCGGTCTAAAAACAAACAAACAAACACACACACCGTCAGATGTTCACATCCCACAACGTGCATTGCAACAGAGCCCTTGCTTAAACACACGGCGCCGAAAAGACGCGATAGCGTTACTGTGTAATCAGGAGTATCGGCGTGGTTACACATACCTGCGGCAGCGTTAGTGCAGTCACACTGAACCCACGTTGTTTACCCACGTTGTCCGGCCACATCTGCGCTGGCTCCCTCTCACGCTAAACAAACAGACACCCACTTAAATAAGTTGGCACAGACAAAATAAGAGCCACAGAAGAAGTGCATTCAGACATACCTGGACCAAGCCACAGCACCGACACCGCTGCCTTGCACAAACACCTCGCTAGTAGCATGGACGAGTTACTTGGCTAAGGACCCCAGGTGTTCGTACATATGCCCGTCTAAATTACAACCCCCCTCCTTGCTGCTAATCATGACGTCACCCAAGCACCAAGGGGAGAGAACCCTAAAACACTGCCCTCCCGTAACTAATTCCACATGCTACAATCCACCTCCTCCAAATAAATCGGCGGCCCGACGATGGCAGGTTATACTGCATTCTACTGCATATCTTGATGTTCCCTTTCCATTACTCTTCCCTCTTCCTCGTTCCTGATAGCAAAACCCAGTGGGAGTCGGTAGGGATTTGAGTGTTGGCCTGCTGTAGACCGTGCAGATTTCCGCAAGGACGGGGCCATGGACAAGGGGATGGTGTCGGGCACGGGGTCGGGTGCAGCGTCCACATCCTCAGGGGTAGTGACCCGGGGCAGCTCTGGCTCCTCCACAGGCTCATCCTCATAATATACCACGACCGTACCTCAAGAGGGGTCCTCCTCTGGGGGTGTAGGGACTGTAGGCAGGTTAGCTCTATGGGTTGCACGAGTACTCCTCTCCGGTTCTGGCCGCAACCCGTCAGGCACTGCTCTCAACTCAGACCTGTGGACATGTCGGACCGGTCCACCACCCTGGGGGGCCACAGTGTATACTACCCCATCCCTGGGGGGGTTTCGAATCACATGGAAGACGTTGCCATTCCAGTGGTCTTGAATTTTATTACGTCCCTGCACATGATTGCGCAGGTATACAAGCTGCCCTCTTTCAAACCCAGCATCGTTCACTTGGGCGTTGTGGTTCTGGTTCCGCTGCCGTGCCTGTTCCTCCGATCTTTGTCTAACCTGTTCTTGGGTCAGTTCCACGCTCTCCTGATGCTTCTGAATCCATTCCTCCAAAGCGTCTGCAGGTTGGGCTGTCTCCGGGATCCCAAGCAGGAAATCCACCGGCAATCTTGGGTGACGGCCGAACATGAGGTAATATGGAGTGTGCCCCGTCGTCTGATGGGGCGTGGTGTTGTAAGCGAAGGTGAGCTGGGGCAGATGGGTCGGCCAACGTCGCTTCTCTGCTGCTGGTAAAGTGCGCAGAAGGTCATGTAATGTACGGTTGAACCGTTCACATTGTCCATTGCCTTGAGGGTGGTAAGGGGTTGTTCTGCTTTTTTGAATACCATACATCTGACACAACTGCTGAATCAATGCGCTCTCAAAGTTACGCCCTTGGTCCGAGTGTATTCGCCCTGGGGGGCCAAATCGATGAAACCACTGCTGCACTAGCGCTGTGGCGACGGTGGCTGCCCTTTGGTCTTTGGTGGGAATGGCTTGAGTATATTTAGTGAAGATGTCTGTAAGGACCAACACATTCTCTCTGCCATCACTGGCAGGCTCCAGGATGGTGAAGTCAAGGGCTAAGATCTCATTGGGTTGGCTGGCTTGCAATGTGCCCCAATGTGGCCGAACTTTGGGCTGAACCGCCTTCCCCAGCACACACCTCTGACATCGTTGGCACCACTGCTCAGCATCTTGAGTCATCTTTGGCCAAAAACACCTGGTCCGTAGGAGCTGAAGAGTCCTCTCGATGCCTTGGTGTCCTTGATGGTCATGGACACTTTGCAATACTTCCTCTTGTAAACACTGAGGAAGCAGGACTTGAAACGTCTCTGGACCTCCCCCCGGAGCATGAATGCGGCGGTACAATACCCCCTCCTGTTCCACCAGGCGCTCCCACTGCCGGAGCAGGGCTCTACTAGCTCTGGACAACAGCGCACGCTCCTCGCCCCCTGGACGTCGCCCTTCTAGGTGATACTTGCGCACCGGTCCAATAACCGGATCTGCCTCCTGCAGCTGCCCGAGATCTTGCGGCGTGCGGCCAGGTAGTGCAACCATTTCCTCACACTGTATCTCCTGGGTGGGTAGCGACCACTCCTCTGCCAAAGCTCCCAGGGCCGGCACCTCCGTATCCATGGCAAATCTGTCCAGGTATTGCCGGGACAAGGCGTCAGCGTTTTGATTGTTCCTTCCTGGCCGATACTGGATGGTGAAGTTGAAAGAGGCCAGTTGGGACGCCCACCGCTGCTCAAGCGCTCCCAGCTTTGCAGTTTGCAGATGGCTTAGCGGGTTGTTGTCAGTCAAGATAGTGAAATGATTTCCCAACAAATACTCCCGAAACTTCTCTGTAACCCCCCACTTCAGCGCAAGGAGTTCAAGTTTCATGGAGCTATAATTGTCCATATTTCTCTCCGTTGGCCTCAGCCCTCGACTGGCAAAGGCGACTGGGCGGACTTTCCCATCATGCTCTTGGGACAGTATGGCTCCTAGGCCCCCGTGGCTAGCATCGACTTCAAGAATGAAGGGCTTCTTAAAGTCTGCATAAGCCAAGACTGGGGCGGAGGTGAGCCTTTCTTTAAGCAACTGGAAAGCACTTTCACAAGCTTCATCCCACGCTGCCATGAGGGGGACAGGGGGGGTCTTTCCCTTACGCCGGGGTCCACTCAACTTCCCTACTAAGTGGTGTAGAGGGGTGGCCAGTTTAGAGAAACCCTCTACAAATCGCCGATAATAGCTGGCAAAACCGAGAAAGGAGCGCAGTTCGGCGAGGTGTTTTGGGCGCCTCCACTCCTTCACGGCCTCGATTTTGGTAGGATCAGTTGACACGCCCTCCTCGGAGACCACATGCCCCAGGTAGCTCACTTGATGCTGAAAAAAGTTGCATTTGGAACGCTTGACCTTAAGCCCTTGTTTTTGCAGCCTTGCAAACACCTCCCCTAATCGCTCCAGGTGTTGCTCTACAGTGGCAGAAAAGATGATTATATCATCAAGGTATAAAAGAACAGATTGGTACCTGCAGTCCCCAAACATGCGCTCCATAAGCCGCTGAAACGTGCCCGGAGCGTTGCAGAGACCAAATGGCATCCTATTGAACTCAAAGAGGCCAAATGGAGTGCAAAAGGCAGTCTTGGGTTTGTCCTTCTCAGCCACAGGGACCTGGTTGTAACCACTCGCGAGGTCCAGTGTGGAGAACCACTTTGCCCCCGACAGGGCATCCAAGGACTCTTCAATTCGGGGGAGGGGATATGCATCACGACGGGTCTTTGCATTCAACTGTCGATAGTCTACGCACAATCTAAGACTCCCGTCCTTCTTCGTCACCAGGACGATGGGGGAAGAGTATGGGCTACAACTTTCTCTAATAACCTGGCTATCCAGCAGTGTTTGAATGTGCGCTTTCACTGTCTCGTACTGGGAGGGTGGGATCCGTCTGTATGGCTGACGAACCGGGGCATCGTCTAGTACGGGGATTTCGTGCGTGATTAGGGAGGTGCACCCTAAGTCTCCATCGTCCCTGGAGAAAATATTGTTGTACTGGGCGAACAGAGTTTTGGCCTGAGTAGCTTGCTGTTGGGTGAGTCCCTCGAAGTCAGGGGAAAGAGTGGCCGTAGCCACAGGGTCTGTGATCACTTCTTGAGTGGACACGTATGCACAACAGTCCTCCCAGGAAGGGTCTACCACAATGGATGCGGTCCCTGTAGCAGGTGCGACTACTGCTTGAACTGTGCCAATGGTGCGGCGTGGGTACAGCCATACGTCAGTGTTATTGACATTGACTACAGGGGCGTAAGCAATGCCCTTCCGTGCTGAAACAAGGGTGGGGGACACAAGGAGGCCTTCGGGCAACTGCTCTTCATCAAAGCTCAGTGGCTCCAGCAAAAACTCCGCTGACTCTATCTGAGGGCATGTCACGGGGACCATGGTGAGACAGCCGGCCGCAATACAAAAGGAGGCCTTTCCCTGAATCTTCACCTTAAAGGGTTTGACCGCATCAACGACAGCCTGGATCTTCTCACATTGCCTCAAGGCACGTTGTGCTGCTGGGGCCGCCGACCTAACTGGCAGAGAGCGGAAGAGCTGGGAGCCATGCTGCTCGAAAAGTACCTTATAGCATTCCCCTAAGATATTCATGCCCAGAATGCCTGGCAATACCGTCTTACGGCTGTGGAGAGTCACATCCTCCGGGTCCCTGACAATCAGTACCCCCCTCCCAGGAATACATTGCCCCAGAACCGTTACGTCTATCTCAACATAGCCAATGTACGGTATATCTAGACCATTAGCTGCCTTCAAGCCTAACCAGTTGCAGTCTCTCTCCTGCAGATGAAGGAACTCTTTGTTGAAGAAACTCTCAGTAATTGTTGTGACCATTGACCCAGTGTCAATTAAGCAGGAAACCATTACGCCCCCCATTTCCACGCTCAAGACCGGACATTTCCCCACTAACTGACTGTAGGGAGAAGAAAATATGGAACCAGAGACCTCCCCTCCCAGTGTGTGGCTCTGCACACTGGGGGGCGCTAGTTTCCCAGATGGCTGCTGGAGTTATTGGCAGGGGCCCTTGGCTGACTAGTAGAATTGTCAGGGGGTGGACGGGAAACTGGCCTAAAGCTACTCTGAGGGCGGGCTGTCTGACAGTAACGCGCTATGTGTCCAGGTTGGTCGCATCGGTGACAAATAGGTTGGCCATCAGGGGCACGTCTAAACTGACCCCCTCGGTGTGTCTGAGGAGCCGAGGCTTGATGACTAGACTGTGTCAAATGTTTTACCAAAGAATCTATTTGGGCTTGTTGTTTGGGGACAATATCTTTCAGTTCAGCTAGTTCAGAGTTTGGAGTACAGGTGATCTCACATTGTGACGTATACTGAGTTTCACTCACGATGTGCCCCTTAGGGCGGTGGCTCCGGTCGCGGCATGCCTGTCCCTCCTCCACCCACCGAATGGCTTCACACCGTACGTCTAAGAGTGTAAATGTTTCATTAGCCCGTACCAGTCTCTTAAGTTCTCTCCGCAACATGTGGTCATTAACATTTTCACAGAACTGGTCACGCAATACTAACTCAGGATTAGCTATGGCATTTTCTTTGGACAGTTTCACCTTTTCCACCAGTTCCATCAACGCATGGGAAAACTCAAAAAGTGACTCATTTTCTTTTTGCTTCCTATCAAAAAAACGTTGTTGCCAAAACACATAGGACTTTGAGCACCCATATACCTCTTTTAAAATGTCCAGAATTTGTGTTGGGTTTTCTCTTACCGCTGCCGGTCTATATTTGATTTCATTTCGGGCTTCGCCCTCTAGATGGTCATACAAAAACATAGCTTTTTCAAAATCAGACATATATCTTGACCGGATACAGTTTTGAGCCTCCCCAATCCACTCTTCAATGGGAAGCGATCCCAAGGCGACAGAGCCAGAAAACTTTGGGCACCGCCTCTCTCTAGGGAGATACAAGGCCTGTTCCCGTCGCACCGGCAGGGGACCCTCGTCACCGACCATATCCCCCGCACCTCCATTTCTGGCACGAGACAGTCTCTCATTTTCAACTCTGAGCCGGTCCAAGCTTTCCCGCAGCTGCTGTAGCTCTGCATGGCTCCTTCGTCGGGCTCGTTCATCTTGTCGCCAGCTGCTGTTCTTAAACCACACGCGCACACACACACACACACACGCTACTCCCTTGACCAACCTAACAACACTCCACAAGGGAAAAAAAATATCCTGCCGACAACGCCAAATGTGGCACCCCCCTAATGGATGCCGACTACGCCACCCCTTGAGTTAACCAGTATATAGTGGCATCGAAGCAAGAGGAACTCTGAGTGTAACAATGAGTATGCCAACACTGGTAAGGAACAGTTACAGATTCTTTATTTAATATTATAGAGGTGGTACAGGTTGGTCATTAAATACACAATGGGACGACCCCAACGGGAAGGTTAATTAGACAAAACCACTAGAAAGGAGGACACTACGGGAAGCTAGTCTCTTACAGGTGAACACACACCCCTTTGTTCGGGCAACACAGTCGATTACGCACACACTACAAACCTCACTTTTCCACTCCAAAAAGAAGACACACTGGTGGTGACTAAGGACACGAGTTCACACCACACCGCATCACAGCACTCTGTCACTAGGTAGTGATTAAGGGGACCTGCTTCCCAGTGCCTCTAAAGATCTATGGCTTGACAGATGCTAAGAGGGGGAGACTAAGGGTTATGGGGAAACACAAAAAAAACAAAACAAACAAACAAAACAAAAATACAGAAAACCCCTCTAACCTGTGGCTCGCAACACAGACAAGTCAAACGGACAGCCCACCGGCTAGAGGGAAAATCAAAATCATATGACCAGGAGTAGCACATACAAGCATACTAACAATCTAAAAAGAACAGCAGCTAGCACACCGTAAAACTGCGTCGGTCTAAAAACAAACAAACAAACACACACACCGTCAGATGTTCACATCCCACAACGTGCATTGCAACAGAGCCCTTGCTTAAACACACGGCGCCGAAAAGACGCGATAGCGTTACTGTGTAATCAGGAGTATCGGCGTGGTTACACATACCTGCGGCAGCGTTAGTGCAGTCACACTGAACCCACGTTGTTTACCCACGTTGTCCGGCCACATCTGCGCTGGCTCCCTCTCACGCTAAACAAACAGACACCCACTTAAATAAGTTGGCACAGACAAAATAAGAGCCACAGAAGAAGTGCATTCAGACATACCTGGACCAAGCCATAGCACCGACACCGCTGCCTCGCACAAACACCTCGCTAGTAGCATGGACGAGTTACTTGGCTAAGGACCCCAGGTGTTCGTACATATGCCCGTCTAAATTACAACCCCCCTCCTTGCTGCTAATCATGATGTCACCCAAGCACCAAGGGGAGAGAACCCTAAAACACTGCCCTCCCGTAACTAATTCCACATGCTACATAGATACAGGGGAGGCTGCCCCAATTAAGCAGCACCCGTATCGAATTCCACCTTACAGACAAGAGGCTGTTATGGCTGAGTTACAATATATGCTAGAGATTGGCGCCATCGAAAAGGGTACCAGCGAATGGAGCTCTCCTTTGGTACCGGTTCTGAAGCCAGATAAAACAGTACGCCCATGTATCGATTTTAGAAAGGTAAATAGTGTGACAAAGACAGATGCTTATCCCATCCCTCGGTTGGAGGATTGTATCGATCGAATTGTTCAGGCTAGCTTTGTATCCAAGTTTGATCTTTTAAAAGGATACTGGCAGGTGCCATTAACTCACAGAGCGAAGCAGGTGTCAGCTTTTTGTACTGCTGATCAGTTATGCCTGTGTCGAGTGCTGCCTTTTGGTATGAAAAACGCCCCTGCAACCTTCCAAAGGTTGATGAACACCATTACAGCAGGGTTAGCCAATGTGGTAACATATATTGATGATGTTGTTGTTTTTAGCTCATCATGGACGGATCATATTGTGCACATTGGTCAGCTGTTTGAGAGATTGGAAGCTGCTGACCTGGTTGTGAATCTCCCTAAGTGTGAGTTTGGGAAGGGCCAAGTTACCTACCTAGGCCACTTAGTAGGGAGTGGATCAGTTAGGCCTAGACAAGCGAAGGTACAGGCAATTGCAGATCTTCCCACTCCTACAACGAAGAGGCCAGTGGCGAACCGTGAGCACTACAGCTGGGCCTTCACCTCAGTCATCACCGCTGAGAAAATAAATCTTCACGGAAAAAAGCAACAGTACGATGAATTGAAAGGGTTCAACAAATGCAATCCGACTTTAATTAACGATGACGAGGATGTTAACAAATAGACCATAACATCGATAACATTCTCCGCAACAAGAAACATCTCAAAATTAAATAAACATACATAAACATATTCTAAAGCCAAAATCTGGAAATATAAAATGAAGTCACCCAGAGTGTCACCCCACGACGCTGCTGACACGGACACCGAGGCTCATTTCATCACCCCAAAGGTTTTCAAACTGACCGTCACTTGCAGGTGTGCCGCAGAACCTTGATGTCGGTGGGCTGACTTTGTCAGATTTGTAAGGCTGACAAATTCAGCGCGTTTTCAGTTGTAAAAAGCAAACAACTCCACCAGTACAGCATGTTTGTTTTATAACAGCCCGCCATCCATGGATATCGCTGATCATTTTCGGTCTTGAAATGCCTTTCCACTTTCTTAACCTTTTTTTTTTTAATTGGTCTTCCGTTTTTTTTATTATTTATAGTTTTTCTGTGAAAGGACGCCTTGAAAAAGGCCATCCGATCAAGCTAGCCACAACGTAATTCTCCTCTGACGCCATTTAACTTTCAATCTCAATCTCTCAACCACTTTCACCACTCCGCCAAGTTTTACCTATGTGACAGAGTGGTGAGAACGGTTGAGACTCAGCCACTATGTGATAGGTTAGGACTTCGTGAAGGCCTAAGGTCTTATTTTTTTTGTCCCGCCCACTTGAAATCGAACCGTGATTGGTCAATCTGCCCCTCACTCTCCAGGCCAAAACATATAGCTAGGCCTTCTGCAGTAATTGTGAAGTCCTAACCAATTAATGAGCCAGCTAAACGGGCCTTGATAGAGACGAACGATTCTGATTGGATAACATGTTTTAGGGACCGTAACCATTTCATTGCAGATGTGAGATGAGAGAAAATTTATTAAATGTATTGTACTAAATTAAATAAGATATGAATTAAAAATAATAATAAAAATAATTTAAAAAATAATTAAATAATAATAATTATTTCTTATTTAATATGTTTTGGTCCAGAATTTTGTTAGGCCTTCTCTGAAGGCGTAGAAGGCCCTGAGGGTTCCCCACTGGAAGAGGCAGTTAATGCGCTTACTCGGGATGAGTGGATTTTACCGGCGTTTTGTGCCCAACTTCGCTGATGTTGTAGCTCCCCTCACAAACCTCTTGAAGAAAGGCGTAAAGTTTGTGTGGACGCCCGAGTGTCAGAGTGCAGTAGAGAAGGTGAAGGCTATCTTGTCATGTGAACCGGTGCTAAAGGCCCCAGATTTTGTGGTGGCTAAAGCACATATCTTAACAAAAGTAAGAGGGTTCTGGGAGGCCGCAGTTTGAATGATCAATACTTTATTATCGCTTGCAGCGAAGCAACACAAAGCCTGAGTCGGTTTGCAAAGTGACTGCCGCACATCCCCCGTGTGCCCCTTTTTTTCCTGTTTTCCAAGCATGATGTCATCACCTTAAACATCCTATACCATACACAAATGGTCCTTCCTTCCTTTATTGCCGGTGCCCATCCTCCCCATGCCTGTTCTGACCACCACTAAGCAGGCACCTTAAAGATAACATGGGGTGAACCAGGGGGTGACCCTTGGGTTGAACCCAGGGAGGTATTTATGAGTGAGCATCTGTTTCCTTCCACAGTTAGTTCATGCTTTACATGGAAAACCCAACGATTGTACTAGTCTTAACTTGGTTAATATCTTCCATATTCCCCCCTTTGGGGTTTACCAAGTCCCAAAAATTATGACTACATATTACAACCTTTGGTATTGGTGTCTTATAAGTGTGAACTTATAATCTCATTTCATAGTGATATAGTGATTCAGACTTCAAGTTCTCCGACCATCAAATGTGGCTCTCATCAGAGACTCAGGCCTTCATCACGAGGTACATTGGGATAAACATCTACTTCCCTGTCCTAATGCCCAATTACAGGAATGTAGTAAAAATCCCCATGCACCTCCTCAGTCCTCCTGGAGTAAACCTATCTTTTGTAGGGAAAAACCTCCTTCTACGGGATTGTTTCTCGTCATATCACATGAAAATTCAACTCAGCATTCAACAATCAATGAGCATATTATGAAATGGTGACAATGAGATAAACAGATGAATATCAGGTAAATCAAAAAGAAAAAACACACAAAATATAAAACTACTAAATGACTTGCTAATTCAACAATTATCAAGTCAAAACTATCACACTACTATAAGTTGAAACATATGTGTATATTTCTAACAAATTATACTAATAACCAACCTAAACTACTTTTATCATGCAAAACAAAAAACGTAGAGATTGTTGGGCAATGTTGTTGTCGATGTTTCTTTGCCTTCAGATTGTTGACACAGCTTCACTTGGAAAGGCTACCAGCATGATCAATGTGATCCTCCTCACAGTCCAAGTGCTTCTCAAGGATTAAACTAGCATTGGCTCACATTCCTCCTCCTCATCATCACTACGGTCATCGGTTCTCACAGGCACCCATTCTAGCCTATCTTTCTCTGCCATGTCTGCTACAGCAAGGACCATCACTTTAGCCATCTTAGATGCTGTTATGGATCTCACTATAGGAATAAAACAGCAAAAAAGTAATCCCATTATCATTAGTACTGCCAAGAGTATTAGACCTATGTTTACAATCATATTTCCCCATTTACCCCATCTAAGTGTGAGCCACCTAAACCAATCCTGGCCAAATCCTGCGTTGTTTTTTACCTCCTGTCTTAGACGTTTAAGTTTGTTCATTGCTAGAGTAAATGATCCTTCAGGTGCGGTATTATTTGGAATAAAGGTACAGCACATGTCTCCTATGAGAGCACATACTCCTCCTTTCTCTGCTAATAACCAATCTAAGGCTTGCCTATTTTGCCAAGCTACAGCACTTGTATTGTACAAAGATCTTTGGCTTTCGGTTGAAGATCTACTTTTGTTTCCCACTCTACATTTGGAAACTCACCTTTCCTCATTCCTAATTTATATTTATCTTTTAGATGGTCCTGCTGATCTTCTAATGTTACTGTCAAACACCAATGTATATGACCTTTCTGGATACCTATTTTACACCGACCTTGTCCAATATCAAATGGACCGTATTCCTGGTGAAAGCCTACCAATCATAGCATTGTCTCTCCTAACTCTACCTCAAAAGTAATTTGTTCTCTTGATTTTAGTTCTTGAGAGGGTATTTGGGCTTGTAAGACCACTTGGCTTACTCGTCTCAAATACCTCAGAACCGGCTGTTCCTGCGACACTCTCATGTTATCCCTAGTACTGTCTCTTGATATCTGGCTACTCCAGTCCTGTTGTGTCATTGGTGCTTCCTCCGTCCTTTGGCTCCACCCTTGGGCCAATGGAATCTGCCAGAGGCTGTAGAGTATCAGGAACATGGTCATCTGCTTCAGCATCCTCAGCTGGGTGCAGTTGCTCCTGGCTGGGTTGGGTCTTGTCCTTCTGGGGCTGTTGGTTGGGTCTGGATGCGTCAGCATCCTGATCTTTCCCTGGCTCCTCTCTTGTTCTTGGCTGGGTGACTCTTGTGCAGTGGTTGAGGTGGTACCAGGTGGTGCTTCCCTCCACCTGGATGGCAGTTGGCGTTGCTCTGATCACCTTGAATAGTCCGTCTCTCCTTGGCTCATTCCACTTTCTCCGGAACACTTTTATGTAGACCTGGTCACCGGGCTCCACCCCCCTTGGAGGGTCATCTTCCGGCTCTGGAGCTCTGCTTTTTTCCTGTTTGAATATAAGCTTGTGTATAGCAGTTAGTTGTCTGACATATTCCCTTATTTCCAATTGTAATTGTTCCAATGGAGGGCCCTTGTGGGGTCCTCTGAGCGTAGGTGCAGGCATGGGTCGACCCATAAGCATTTCATGCGGAGTTAGATGTGTCATTCTGTTAGCTTGCATGCGATAAGTCATTAGTGCTAGTGGTAGTGCATCAATCCAATTCATTTTGGCACTTGCACATATTTTATTTATTTTTGTCTTAAGTGTGCCATTCACCCTTTCCACCATTCCTTGTGACTGAGGATGATACACACAACCCAACCTTTGTTTGATGTGTAGATGCTGTATTACTTGTTTCACAGTTTTCTGGATAAATGCTGAGCCATTGTCTGAGCTTATTTCTGTCGGAATTCCAAACCTCGGCATAACTTCTCTCGTCAAGAATTTGATTACAGTAGCTGCACTTTGATCTTTTGATGGGACTGCTTCCACCCATCTGCTAAATCTGTCTATGACCACTAACATGTACCTTTTTCCATTCACCTTCTTAATCATATCCACATAATCTAAGACCAAATGTCTAAATGGTCCCTCAGGTGTAGGAATGTGTCCCAATGGAGTTGTGATTGTTTTTCTTACATTGTTTTTTGCACATATCTCACATTCATTAAGTTGATTATCAACCATTGTTTGCAAATATGGTGACCAAAAACCTTTTTGTCGAATTTTCCTCATTACTCCCCCCCTTGCGCAATGGTCAAAACCATGCGCATTAGTGATAAGTAAACCTAACAACGCCGTAGGCGCCAACATCATCCCATCATGGGTTCCCCATAACCCTGTGGGGGTACGTGCAGCACCCCTCTTTAACCACATGTTTTGTTCATAGACTCCAGCCTTTTCTTGCATGCGGACAACATCTTCTTCAGTAGGTGCAGCTTCAGGCATGACCAATACTGCCTGGACCGCCCTGCTACTGTTTGAGGCTACCCTGGCAGCCTCATCTGCAGCATTGTTACCTTTGATGACATAATCATGACCTTTCTTATGAGCCTGACATTTGATTATTGCCACTTGCTTGGGCAATAACAGTGCCAACATCAATTCCACAATCTGATCACAAGGTAATATGGGAGACCCATCTGTTTTCTTAAATCCCCTCATTTTCCATACTGCTCCGAACAAATGACATACACCGTGTGCATACGCAGCTCTGATGTAGCTACCCCATTTTGTCATTGTTACATTTACCTGCTGTTGAATGTCTCCTTTCCAGTAGACATTTGCTGTGTCTGGCTCTGATAGCACCATTTGAGATGTCGCTGTAGTGTCAATTAGTATGCCTTGAGGTGTGCATAATATTTGTATTCCTAATTTACATAATGCATCTCTCCCTATTAGATTGACCGGCATGGTGTCCGATACCAAAATGGGTATTTCAGCTGTACGTCCATGTAATTGTAGCGTTACTGGAGCTGTCACTGGTATTAACTGTGTTTGTCCCGAGAATCCTACAGTTTTGATAATTTTTTTCGCCATTGGGAGGTGAGAGGCATATTTTGAACCTACACATGTGTAAGTTGCTCCAGTATCTGCCATCATTGGTGTGCCTCTATCATTTATTAGAACCTGCAGTATTGGCTCCTCATCAGCCTGTTTCGTAATTGCTACATGCTGACCCTCCCCTTGTGGATTCTCTGGGCAGCCCTAGTAACCTTGACCCATCCAGGGTCCTGCTGGGTACTGATTATATTCTTCCTGTCCTTGCTGTCTCTGTCCCCTCTGTCTCTGTTGCTGAACTGGGTGGAAAGGAACTGTTGGACAGTTCCTGCTCATATGACCATCCTGTCCACATGACCAACATTCATTGAACCTTCTGAACTGATTGGGTGGCCCCTGTCTTTGGCCATATCTTGGCTGACCCTGTGGTCTTCTGTATTCATTAAACTGTCTCTGCCTATACCCATTGTTAGTCCCTTGTTCTCTATTATGGGTGAATACATCAAAAATTGGTGTGGTGGGTAACCCTTGGGTCTGAGGCTGTTGCACTAGGGGAGAGGACGTCTGCTGTGGAACTGCAGAAATGTTCATCTGAGGTAGGGGCTGCTGGACAACAGGTGTCATTGTGGCTGACTCTGCAACGACCGCCTGTTTTTTCTTGTCTTTGTCCTTTCTTGTTATTTCCTCCAACTGGAGCTGAGATAACTTTCTCTGCACCTCTCTGCTTTGTTCTTGCATTTTTTTGTTCGTTTTGACGATATCTTTCCACTGCATGGACCAGATGATCGCTGAACTCTTTATGAGACTTTGATGAGATCAGTCCCACCACATCTTCTAGCTTGTTCCGAACTGTGCTAGGCAATGTCTCTATTATGGAAGTTCTAAACAGGATGGAGACCAGTGGGTCTTGCTCTGGGTCTCGGTCTGTTTCCAATCTCCATCTCATGACTTGCTTCTCCAGGAGGGATGCAGGATTCTCTGTGTCACCGATTGTGGAGCCCCTCAGGTTCTTGTGGTCCACATGGGTTGGGTATTCACTTCTTAGCGCCGCCCAGGTGTTTGGTCGGTAGATGTCAAACGTTGTTCCATCAACGCCTTCATCCAGTAGGTGTTGCAGACCCCCATTTTGCAGTACACTCTCCATCTTGGCAATACCTAGCACTCTAGCCAACAAAGCCTTCAGGTCCCCCACCGCCATCAACTTCCCTACTGTATTCTCCTCAAATATCCTGATCCACTTTGAAGCCCCATTGTGTATGTTAGGGAGTCTAGATACTAATCCCTCTAGGTCCTGTGATCCCCATGGGACATACTGAGCTTGTTGTCCTTTAACCAGAATAGGATAAACACCTGCATAAGTTTTTTTCCTCCTCTCCTTTTCTGACTTCCTAAGTTCTTCCTGTAGTTCAGCCACTAGGGGGGCTGTGAGGGATGTCACTGCATCTGGGTGGTGGGCCCCCCTCCCAGCTGCATTCCTTCTCTCCCTCCCTAGGTTTTCTAGAAGGTTTTTTTTTCCTATCTGAGTTGCTGAACTACCTTGTCTTGCATACATATCATAACCCCTCCTATCACTATCCCTCTCATCTCTTTCACTGTCACTATCCCATTCCTTTACTGCTCCTTTAACCCCTTTGTAACAATCCATGTGTATGTGTGGTCCGCATTTTTCTCCATGATCCTCATTTTCTCTGTCAATTTCTATCTCTCCTTTTATATTTACTGTTCCTGAAATCAGTGGGTATAATCCTGTGTGGTAGGGTGGTGGACACTTTTTAAGGGGTGGTGGTTTTAGTTGTTCGGCCCTATTGACCATTTCTCTTGTTACCTTTTCTTTTTTCCTCCAATTCTCTCCTTCCTTCTTAAACATGGACAATATCAGCTTTTCTCTTTCCCTTTTCTCCACTGATTTCTTTCCTGTTTTGTTACACTTGTAATTTTTTAACATTACTTCCATCTCCTCACACAGAACCACATCAAATGTCCCTTCCTTTGGCCATTTTGTTCCTTGTTTAGCGGTTCTCTTTTCCCATTTTTCTGAGATTTTTTTATTTCATCTTTATTTAAGGGGTTATTTTTACATAGTATTTCTACCGCTGATGCTGGCATGGTTACTTTTTATAATAAGGAGTTTTCTACTTTTTGAAATTATTATTTTTATTATTATTATCTATTATTATTATTATTATTATTATTATTATTATTATTATTATTGAACTGTGTCCTAGCGTGGGGTGTACAACTCCCTCCCACCTTTTCTAACTCCTAGCTCTGTTCCTCTTCAACTTTCTTTTTCCTTTCCTCCCTACTTAACTCTCTGACTCTCTCTCTTTATTTTCCTCTCTGGTGTTGCAGCTCCTCCGGAGCTGCTCGACCCCCACCTTTTCACTTTTCTCCTCTCCTCCTTTCTAACCCCTGCTCTCTACAGACTTCCCAAACCACTCTGCTCGATCCTGTTATTATTTTGTATTTTTAGGTTAGTTGTTAATTATAATACCTTATCTTTATCTATATCTCTATCTATCACTTCTAGCACTCGTCCTATGCTCCTACTCTCAATTAATTAACTACAATGGACGAAGACACAATTCTCTGACTTTGCAGACCCTTTCTCTCTTGAAAGGCGGTATCTCAGATTTACCAACACAAAACAAAGCTCCCGATCAAGCTTAACACAAATAACTCTTCCAACCAAGTGAGGCCTCCTGTCAGAGGGAGTGTCTCAGACTTTTAAACTTAAAAATGGATAATCATATGAGTATCGGTTACTCCTACACCTTATTCTCAAATACTTTCCTCAACAGTTTTTGAGAAATGTATGTATTTTGTTTTTGAATGAGGATCCTTCAGTATCACTGATTTAACAGATCAGTTATAAAATTAATAAAATAGACACCATCTTAAGAATAGCCACTGAGCGTTTGTCCTTACGCCTTTAATGGACTACCTTCGTGGCCATCCGTGGCCAAAAACAATGGCGATCCTTCAGTATCACTGATTTAACAGATCTGTTATAAAATTAATAAAAAAAACACCATCTTAAGAATAGCCACTGAGCGTTTGTCCTTACGTCTTTAATGGACTACCTTCGTGGCCATCCGTGGACAAAAACAAAGTACTGTCCCTACTCTAACAATGAATTTAGTTATTTGATCGTTTCCCAATGTGTCCAAATTATTATACTCTACCCGAGCAGACCTTACCCAAGCTTATCTTGGTAAGCGGTAACCGCAGAGTTAGGATCTAACCAAGCAGTCCCTAGCAGCGCTACTAGGCGGTATGTCAGAATCCCCAATCTGACCAAGCAGACCCTCCCCTTAGGAGGCGGTATCTCAGATTACTTTTCTCAATCTCTAAAGTCTGACGAAGCGGACCCTCCCCGTAGGAGGCGGTATCTCAGACAAACAATCCAATCTGACGAAGCAGACCCTCCCCGTAGGAGGCGGTATCTCAGATTTCCACAGCCTGATGAAGCGACCCCTCCCCTTAGGAGGCGGTATCGCAGACTACCTGCCCGTTCAGCCCTTTATAATACTTCTTCACTAATTGTACTATAAAGCGGTATCCACAGGATTTAAAAATAAAAAACAATTTACCCTAATACAACATTTACTAGGGACCTGCCGTTCTTCCAGTGCAATATCTATACTCTAATTATACTACAAAAGGACAGCCACAGGATTTAGGTTAGGAAAATTTACCCTACTAGTGTAGGGACCTGATCGTTCAACCCTCTGCAGTATCTATAGTCCAATTCGTACTACAAAGCGGTACCCACAGGCTTTAACAAAAATACAAACATTTCAGCAATTTAGTAAACCACAGAGCATTATGGTTAGTCAATTCAGTATATCACAGAGCATCATAGTTTGTTAATAAACCACAAAGCATTATGGATAACACATGAATTAGTAAACCACAATAACCATGATTTGATGCTGAGCACTCATTCCCGGCCTCCCCTCTTTTTCTTTACACACTGGTTTATTTTTTGGAGAAACACTTGACTTACTGCTTAGCGTTAGGATGGGTCGAGCACAGATCACACAATTTTCTATAACTAATAGGCAAGAACGTCGCTTACCTTTTTATAATGAGTGGCCACTCGTAGTGTGGTCTGTGCGGACGCCAACCCGCAGCGAAGCAGTCGTCTTGGCCCCTTTTGCTGTTCGTGACGCCAAATTATGTGGTGGCTAAAGCACATATCTTAACAAAAGTAAGAGGGTTCTGGGAGGCCGCAGTTTGAATGATCAAGACTTTATTATCGTTTGCAGCGAAGCAACACAAAGCCTGAGTCGGTTTGCAAAGTGACTGCCGCACATCCCCCGTGTGCCCCTTTTTGTCCTGTTTTCCAAGCATGATGTCATCAACTTAAACATCCTATACCATACACAAATGGTCCTTCCTTCCTTTATTGCCGGTGCTCATCCTCCCCATGCCTGTTCTGACCACCACTAAGCAGGCACCTTAAAGATAACATGGGGTGAACCAGGGGGTGACCCTTGGGTTGAACCCAGGGAGGTATTTATGAGTGGGCATCTGTTTCCTTCCACAGTTAGTTCATGCTTTACATGGAAAACCCTACGATTGTACTAGTCTTAACTTGGTTAATATCTTCCATAATTTCACGGTTCCATTCAGGTTGGCAGTGGATGCCTCAGACCTAGGCATTGGGGCTGTCCTACTGCAAGCGGATTTCCAGGGAATAGAGAAGCCTATAGCCTACTACTCTAAAAAGCTGAATCGTCATCAGCAGCGGTACTCAACCATCGAAAAAGAGGGGTTAGCCCTGGTGCTAGCCATACAGCACTTCGAGTTCTATGTGGCAGGTAGTCAGAAGGAGTTGTTGGTTTATACAGACCATAATCCCCTCGTCTTCATTGAAAAGTTTAAAGGGAAGAACCAGAGGCTTTTCAGGTGGAGTTTGGTCTTGCAATCGTATAATCTGGTGATCCAATATCTGCCAGGGAAACGGAATGTCATAGCAGACACGTTATCCAGAGGGTGAACCGCATTCTCTCTGTTGACAATTACAGGCTAATCCCATGAGGGCAAGGAACGGGGTGAGCAAGGCGATGTCTGATAGGACTAGAGGTTTTGGTACTGAGTTCATTGTCCCGGTATACTGTTATGTTGCTCTTTGTGCCAGAGACTAGACAGTTATTGTGGGATTAGTCGCCAAAGTCGTATGTAAATATTTGTCTGTAGAAAGCGGTAGATTTGCCTTTATAAGGGATGTTGCCATTTAGGTCTATAGAACAGACCGGTGGTTTTAGAAAAATTCAAAATGTCTTACTATAAACAATGTAAAAGGGAGAGAGGAAAAAAATAAATAAAAAATAAATAAAAATCTTTGTATATAGCTTTTGTTTCTTATAAGGGGGAGGGACTGTTACGGACGGGTTAGGTCTCGTTTCCTTTATTTTCTTTTGTTTGGAGCTGGTTGGTTGATATGTGATGTGTAGGTGTCATCATGATGACACCGGTGACGTCACCTCCGGTCCAGTGGCGCGAGCGGTGAGTGCTAATTTAACACACCTGGAAGACGCCGCAGGAGAAATAGACTGACTTACCACATGGACGGACGTGCGGACTCTACACACACTTCTAGTGGCCGATACAGAGATCGCCCTCCGAAGCACTTCCCCTTGTGAAGACGGTCGGGTAGCTTTGAGTGTAAGACACTACTATCACCTGATCATCATCCGTCCCATGGATCTTCCTCTCCCTCATACCTTGAACTACTAACTCGGTCAGCACGCTTGAGCTGGTCCGCTCAGGAGAGCGGAGCGCGGGCTGCATGAACGCCGAGAACGGACGCTGTCGTGGAGACCGAGCAGCTGGAACCGCCATCAGACCGGTGAGCCCAGCTATGCTCTTCACTCACCTCTGTCCGCCAGCCAGCTCTGTGTTGTCTTTCCTTTTCGTATTGTGACGTTGTGGGATAACAGGAACAGGTGATACACCTGTTCTCAGTCACACCATAACAATAAGCTTGCGACCATGCTGTGTACCATCCGTCGTCTCTGTGGTGACATCCATCTCAACCCTGGGCCGGGAAACAGTAGGCTTCCTCTTCCTCAAGACGAACTCGATCTAACTCCGCTGGAACTTGGAGATGGCCAGCACGGCTACACTACACCTGGCGACCTTGGGCCTGTTGCGTAAGCCGTTATTCACCTCTCCAATGGCGAGCGACTTGATTACACCAAAGAACAAGGAAACACTGATATCGGTGCTCTTAAACTGGATAATCCGAAATACGGACTGCTTACTTCAACGTCAATATCCGCACAAATGTGCAACAACAGTGTAAACAATAACAACAATGGCTGCCAACAAACTCACGGGGCAGAAAATACGGTCTCAGTCCCACCGCTAACAGCTCGACAGCAGACGTGCATGTGATTTCCTTCGTGGTAACATGTCCCGGGTTGCACCATTTGGAGTTAACAAAGACGGCAAGTCCACCACCCGACTTCTTACAGCTCTGTTTGTCTCTGTCCGCCCGAACTAGCGTGAAACCAGCTAGTTCCACTGAGCAGTCTGGTATCTTCCCGTTCAGCCATGTCTCCGTCAGGCACAACACACTGCACTCCCGGTACTCGCGCTGTCCGGTAATGAGGGCTGATAGTTTGTCCATCTTGTTGGGCAGTGAGCGTACATTCCCCATGATAACTGACGGAAGACGGGGCTTGTATCTCCACCTTCTCTCCGTCTTCTCCCACGCCGTCCCACGCCGCTTATTCCTCAGCTCCCTCGGGATCCCCTTCGGGCACACCACTGGTCGATCCCGGAGCTGTGAGTATGTGAGTATGCGCCAGCCCATTGTTGTTGTTGTTTAGTGGTTGTGGTGACCGTCCTGCACATTCTTGTTATTGTACAACCGTTTAAGAACCCTATATATAATGCCTTCTTATTAACAAAGCCTAAAGCAAAAGTTCAGAATGTACTATATGGATAAAAAAAAAAAATTTAAAAGGAAAAAAGGTAAAGGGGGTTGGGAGCTGCTGTGTCGGGCTGCCACTCGCTGTGGCACCAGAAGAGAGAGAGAACCTCTTACATGGTTCCTGTTTCAAATAAACCAATAAATAAATGATAGTCATATGTTCCAGGTGGTAGGCTTAGTCCGTATTTGGAAATCAGTGTCAGAAACCCAGCGACACAACTGTCATTGTCGTTTGAAAATGAAATAATTGGAGGAAAAACTAAAAGGTTCTAAAGTATTAAAACAATGATTGTGTGTTAATGAAATATTAAGAACATTGGAAATTAATTCAAAATCTAGAAAGATTATCTTGAGTGTGCAGAGCGCTTGCCACAGCCTCAATTATAAAAAGCATTGTAGTCCTTACTTTTCACTATTGTTGCCATGTTTTTTGCAAATGAAAATGTAATTTAATAGGATAGGATAAGTCAGGGCTGCCATGTAAGTATAAAGCATGGATATATCAGCATGGCATCCTGCCACGCCTTCTCTGGCCACTACTGGTCTACGATGTCCCACTAACGACCGTTGAGGGCTTCGAGCGTAAGGTAAGTAGCTTCCTTCGCAGGTGGTTGGGCCTACCAAGAAGCCTCAGCAGCATAGCCTTGTATGGGCATAAGAACAAGCTGCGACTTCCCTTCAGTAGTCTGTCGGAGGAGTTCATGGTTACCCGTGCGAGAGAGGTGCTGCTGTACAGAGACTCGAGTGACACCAAAGTCTGCTTAGCGGGGATTGAAGTGCGGACTGGGCGGAAGTGGAGAGCCCAGGAGACGGTCGAGCAAGCTGAGGCGCGGCTGCGCCACGGTGTTCTGGTGGGAACAGTGGCGACAGGCCGGGCAGGGCTTGGAAGCAACCCAGGACCTCGGTACAACAAGGCCCGGGGGAAGGAGAGGCGGCAGCTTATCCAGGAAGAGGTTCGAGCAGGGCTGGAGGAGACCCGCTCAAGCAAGATGGTCGGGATGAGACAACAGGGGGCGTGGACTAGATGGGAGCAGACACTGGATAGGAAGATTTCTTGGTCAGAGCTTTGGAAGGCAGAGCCATTCCGTATAAAGTATTTGATCCAGTCAGTCTACGACGTCCTCCCCAGCCCTTCCAACCTCTTCTGTTGGGGCCTGGCAGAAACACCTGCTTGCCCTTTGTGTCAGAGGAGAGGATCACTGGAGCACATCCTAAGCTGTTGCCTGAAAGCCCTGGGCGAGGGGCGCTATCGTTGGCGCCACGACCAGGTGCTGAAGGTGATAGCAGATACCATCTGCTCGGGGATCTCACTCAGCAAGCAGCAACAGCCAGCTAGGCATTCAATCACCTTTGTTAAATCTGGTGAGAAGCCTCAACAACGCCCAGGCCAAACAGGGGGGCTCCTGACAACAGCTAGGGACTGGCAGCTGAAGGTGGACTTGGGGAAACAGCTTAAATTCCCAGAGACCATCGCAGTGACCACACTTAGGCCGGACTTGGTTCTTATGTCAGAATCAACAAGGCAGGTGATACTGCTGGAGTTGACTGTGCCCTGGGAAGACCGGATGGAGGAGGCATTTGAGAGGAAGAGGGCCAAGTATGAGGAGCTGGCAGGCGAATGCCGGCGCAACGGATGGAAGACTCGTTGTAGTCCCATTGAGGTTGGTTGCCGAGGTTTCGCAGGCCAGTCACTCTGCAGGGCCCTCAAGTTGTTGGGAATAAGGGGACTGCACAGCAAGAAAGCCATCAAGAACATCACTGATGCTGCTGAGAAGGCATCAAGATGGCTGTGGATCAGGAGGGGTGATCCGTGGGCCACACAAGCTACCTAGACACAAGCCGGGGTCTGATCACCCCCGGCTGGGTCGCCTGGGCGAGGGTGTCTGATGTTGAGAGACCCGAAACACCCTATGACCTCAGGTTACATCACTGATGATGTGTCTAGGTTGCACCAGAGGGTGTATATTAAACCAATAGCACTGAACAATGCTCTTGTCAACTATCCAGTCAGCTGAATAAGTAGAAACGTTCAAACCTTCATCTTCTAAAATTAAGTATATTGTGAATTTCATAGGCGAGACATATCTGTAACCGAGGGGGTCTGGGAGTGACCACATCAATGCCAATGAATAGTGTAGCCTACATGATCCACGTCTCAGGATTCACATTGATCAGTGGATCAGTTCAGGTGAAGACCTGTCCATCAGGATGTGTATTCCATGTAATGTTGTGGCTGTTGGGAAATGTCCCGTATTCCACTGTTGTAAATAAAAAAAATAAAACAATAAGAAAGATTGTAGAACACAGGTATACTTGCAATTTAAGTTCGGATTACTGAACGCATTGCTCCTGGACACTCTGGAACCTCATCCTGCAGCCTGATCACAGGTAGAACCACAGGAGTGTTACGACTCACTTTTTTCAAGATGGCAGCATTTGTTGCAGGGTCATTCAGGTCCTGCAAGTCCTTTGAGCGTAACTTCACATTCAGCACCATGGTTTTCTTACCTAATTCAAACAGACAAACATATACACACTGGATACACAATATTGTACATATGCATCACCAGTCTTGCCACAGTTACCTTGAAAACGTAATCTGATTACGTTTTTCTGATTACTTAGTTACTTTACTGATTACTTGGTTTTAAAAGTAACTAAGTTAGATTACAAGTTACTTTATTAGTTAAATTCAGCTGCTGCCAACAACCGCCCCTGCCACCGCAACATAAAAATGACAACCGGTTCTGTCAAACCTCACTTGGAAGTGCATTTTAAACAGTAACGTCAACCATGTATCTCCTGACATTTAAGGTTCAACTTTAAAAGTATTTGATGAAAAAATACATGTTTTTATAAAAAATAGCGACTTCATTGATAGTAGGGATCTTCCTCTACAACATACTGCCCGACCAACTTAATCAACTCTCCCCCACGTATTGGTTTTGAACAGAAGTCCAGCTTTCGTTGTTTGGGTGGTGGGGGACCTCCTGCACTAGCAGCTCTCTGCTTCGCAACGGGTGGGACTTGCTCTATAAGTTTGACTGTGCTATGCTGGGACTTCCAATTTTTCTTCAAATTTGACGTTAGCACGCCAACAGTGTGTACAACTAACCTTAATATTACCATCTTTAGCGGACACAAACTCAAAATAGTGCCTGTATTTCTAGCTAGTAAATGCATATCTGTATCGACCTCACTCTGACTGACACTCTGGAAACACTCCCCAACATGTTACAATATATTTGCCCTCTTCTTGCGTCTCGGGGTGACGTACGCGACAAATCACGTTTCCGCCTGGAAGTCAACTCACGTGTAGTAGGCTATACCACGACACAAACGTAATCAACAATGGAGGGAGGAGAGAGATCGTAAGTTACGGATGTAACTATGGATCTATGAGACCGAGGGATGACCGTCACTACGGTCTAAAAAGGAATGAGTACATCGTTCTGCCTATTACTGAGACCATATGTCAAAATAGTCATGCCCATGACCTCCGGAAGCAGAACGGCCTGCTTTTGTAAATAGCATGTGTAGTAGGACGTAAGCGAGAGTATGGGCGACAACGCCACCTGGGGACTCTTGCCCCAGGATATAGGTGGAAGCAGTCAATCACACTATACAGGTTCTTATGATACCACGGGCCAGAGACGGTTAGTTACGAAAGAAAATAAGTTTTATTTCACAAAATAATAACAAAGGAGAAGCAACTTAATTTTGACACACACCAAGTAATATAAAATTATTACTGCGGCAGGAGAAGAAGGGGGTGGAGTTAGGGCGAGGGCTTACCAGTCAGCAGCAGAATGACAAACCAAAAAGGGGAGGGGTCCTCAAAATAACCACCCGTGATACCACACACACACACACACACACGCACACAGCAAAAGGGGATGTGGAACAAAACACCGCCACCAGGGGTACTGCCGCTTTGGGCCCTCAGCGCCTAAACACAAAGGGAAACTTATTAAAACACGCCACAGCAAAAGAACACTGGTGTGGACAGGCAAAAGAAAAGCAAAAAACTAAACACAGGAGAATGCAAAATACACAAAAGAATACAATTAAACAAGAAAAAAAATACAATAGCTAATTAACTAAATAAGAAATTTAACAAAAAAAAGAAACCAACAGTTTAAAATGGGTCCGAGGGTTATTTTAAAGTGCCGGAAGGCTAACGATGCGCAGGCAGCGGTTCCGCCTCACTGACGCGCTGCCTAATAGCCTGCATGTGGGGTGTTCCACCCAGTTGTATTCAGTTTATGGTTCCACCGGGCAGAGCCGAACAGAAAGTAGTGAGCCAAGACAGCAGGAAGAATCCTTCAAGGAGGGTGGCCAAGACGGCCCACAATCTGGTGCCTCTGAGGAAAGGCATAAGTTAATTTAGACAAAAAAAATATTAACAAAACCTAATCAAATAAATATATACATACCACTTCAGAGTCTGGGAGCGTCGGAGGAAAGCCTCACAGACCACAGCTCAACTGCGCGCTTATCTATGATATGCAAAGGCCTAATGAGCTGAGAGCAGGACAAAAAGCAAAACAACAGAAGCAGACCCTACATACCGGAGTGGCCGCTTCGCCGCGCGCACAGATCCAGTGGAGCCGCCCACCACCAAGACCCCAGCAGCCAGCCACGCTGCACCGGGAAGAGTTGGCACCTCGATGCGGGCACGCCAAACAAACGCTCGACCACGCCGAACCACAGCCACCACGGAAATGGAGGAAGAGGATGCGCCCGGCCAACCGCATCCGCTTTTAACCGGACGCACACTGCCATATAGCGGCCAGGAGAGGAACAGCCTCCGGCCACACATGGATTGCTACCGGTTCCTCCTCTTTACATTGATCGCCTCACTGGACCAGGTAAGACGTTGATCTATTTTCAGAGCCTATTTTCAGATCTATTTTCAGAGCACACAGCCACAAGATCATAACCTACGGTTACAGGTGCCTTTGGGTCCATGTGGATCAGTGTGGACTGTGTAATTAACTCTCTTACGTTCACGTGCAGATATCACTTAACGTTGGATTGTAAATTGTCTGTTTTGTTTTTTCTGTTTTTTGGATAGCACTAGCGCACCCTAGGCGGCGGTCCGCGGCTGTCGGGTTTGTGTGAGCCCGCTAGGTTGCGTCCGCGCACCGGTGCGGGCCACCGCTGCGCTGGTCAATTGCTGTTTGTGACCAGACACAAGGTGTCTAACCTAAAGTTCTCTTTCATAATATTCGTTTCGATGTCTCACTATGGGATATGGTTGCTCCCGTATTGCCAGACAAGCTTATCGAGCGTCCACCAACCTACAGGAAAAGTACTCTGTTCGTTTCAGGACAACAAAACTGCGCGTGCCACGCACGGAGCAGAGACGTCCAGCATATAGAAAAAGTGAGAGGCGAGGACCAACTCGCCGCAGCACAAATATCCTGAACAGAAACTCCCCTGAATAAGGCCCAGGATGTGGCCAAGCCCCGAGTCGAGTGCGCCCGCAGCCCCACAGGTGGCTGCAAACCCTGACTCGTATAGGCCAAGGCAATCGCCTCCACCACCCAGTGGGACAGGCGCTGCTTTGTGACAGGTTTCCCCTTATGAGGGTTAGCCCAGGAGACGAACAGCTGATCGCTCCTCCTGAAACCCCTTGTCCTATCCATATAAGTGCGCACCGCACGGACTGGACATAACGCATGCGGCGACTGCTCATCTGGTGAGGCAGCAAAAGCCACAAGGTCAATCGGAGAATATGAGCCCACCACCTTAGGCACAAAAGCCGGGTTGGCCTTCAAAATCATCCTTACATCGCCCGGGAAGAGCTGAGCGCATGAGGAATGCACCGAAAGCGCATGGATGTCACTAACCCGTTTAGCCGAAGCCAGGGCCAGCAACAACACTGTCTTGAGGGACACGTGTTTCAAGTCCGCCCCTTCCAGTGGCTCAAAAGGAGGGCCCTTAAGCCCCTCCAGAACCACCGCCAGATCCCATGGTGGTACCAATGGTCTGGACACGGGGAGAAGCCTGCGCGCTCCCTTCATAAAACGGCAAACCAGCGGGTGCTGGCTCGCTGTCTGCTTCCCAAACCCCACGTGGCAGGCGGCGATGGCTGCCAAATACACCTTAACCGTGGAGAAGGCTTTTCGTTTGTCAATCAGGTCCTGCAGGAATGACAATATCACACCTACCGGACACTGAAAAGGAATGTGGCCGTTTCCGTGGCACCACCCCTCAAACACTCTCCACTTACAGTCATACAGAGACCTAGTGGAGGAGGCTCGAGCACTCTGTATAGTGGAAATCACCCGCTGTGAAAGACCCACAGCTGACAGATTTAACCACTCAGGGGCCAAGCCCATAGTGCCAGGCGCTCTGGGTGCGGATGGAAAACAGCCCCACCTCCCTGCGACAACAGGTCCCTGCGCAGCGGGAGCTGCCAGGGCTGAGCACACAGCAACTGATATATCTCCGCTAGCCAATGCATCGCAGGCCAATGCGGAGCTATCAAAATCAGTTCGTGGCCGTACTCCCTCACTCTGAACAGGGTGGGGGGTATCAATGCCAGGGGGGGAAATGCGTAGAGACGCTCGCGCTGCCAGGCGTGCGCTAGTGCGTCTACGCCGAGGGGAGCATTCATGCTGCGCAGAGAGTAAAACAGCGCGCACTGCGCGTTGTCCCTTGATGCGAACAGATCTACTGTGGCCCGACCGAAACGGGCCCATATCTGATCCACAATCTCCGGGTGCAGAGTCCATTCCCCGTATATTGGCCCGCCCCTGGATAACAGGTCCGCGCCCGTGTTCAGGACTCCCGGGACGTGCGTCGCTCTCAGAGAGAGGAGACGACCGCAACTCCACAGGATCAGTCTGCGTGCCAGCACATGCAACTGTCGGGAGCGTAATCCCCCCTGACGGTTGATGTACGCCACCGTCGTCGTATTGTCCGCCCTCACCAGGAAATGATGACCAATAAGAGACGGAAGGAAGCGTTTCAGGGAGAGGAACACCGCTGAAAGTTCCAGAAAATGTATGTGAGACCGCTGGAGGTCCGCACTCCAGAGGCCCCTCACAGACCGGCCCTCGTAAATTCCGCCCCAACCTGTCAGGCTGGCGTCCGTAGTGACCACCTTCCTGGACAGGACAGAGCCCATGGGCACCCCATGAGTCAGAAAAGACGGGACTCGCCAGTGGCGCAGCGCCCTGGCGCACCCCGGTGTGACCAACACTCTCCGTGCGCCATGACGCACGGGATCTAGCCCGCATGAAGCAACCCAAAGCTGGAATTCCCTCATGTGGAGGCGACCCAGATGGACTACGAGAATGGCAGACGCCATCAGTCCGAGTAACCGAAGACACAATCTGAATTGAACAGACTTGCCCGGATGGAACAGCGCGAGGCATGCCCTGAAAGTTTTCACTCGGTCTGCCGACAGACGCGCTGTGAAAGCCACCGAGTCCAGGAATAATCCCAGAAAGATTATATCCTGTGCCGGGGACAGCCTGCTCTTTTCTGCGTTTATCACGAAACCCAGATCGGATAGGTGTCGTACGAGAATACGCGTGTGCGCCCTGGCCTCCTGCTCCGATTGTGCCAATAGCAGCCAATCGTCCAGATATGTGGCCAAGCGGATGCCCTGCCGCCTCAGCGAGGCTATTGCCGCTTCCGTGCACCGCACAAACACCCTCGGGGTTAAAGACAGACTGAAAGGGAGTACGCGGTACTCGTAACAGGTCGCCTGGAAAGCAAACCTTAGGTACTTTCTGTGGGGAGGATACATCGGGATGTGGAAATACGCGTCTTTCAGATCGACAGAAGTGAACCAATCGCCCTGTCGCACAAGACGTAGCAGGGATGCGTGTGTTAGCATCCTGAACTTGTATTTCCTGAGATATTTGTTCAGAGCACGTAGATCCAGGATAGGGCGAATTCCGCTCCCCCCCCCGTTTGGGGACCAGAAAATACCTGGAGTAAAAACCGCTCTGACACTGTGCGGGAGGTACGACACAGATTGCTCCTTTGTTCAACAGTGAGAGGATTTCCTCTTGTAAAACGCGAGCTGACTCTCCCTGAGCCTGGGAGTGTATTAAACCGGCGAATTGCGGGGGAACAGCGGCGAACTGCAGTCTGTATCCCCTCGCAATCGTCCTTACCACCCAGGATGAGGCTGCGAGTGCGGCCCATCTCTCCCATCTGGGGGAGAGGGTTGACACACATCGCAGTCCCCCCACCATGAGAGGCCCCAGCCGCGGTGCGGTGGCGACCTCTCCTGGCGGAAAAGTGACACGACCCCCGGGCGCCGCTGAGCGATTTTGCCGGGGAGGGCAGCGTAGCGGCGGGGTCCGCACGTTCCCCGTCCCGGGGAAAGCCGTGGCTTTCCGCCGAGGGGGGACAGCGGGTGTTGCCACCACGCTGTTTATATTCATTTTTACATGTTTGTTTCTTATCAGCTGCGCCCTCGGCCTTTGGCCTGGATGCGGCAGCGGGACATGATTTATTAGAACAAACATTTGTGTGGATGGGCGTGCTTTGGAACATGAGAGAGGGGCAACAGCTGAACCCTCTTGTCTCGACTGTCCGTTTCTCCCGGTTCGCTCTGGCACGGTCCGTGGCAGCCGGGAGACGGGGGCGTGGTGGGCCTCCGGGTGCACGCTCCATCGTGGAACAGGTGGCGCTGGAGAACGGGGAACGTCTAGCTGCATCACCGGTGAAGAGAGTGGCGATCAGGCTGCTCTCTTCTTTTTCCTGGCCTGGCTGTAGGTGGCTTGCGCGGGCTGTGCCGGCGGCGTCGCAACCGGGGCCGAGGATTTCTTTGGCCAGCTGGGCCGACTGCTTGGCAGAGGGGCCGGAGCGGGCTTAGGTTTCGGCTGTCTGGGGATCTTAAATTGCGAACCCTGGGGACCAGCCTGTGGGAAACTTTTCCGCTGCGCAGGGGGAGGGGGAGCCGGGGGTTTCCGAGGGAGGCAAAGCCGGAGAGCTTCGTCCTCCTTCTTTTTGGCTTCGCATCGGCGTTGCATAGAATCCAATGCGGAGCCAAAAATCCCCCCCGGGACAATTGGCATGTCAAGGACGTCGTCCCTCTCCCGGTCCGACAGGTTGGCGAGGTTGAGCCACCTCGCTCGCTCCTGCAGGACCATATTCCCCAGCGCTTTTCCCGTGGCCCGGACCGCGCAGCGCTGGACACGGAGACACATATCGGTGATAACCGGTATCTCCTCCCACGTCGCTGGCTCCTGAGCTTGCCCAAAATCCTCACACAGCTCAGCCTGGTATGCCGTGAGCAGTGAGAGGACGTTGAGCGCTCTGGCCGAGAGCGCTACCGCCTTGTATGCCTTCTCAGTCATAGTTGACTGAAAACGGTCATACTTAGACGGCAGGCTGGGACTCCTGGAGGACACAGTCGACAGCCGCGGGTGGAGGTGCGCTGCGACTAATGGCTCCATCGGAGGCATGCGGAGCAGGCCCAGGCTCTCCATCGCCTCGCAATCGAGGGACGAGGCACCGGGAATCGGGCTCCTGCTGCTGTAAGGGCGGTCGCTCCATGAGCGCACCACCTCATCCAGCAGCTCAGGGAAGACGGGGAGAAGCTGCTTCGACACACTCCTGGCCAGGGGCAATTTCTTCCCCTCGTAGCGAGACCTGGTGGTCTCCGCTACGACGACGGGCCAGGGGATGTCCAGCCGGGCAGCCGCGCGCTTGCACACGTCGAGCATGTCCATGCTGGGGAGGGGAGAAACTGGTGTGCTTCCCTTACCTCCATCCCGAGAGGCGACAGAGGCCGAGGGCTGTGCAGCCCGGGCCAGAGCTATGAAGATGTCGTCCTCGTCGTCCTCCTCTGATATGAGGGGTTCCGAGGTGGCATCTTCATCGTCCCCATAGTCCAATTCCAGGACGTCTTCCTCCAGCGGGGGGTCCGCGGCTAGGCTGAGCTGGGAGCCCCAGCTAGCGCTAGCCTCTGGTACCGCCACCGCAACGACCCCCGTCTCTTCTCCATCTCCGACGGCGGCGCCGTCAGGAGAGAGATAGGGGTCCTGTCCAGACAGGCTAGCTTGGCGGGCTAGCCGTCTGCGGAGACTCTTGACCGTGAACACCGTACAATGCTGGCATGAGCCGGGGACCTCGATAGCTAGCCGGGCGTGTTCCAGCCCCAGGCAGCCCGAGCAGACCTGGTGTGGATCTTTGCTCGATATCTTATTCCCACAGCGGCAAGGACGGGCGGCAGAGTCTCCGAGCCCTCTGGTGTGAGGGGCTTTATCCTCCATTCCTCGCGAGCTGGTGTGCAAGTGGGGAGTTGAGGCAGTTAGCTGGTGTGCTAACTGTGGAATTTCCAAAAAAGCCGAGAAATTAACTGGTGTGTTAACACTCGGTTTTGCTCGAACAGCCGTGGTGGGGCGCCGAGAAAAGTACTATCCAAAACCACGAAGGGGCAAGGAAAGTACCGCTTATACGATCTGGTGTGATCGTCGAAGCATAAAAAATCGCTAAGGCTAATTAGCGCCCGGCGACAGAAGCTATGTAAGATCTGTCTGTGGACAGTTAAACTAATTTAGCCTAAGACGCGAGATACGCTCCGAGTGAGAAGAGGTGTTTGAATGACGTGATGCCGTCCGCATGAGCTATTTAAGGTAGGTGGGACTACCTGGTGCGGATGGACACGTTTCACCAGCCAATCGGGATTGGCGTAATGAGATAAATGCTTCTGAGGTATGCAGCGGGGGCGTGCATCCCATAGTGAGACATCGAAACGAATATTATGAAAGAGAACAATATTGTATCAAATATGAGTACTGAAATGAACAGTGCAGCACCTTAAATATTAACAAAACATACATAATATAAAACACACACATAGAGGGATGTTTACTCACGGTGTTTATTTAAAAGCCGAGCAATGCACCGTGTTCGATAACTTGCGGGATGCAGCAAGCTATCGAACACGGTGCATGGTTCGGCTTTTAAATAAACACCGTGAGTTGGACTCCCAGGCTGGGAGTCCGGCTGCTGCTGCTGAAGTGCTTGCTGCATCCCGCAAGTTATCGAACACGGTGCATGGCTCGGCTTTTAAATAAACACCGTGAGTTGGACTCCCAGGCTGGGAGTCCGGCTGCTGCTGCTGAAGTGCTTGCTGCATCCCGCAAGTTATCGAACACGGACGGTGCATTGCTCCGCTTTTAAATAAACACCGTGAGTCGTTAGGTGTTTACTTAAATTTGAGGTGTTACCTCCTTTGCACGATATCGCTTTATTGCACCTGTTGCATGTTGCAGAGTCGGAATCATTGGATGTGAAATGTAGCCAAACCTTCGATCTTTCCTCTCACTGCTATCAGTTCTGATGATCTGATCAACAAGTGTGCAGCGTAGCGGCACTGACGTCACGCAGGTTGACGCCGCCCGCAGCCCCATGTAACGAGTCCGAATAAGAACGCACATTTCGGTGCGTCATTTCGGTTCCTGACTTTTTTTAACAAGAAATGACGCATTGACTTTTTTTTAACAAAAAAAAAGTCAGGAACCGAAATGAGGCACCGAAATTTGCGTTCTTATTCGGTCTCGTTACAACCGTTTATGTTGGAACCGGTGCCCTACTGGAACCGAGTTTCCGGTAGCCAGGAAGAGTGAAGATTATTGTTAAAAAAAAAATAAAAAAAAAAAGTAATAATTTTGTATTGCTCAGGTAAGTGTTGCTTACTGAATATATGTGTAACCCCTTTTTGACGGGTGTTATTCACCCAGCACAGTACAGGCTACTAAAGAGTTCCACTAAAACACAATAAATAACGGCGCAACAGCATCCTTAGGTTTACAGTGGTAGAATGGCAAGCTGGCTGAAATCCCTGTTGATCAGTAGGCTAGTGTTGTGCTAACAAAAAAAACATATACGTATTATAACTCTAACAGCGCCGTGCCTCCACTGTGAAAATACTACACTTACCTTTACAGCTAGTGTGTGTATCTTCCCAGAAAACGTAAAAGTGATAACACTATAGCATATCTGTATAATGTCAAATCTAAAATATATAATATCAAATATGAATGCAAATGAGCAGCCAATACACCCAATATATATATATTTATAGAATGATAATGAATTTATTTATAAAACTAATAACACAGTAATATTAATTAATTAAACAAAATACACACAGTAATATTAATTAATTAAACAAAATACACACACACACAAATTGATTAACACTAATCACTCAGAACGACAATATAACAGCATATAAAGGTATCAAATAAACAATAAACCCATTCAATAAAAGCGCTTTCCGTTGGGGCCCGTCGGTGCACTGCAAACCAGCTCACTGAGCTGAAAGGCTAAACAGCAACCACTGCAAAGTCCACCGTACTGCCAGTCGAGGCGAGTATGTTGTGTGTTGTCAGTGTAAGTGTTCTTTACTCACGACGAGTAGCAAGCATTAGCCACAGCACTGGACACGTCCACTTCAGTGCACAGCGTCCGGTGGCAGCACTGGATGGCGACTCGCCAATGGCTCTCAGCAGGAGAAGGCGTCGGTAGCGGCCAGCAGCAGTTGACAACGGGAGGATGATTTTCTCCGGTGGGCCCCGCAGCGGTGAACGAAAAGGAGTCCCTTGGGGGAAAAGATTCGACCCCAGTCAAACTAGCCACCGTCCGTTGAGACTGACCGTTCTTGAAGCGTTAGTTAGCAGCTATAAACTGCTTAAACCACTAAACAAATACAAAAACGAGAGGGTCTCGACACTTCACCACACATGTGTATCACCGTTGGGCCTAGCGAGAGGAAGGTCTCCGAACTGGTACACTGTGAGCTAGTAAACAAACGGTAGCAAGACGACTGCTCCTTCTGCCTGCAGATCCGGACTCACGTGAGCTTCTCTCTACCGAGGTGATGGAACGTCCAGAGAGCTCACGAATTCGCGGGCATTTCTCATTAACGGATTATCATTGGTTAACAATAACATTCAAACAAAAATACAAAGAACAAATAAATGTGATTGGTGTATGTACAATATGTCATAACAAAAAGAATTGCATTGTGGTAAATTGAGTTATCTAACACAGACATGACAATGTATAATACATTTATTAACAATATTAACAATACCTGACAATGTATAATTATTAATAATATACCTAGCTTAGAGGTCCTTACATATGCTTACTGAATTACAATAAGTGTTCTGAATTACTGTCTTCACCTGGGTAGTCAGTGTAGGTGGTTAATCCATCCTAATGCCGCTGTTCGCAGCCGCTGGGGAGAGTGTGAGCCGGGTCAGGTGCGTCTGCGCGCCCTTGCCAGCCACCAAGGTGTACTCCTGATTTTGCGTCAGTAGAAGTGCTTAATCCAACAGCCGATAGTCGTCCGCAGTGTGTTCGCACGCCCGTGCCGGCTACCAGAGCGTACTGGTTATTTGGTGTTGGGGGAAGTGCAACTTGCAACCCAATCCCGTAAGCATGGGCACAAGCCCACGCGCAGACATTCAGAGAATCGGCAGTATGAGTCTCCCCGTAGGTCTGACGAGGAAGAGACCCCCTGGTCGGCGAAGCACCCCGCCCCCACTGAGGCAGCAGAGGGCGGTAGCGCAGAGTCACGTCAAATCCTTGCAGTCCTCCAAGCACTAGCAGAGAGGCTAGGCAGGCTGGAGGACCAGAGAGGCCCGCCATCCCTACCATCACCTTACGCAGGCCCGAGAGCCGAGGTGAGTGAGAGGACGAGGCCGATGAAGATGTGTTATCTCTTCTGGCATCACAGGCCACGGAGGACAAAACAGGTGGAGCTGGCTGCGGTGGTGAACCACGTACGGACTCTAGAGTTGAGTCCACAGGGGTGGGGGAAACGCCTGTTAGCTCTCTGATGTCCCGGGTGCTGAGCGCCACTAACATCCTGGGCCTCCAGGCCCCCACACCGGACCTAGCGCCTCAGGGGGGTAACTTAAACTCTGAGTCAGTCACCATGGTCACAGACTCTGAACAACCTGCTCATTGGCAGGCAACTTTTTTTCTCCCCCATTCAATATCAAAATTGGGGACAGCTTTAACCGGGGACAGGTGACCAAAATGGGAAATAAAACTTTAAAACTACAGACTAGCAACAAACACCAAATGTTATCACATACATATCCATCCTACTGACGCGTCCATGTCGTTACTGCTAATCAGCGATCTTCTTTCTTCGTCTTTCTTAAAGTCGAGCCATAGATACTTCAGTGCACAACAGTGCCATCTACTGGATGGTGCTTTGTGAATCACGAGCTATTTGTTTGTGGATCTGTGTGGATTCGCGGAAAGAATGTCTCAAAAATACGAACGTGTGATTGGCGATCCACAAATGCTGAGTCACGATTCACAAACAGAATTATCAGTTTCACAAATGTTTTTTGGTTTTACAAATGGAAAATGATATATTTACAAATACCCATATATTTGTAAAAACCAACACACAAGTTACAAATAGGACATTTTTATTTGTGGATAGCAAAACACGTATGCAACTCAAGGCATATTTGTAGATCACCCTCTGTGCATTTGCAGTTATTTTTGAGACAAATTTAAGCCCATATGGCTGGGCCCTGCCCGGGTGTCCCCTAACCCAAGTTGCCCACGTAAAGAGTGTGCAAAGACGGACCGCCTTGTCACTCACTCCTTAAATGCATTGGCACGAGCAGCCCGCACAAGCAACGCTCTAGCGATGACACTGCCGGCTCTGCACAGGACGCTAGACCCGGAGGACGGCGATGCCATGGCCCTGGTGGAAGCTGCCCTATCGGCTCACTCCCAGCTTACACGTGACGTGGGAGACTCGATGGCTGCTGCAGTGTTGTGCCCTCGTCAGGTGTGGCTTGCACAGACCTCTATGCAAGAGGCCATTAGGACGGAGCTGCTCAATCTCCCTGTGGCACCTGGGCATGTTTTTCATCCCGAGTCCCAGGCGGTGTTGGACCCCACTGAACGTGCTGCAGCTTCTAGGCAGGCGGTCCAGCGCGTATGTGTTAGAACAGTGGCAGCCTTTAACCAAGCACCAAGGGGTAGGCCCAGGCAACAGCGGCCCAGCCGGCCTTCACGGAAAGCTGATAACTTTTGGGACCGAGGCCCAGCCCGGGATCCTCATTCCAGAGGGAGACGGGGACAGAGACCGAGTAGGGGCAAGGAGCAAGGGAGCAAGGCCGCCGCGGCGGTGCTGCCCGTCGGATGCCCTTCCCAGTTGTCTCGGATCTCCTAGGAGGGGATCGTGCCAGACCCTTGGGTTGTGGCAACAGTAGCCCGTGGGTACCGGCTACAATTTCGACGGCGGGCCCCAGCATTTTTAGGGGTCAAAGTAACGTCTGTAAGAGACCCAATTTTAAAGTCAGTGCTCAACAAGAAGGTCCAGGAGCTATTTTTAAAAGGTGCCATATCAGAGGTACCACTCAGCGCACAGCAAGCTGGGTTTTATTCCAAATATTTTATTGTGCCCAAAAAGGACGGCGGTCAGCGGCCCGTTCTAGATCTAAGGCCCCTGAATCAGTACCTCAAGGTATTGCCATTCAAAATGGTCCACACTGCAGTGGTGATAAGGTCAATTCAGCGGGGGGAGTGGTTTACCTCTCTGGACTTGAAGGACGCCTATTTCCATGTCCCAATCTGCCCGGAACACAGGCCATACCTCCGGTTTGCCTTCCAGGGCAGGGCGTTCCAGTTTCAGGTCCTCCCCTTCGGCCTCTCCCTGGCCCCAAGAGTTTTCAGCCGGGTGGTCTCTGCTGCACTAGCCCCACTCCAGGCACGGGGGTTGAAAGTGCTCCCGTACCTGGACGACTGGCTTATTTGCGCCCCCTCTCGAGAGCAGGTGGTGCGCGACACCAATACATTGCTGGCCCACATCCAGTTCTTGGGCTTCACAGTCAACTGGAAGAAGAGCAATGTGCAGCCCCGTCAACAGGCAGAGTTCCTGGGGATTCTCTTCGATTCAGCCAGTATGAAAGCGTCTCTCACTGGTCGGAGAGCGGACAGCTTGATCGAGACCCGGAGGTATTTTCGGCTGGGCAAGCTGGTTACCGCCAACAGAGCCCAGAGGCTGCTGGGCTTGATGGCTGCAGCAGCTGTAGTAGTTCCACTTGGTCTACTGAGGTCACGGCCCTTTCAGTGCTGGTTCAATGCATTCCAACTCCACCCAAGAGACGACAGGCAGGTCAGGCTGCGTGTTTCTCGAGCTTGCATTCGGGCCCTGCGTCCTTGGGGAAACAGGGAGTTCCTGCTCAGAGGTGTCCCCCTGGGGGGTCTTCCTCACAGGAGGCAGGTCATCTCGACAGATGCATCCCTAAGAGGGTTGGGGGCTGTCTGGGAAGGACGTTCGGTATGGGGCATTTGGCAACCTCTGTGGATGTCAGAGCATATAAATGTCCTCGAACTGAAGGCCATTAACCTCGCCCTTCAGCGATTCCTGCCAGCGCAACCATGTTCTGGTGAGATCGGACAACACCTCAGCAGTGTATCATGTCAATCACCAGGGAGGGACAAAGTCCCAGAGATGCCTCCAGGTGGCGGAGGAACTACTATTGTGGGCATGGCCTCGACTTGCCTCACTAAGGGCTGTGCACATTCCGGGCGTAGCGAACAGTGCGGCCGACATGCTCTCCAGGACGGGACCTTTCCCGGGAGAGTGGAGACTGCACACAGACGTTGTCAAACAGATCTGGAAGCGCTACGAGGTCGTGCAAGTGGATCTGTTTGCGTCAGAGGAAACAACCCACTGCCCAGAGTGGTACTCTCTCAGGGGGCAGGGGGTCAGTTTGGGACTGGATGCTCTATCGCAAGAGTGGCCGACAGGCTTGTTGTATGCTTTTCCTCCGATCCCTCTCATCCCTCAGGTTCTGCAGAGGATCAAAGAGGGCCAACACACAGTCCTGCTGGTTGCCCCACGTTGGCCAGCGAGACCGTGGTTTTTTTAGATCTGCTCCAGCTACTGCAGGGTCAGCCATGGCAGTTGCCGAGCAGGGCAGACCTGCTGGCACAAGCAGGCGGGCAGGTATGGCATCCGAACCCAGTCGCCCTGTGGCTTTGGGTTTGGCCAGTACAGAGCCCGTCACTGAGCGTTTAGACGAGACTGTTCGGAAGACACTCAACAACGCTAGGGCTCCATCTACTAGAGCCGGCTATGCGCTCAGATGGAGAATCTTCTCAGGCTGGTGCCAGAGTATGGATATTGAGCCAGCAGCGGCTTGCCCTGTGCCTCACGTGCTGCATTTCTTGCAATCCCAGCTGGACCAAGGCAAGGTGGTTAGTACGGTAAAAGTCTACGCTTCAGCCATTTGTGCTTTCCACCAGGGCACGAACAACGGGCCTCTCGGGAGGCATCCCTTGGTGGGCCAGTTCTTGAAGGGAGCGTGCCGGTTGCGTCCAGCCCGTACCCTACGGGCACCAGGCTGGGACCTCCCTATGGTTTTAGCATCACTCACTGAGGCTCCGTACGAGCCCATTGCAGATGCCGATATATGCTCCTTGTCACTTAAGACAGCATTCCTTTTAGCCCTCTGCTCAGCAAGACGGGTTGGGGAACTGTGTGCCCTCTCTGTCAGTGACGATTGCCTCAGGTGGAGGGAAGGTGGCACCAGTGTGTCACTGTGGCCAAATCTGGCTTTTCTGCCAAAGGTTATTAATAGGCAGTCCATCAAACAGGTTTTGGAGGTGGATGCGTTTCAGCCCACCTCTCCTGAGGTGGGCTGAAACGAGAGCTTACCTGACCCAGCCACTAAGGGGAGCACACTCCCAACTTTTTGTCTGCTACGGGGCAGCAAAGAGGGGCTTACCTCTTTCAAAGCAGAGGCTGTCCCATTGGTTGGTAGACGTTATTTCCCATGCCTACAGGGCAAGCGGGATGCAAGTCCCACCTGGTATAAGGGCTTTTTCAACCAGAAGTATGGCAACGTCCTGGGCTGCCCTCATGGGAGGACTGGCTGACTCCAAAGTACAGCGAGTTACAGTAATCCAGCCGAGAGGTAACAAAGGCATGGATTACTGTTTCAAAGTGCTGGTGCATAAGAAAAGGCTTTACCTTGGCCAGCTGCCTGATCTGGAAGAAGCTGGACCTTACAACAGCACTTATCTGACAACCTAATTTAAAATCACTGTCCATCTTAAAGCCTAAATTTGTGACAGTCGGCCTTAAAAAATCTGCCAGAGGGCCCAAGTCAACAGGAGGGGTCACACAGGAGCCACTAGGGCCAAACACCATTACTTCTGTCTTCTTTTCATTTAAATTCAAAAAGTTCAAGGCCATCCAGGCCTTGATGTCCTCGAGACATGACAGGAGTGGTGTGGGGGAGAAAGCTTTTCTTTTCAGCGGCACATATATCTGACTGTCATCAGCGTAAAAATGAAAAGGGATGCCATGCTTTCTCAAAATGGAGCCCAGGGGCAGTAAATACAGAGAAAAAAGTAAGGGCCCTAAAATCGACCCTTGTGGAACCCCATACAGCAGTGGAGTGGGGCTGGACTCTGAGGTACCGAGGCTTACACTCAAACTTCTGTCAGTCAGATAGGACTTGAACCACCTCAGCGTAGTACCACCGATGCCAACTAGGTGGCGTAACCGAGCGACTAGGGTGTTATGGTCCACGGTATCAAACGCTGCAGTCAGGTCCAACAGAACAAGAATTACAAAGTCACCGGAGTCGTTAGCCAGGAGGATATTGTTAAAAACTCTGAGTAGAGCTGACTCTGTGCTATGTAAAGTTTTAAAACCAGATTGAAACACCTCCAGGACACCCTTCACATCGAGAAAGGACTGTAGCTGACCATATACAACCTTTTCCAGGATCTTATAAATAAAGGGCAGCTTGGAGATAGGCCTAAAATTGGCTAGCACGCTGCGATTGAGACCAGGTTTCTTGGGTAGGGGCTGCACCACTGCATGTTTAAAACTTAGGGGAACATGACCAGTAGACAGACAACTGTTAATGATATTTAACACAGACTGTCCTATACTGGGGAAAACCTCTTTAAAGAAATGAGGGGAGACAGCATCACAGGGAGAACCTGATGGCTTGATATGGCCAACCAGGTCCTCTAAAAAAAGACAAAGACACTGGCTCAAAACCATCAAATCAAATCAAATCTATTGCCGCTAAAATGCATACTCTATGATACATACCAGTCAACCCCATCTCCTCTGCTACCTTCTTCCATGCATCTAATTTAATGTTGGTATTCCTATAGTCATCTAAAGTTAAGTGGAATAACACGGGATGGCATGAGACCGCGACAATGAGTTGTTCACCCATTTTTAACAGATTGTTAAAGCAGGCGGAACCGATTTGTTTACGGTGGCGCTTTTGTAGCGATAGTATTGAAACCTGTGTGCTCGAAAACTATTGACGTTGAAAAAATATCCAGCCATACCCATGAAGTTTTCTGGTTTAACAACATTTATTTCTCGATAGATTTCAAAGCACATACCAGGGTAAATCGAATTCTGATCTGATTCAGGGTCAATTCACATTCCTTAGATTTATCCATAATCCTATCTCTCGCCGACGTGGTCCACCATGTTGGATTATTTTCTGAAGTTGCACGGCCGCCACGCCTCCTTCGCTGGGATTGGCTTTCGCAAAAAATCTCCGTGTTTTTTTTTGCTCAACATTTGCATAAAATAGGATTCGTTTCTATTTTTTGCCCCGCCCCCCTCGCCTATTGCAGCCCAAACGCTTCGCCTTGCCGCCCGTCGCTCACTGTCATTGGAAATGAATGGTAGCACGTCAGTTCAGAAGGCTGACAGCCTGAGGGAAAAAAAACTTCCCCTGGATGCCAGCTTTTAGGCTACCAAATAAAATAAGACGGTGCGCATCAAGTGACACGAGTGTCTCCATTTCTGTTTCTGAAAAATTCCGCTTCTTCTTTGCCGTTGGATGTTTCTCCATGTCGTAAAAGTTAGGGGCGAGACTTCTGAAGACGTGCTTTTATAGGGGCGTGTTACGTTAATTACGACTGATCTCAGCCGCCGTATTTATCAACACCAAACTCCTTCGTACGCTGGGATGGTGTGATACGAAAGTTTCGTAAATCTCACGTGGGTCCTATCGTAAGATGAATCATGCGTTCAGATTTGAGCTCATTTCTACGTTCATTTGATAAATGAGGGCCACTGTGTGGGAGACTTTGCTTAGAACTCATTATTTGCAGTGTCGGTTTGCTGACATCTGGGGGTGAGAAGTGGTATTGCATGAATTCTCGTTTTAATTAAAGTGATGGTTCGGAGTAAAATTCACCCTGAGGTCATTTCCACTAATTTCCACACTCCATCGAAATGTATTGACAACTGGAATAATTGAATACTTGAAATTAGATGGAGTGTTGAATGCACTAACTTTTTCCTTACACTTGTGAGTTTTGAAGAGGACTTTTACGAACTTATCCGGAAAGACGGAAGAGACGTTGACGCAGCAGTAGCCTTAGCAACAGCTAGTTGAAGCTATCAGAAAAGTGCTCTTTTAAATAAACTCCTGGTGTACTTAAAAACTTTGAACTGCCCTGTTTTGTGAGTACAGACCATATATGTACTACTACAGAAGTTGGGTAACAATCCATGCATTATTAGTGGGGTAATTTACGAGATATACACACAGTACCGGACACTCCAATACTAAGCCATTCGGCTGATATACCTAAACTTGATAAATATTGTCCGTCGCTAAAAATGCATCTGAGGTATTTGGCTGGATTATTGGTGGAAATTACCTCAGGGTGAATTTTACTCCGAACCATCACTTTAAGGAGGTGTGAATGCTGTTGGGGCTCCAACTTCTTTCTGCTGACAAGTGATGTCATCATGCTGGATACATGTCTTCCTGACTTTGAACAATCTCAGTGTAATTGTGTTTATTTATGTAATCACTCACTTTCTGTTCAGAGGTTGTCTGAATAGGCAAGGATGACGACTCTTCTCTTCGCTGTGCGATATCAATTTGGGCAGCAGCGGACTCCAACACCTCTGCTTTGGCAATGGCAGCATCAGCCTTTCTGAAGTTGGAGTGCATCAAGAGTTGCTTTTAGACGGGCCTTTTCCATTTTAATATTTATGTCCTCCGCATAAGCTAGACTAGCTTTAGTGGCTTGTGCTTCCGCCTGTGCTAGTGCTGCAGCCATGCTGGCTGTGGATGACATGGATGATCTTACTGAAGAACCAGCTGATGATCTAACAGTCAACTTTCCTGAAGATTTTGAGGACTTTAAGGAGCAAGCACAAAGCGATCTCATCTCCTAAATGTCTTGATATTGAGCCCCTGGTTTTTCCATTATGTTGACTGTAGATGAGAGTGTGTCTGTTATCACCTGCTTCATCAGTGCCGAATGGTTTGTTCATGTCCCTCATAGAGCGCTTTGATTTCACTGTACTGTTGCACCCAATGTGACTCCTGTCCTATATTAGGATTCACAGCCAGCTAAACTCCTCTTTATATCTCATCCTCCAAGGAACAGGCAAGTGTTGTAATTGGACAGGATTTACCCCAATCTTATCTGCTTTCGCCCCCCCCAACCGGCAACAACTTCCCCTGGAGAACGCTGCAGTGAGACGCTCTTTTGTACCCTCGCCCACTTCCGTCACGGACTCCTGTTGATTGTTGACTCTGCCTGGGACCCGATCAGGGTCGTCTCCATGGCAACTTGCTGTGTTATCGCTATGACATCATGCGGACTGAGGCTCCTAGATTGCGATGCCAGGCGAGACGAGTCTCCAGGCCTACACACACACACACACAAACTCATACAGACATACAGATATGCACCTCACCCCCTATCCCCCATCACCACACCTTTGCTGCTTTTTACCCCCCCCCCCAGCGCGGCAGGTGGGCCTGTGACCAGCGCCACACGGCTGCAGGGTCGAATGGCCCAGCATGTTGGTGCTGGGCCACCTCCATCCCCCGACCCCCATACCCTGTTGCAAGTCCTGAGTTTCATGTTGTAAAGTGTTCTTATGTGTGCTTACATTGCTGAGGTGTTTTTTTAATGCCCACACACTGTGCTCCCCACAGGAGCATAGTCTGAGGGGATGCCTTTTTTTTCTCGCCTCCCTCTCCTCATGTTACTGTATTCTGTATTTTTTCTACATCCCTGTCTTCCTGTCCTGTCTACCCCCTTGTCATGTATTGTTGTATATGTACGGACGGGTTGATGGCCAAATTTCGCGGTGACCTTGTAATCTGTGACAATAAAGTGCAACTCTAACTCTACTCTCTAATCTTAATGTAGAAAAGGTGTGAAACTGAAATGATACACAAAAGTGCAAGGCATTGATTTACAATCAAGATACAAAGCATCTTACATCAGTTAAGTATTGTATGTGAAATTATGTAAACAATTCTAACAATTCTAACACTGCTGTATATGTAACAAACACAAATCTCCATATGCAAAATTATATAACAATATATCCCCTAATATCATTGTTAAACACAGTACTCACTCAAATTGCCACTCAAACTCTATTAAATAAGACTGCCCTAACTGAGAGACTGCGCCCCTCGAGGCCTGGAAGAACATAAATAAAGAAATTGTTCCAACACAGTAACCAACAATGACCACTATGTCCACAAAGAACAAAAAAACATTTCTGTGATCTTTAGTTTTTCTTCTCTAGTTTATTAGTGGACCACATAATGTATGTACAGTTCAAAATGGTAAAAGTGTAGATGGATGAAATCTTTTTTTTCCAAATGTACTTGAATTGATCAATGATTACATATCTAATCTAAATTAGTTTGATACAATAAAGTATTTAATTGGTTCAATGTTTGTTTCTTTTACACCTTTCTTGTCATGTGAAAGTCATATGCTCCAGGTGTTAGGCTTAGTCCGTCTTTGGAAATCAGTTTCAGAATTCCATAACCACAACTGTAATAATAATAATTGGAGGAAAAACTAAAAGGTTCTAATGTGTTAATTAACACACGTATTGTTTGTTAATTAAAGATTAAGAAAACATTGGGAATTAATTCAAAATCTAGAAAGATTATCTTGAAAGCATGTGCAGAACGCTTGCCACAGCGTCAATTATCCAAAAGCTTTGTAGTCCTTACTTTTCACTAATTGGGCCATGTTTTCCTAATGAAAATGTAATTCAATAGCACTGAACTAAGCTCTTGTCAACTATCCAGTCAGCTGAATAAGTAGAACGTTCAAACCGTCTTCATCTTTGAAAATAAAGTCTATTGTGAATTTCATAGGCAAGACCGTGACGGAGGCGGTCTGGGAGTGACCACATTACTGCCAAGGAATAGCGTAGCCTACATGATCCACGTCTGAGGATTCACATTGATCGGTGGATCAGTTCAGGACCTTGGTGAAGACCTGTCCATCAGGATGTGTTTTCCATGTAATGTTGTGACTGTTGGGAAAAGTCCCGTATTCCACCAACTATTGTAAAAAAACAAAACAACAAGAAAGATTGCAGAACACAGGTATACTTTCAACTTAAGTTTTGATTTCTGAGCGTGTTGCTCCTGGACACTCTGGAGCATCATCCTGCAGCCTGATCACGGGTAGAACCAGAGGAGTGTTATAACTCACTTTTTTCAAGATGGCAGCTTTTGTTGCAGGGTCATTCAGGTCCTGCAAGTCCTTTGAGTGCACCTTCACTTTCAGCATCGTGACTTTCTTACCTAATTCAAACAGACAACCATATACACACACTCGATACACAATAATGTACATGTGCATCACATTAACAAATTATTTATTATTCAACATTAATAAAATCAGGAAGATAACAATGATATTACGGCCCACATATGACGTAGGCCTACTTTGAATTTAATGTTTTCGTTATGGTTATCAAAAAGAGGCAATTATAAGCTAAATATCTGGCGAGATGCTTACATGTGCACAAAAACTGATACTCGTTTCCACATGGCCGATAATCCCATCTTCCAGAAATCGGATCAATCACAACAGTGCAATGTGAATCAAGAGGACGTGGGTAATTTTTTTTTCCAATCCAGAATCTGAAGGAGGAGTTACGCATGTCTGACCACATCCACGAATCTCTGGTGAGGCCAGTCCAGACTGAATTACCAGCAGCTACCTCCTGGACAAGCTGGCTCTCTGTTGGGTTTCTGATGCTGACCAGGTCTGTGTGGTGCTCCCTGCAGTAATCCCGTGCTGCAGCAAATTGCATGGTTTTTGGCGCTAGGACATATCTATCTCTGCCTTGTTTGTTACCTGAAAAACACATTATTTAACATATATATATATATATATATATACTCTATGTCTGTGTGTGTGTGCGTGTTTATGTGTATATATGTTTGTGTCACAGAGTTGCGGAGGGGTAGGACCCAAATGCAGAGAGGCGAGGCAGGCGAGAGTATTTTTTGCTATTTTAATTGCAAACTTAAGCACAGACACAGGAATAGACGGACGACAACTCACATGAACGACGACAAGACTCGGACAAAGACTGAACAGCAGACAGGACTTAAATACACAGACTAATTACAAACCCAAGACAGGTGAGGGAACAAGACACAGGTGAACACGATGGGGCAATCACCAAGGAGGGAAACAGGACACAGGGGAAACAGAGCAAACCAATGAAAACAAGACAACACAGACACAGACCATGACAGTTTGTATATCTTGTGGGGCTTGTTGTCAATATTCATGTTTGTGTATATATGTATGTATAACTTGCCATCATAACACATCGGATAACGATAATAGCTGCCGTAGGTAGGGACCTGTTGGCCATCCTTAAATACTACAAAGTTTGCATTTGCATTTTGGATTTTCCAGTAATCTCTCTCTCCCTCTTTGTAGAAATCATCATCTGCCAGTAACCAATGCCACATGAGAGGACCATCACCATGAAGGCCAATCCACACAGGATCATTTGTGAGCAAGGGAAGTAGGGATTTCATTGCTCCCATGTTGTCTATGGTGGCCAGGTCGAAACCTCTCTCTCTGCAATAGCTCTGTGCATCCAACCATGACTTTTTGGTTTCCACTAAATAGTGGTGGCGGTAGTTGGCACAAAAGCAAGGGCTCCACAGTCCTGGGGAACAGTAATTAGAACAAAAAACAGTAATTATTATCTTTTAATATATTGTATTGGTCATCCTATGCCTGTATATACGTCCCCTCCCCCCAACCTATTGTATCTGCCTAATGACTTCGATCACCTGACCTCCAATTTGATATATACAAATATATTCAGAAAATGTACATAACTTTAAATTGCAGTTATGGATTTCATGCCAGCCTGTCTAGCTACCTGCCTCGTTTCTCTCACACACAAACGCACACACACACACACACACACACACACACACACACACACACACATTCAATCTTTTATACGTCCACCAATTGATAATGTATACATACACCAACCTGAGATGAGAATTAGTATCCACTCCATAGCCTACATGATAATATTGTAGAAAATTACTTTCAAACAATCCACATTCAGAATTTAAAAATATTGAGAAATGATATAAAACCAGACGAGTAATGGATGAAACTGAAAAGGAATGTAAACACTATTTTTTTCGATACAACTGCAAGTTAATGGTACCACTAAGCCCAACATCTTGGCTCATGGGTCCCCACTGCTAACCCTTTTACCATGTATTAAATAACATCAGTCTTACCTTTTGTTTTCCTGGATGAGATCTCTGTGGGTACACTGGGTTGCTCGATCTAAGTCTATGTTTGTCTTCCTGCCAACTAATGTATCTGCTATTGGTATCACTGGTTTTCCAATTTGATAGTCAAAATATGTAATAGATGGGTGGTGCCTGGAGACAGGAAGCACAACATTGTCAAGCAGAACCAGACTTTCTTAACTCCAAATTTGAATCAGAACGAGCATTTGGGTAGAGTAGCATATTTATGCTACCTACATATTTTGTAATGGGGATGCTGGGAGGCAGAGCTCCCCCAGATCACTACCTCAGTGTGATGTCCCATCAGCATAGGACGGTGTGTGTGCATCAAGCTTTCCACTTAGCACAGTGAAGGGAGGGAGCGTGGGGTAAGTTGTTACACGGGTAACATCTCAAACTGTTCATACCTCCAACACCTGTCGTCAAGGTCACCCCAATCTGAGGTTAGCACAAGTTTATTACGTTTCCGCTTCAACAGTAAAAAAAAAAAAAAACGGCACTCATAATTGTACGCAATAAAATGTGCCTGTGATATTTAGGAATACATTTAGATATATTTAGAAGAGGAGACAATCACAATTCCTTTGATACTGTAGTTACAATCCTATGTTGAGACAACCTTATGAGTTTGTGAACATTAGCATTCATGTCAGTTTGGGTCAAATTGTCTGAATTAATTGCTCTATTATAAAAAAAAAAAAGACATACAGCCTGGAAAAAACCCCAACTGTGTTACATATATGTGTCACAACATATTGTGTAATGGTTTAACTGGTTTAATATAAACCCTCTGGTGCAACCTAGACACATCATCAGTGATGTAACCTGAGGTCATAGGGTGTTTCGGGTCTCTCAACATCAGACACCCTCGCCCAGGCGACCCAGCCGGGGGTGATCAGACCCCGGCTTGTGTCTAGGTAGCTTGTGTGGCCCACGGATCACCCCTCCTGATCCACAGCCATCTTGATGCCTTCTCAGCAGCATCAGTGATGTTCTTGATGGCTTTCTTGCTGTGCAGTCCCCTTATTCCCAACAACTTGAGGGCCCTGCAGAGTGACTGGCCTGCGAAACCTCGGCAACCAACCTCAATGGGACTACAACGAGTCTTCCATCCGTTGCGCCGGCATTCGCCTGCCAGCTCCTCATACTTGGCCCTCTTCCTCTCAAATGCCTCCTCCATCCGGTCTTCCCAGGGCACAGTCAACTCCAGCAGTATCACCTGCCTTGTTGATTCTGACATAAGAACCAAGTCCGGCCTAAGTGTGGTCACTGCGATGGTCTCTGGGAATTTAAGCTGTTTCCCCAAGTCCACCTTCAGCTGCCAGTCCCTAGCTGTTGTCAGGAGCCCCCCTGTTTGGCCTGGGCGTTGTTGAGGCTTCTCACCAGATTTAACAAAGGTGATTGAATGCCTAGCTGGCTGTTGCTGCTTGCTGAGTGAGATCCCCGAGCAGATGGTATCTGTGTTACATATATGTGTCACAACATATTGTGTAATGAGCTCTATATCAACCGCAATATCAGCAGTTCAATAATTGCTGCCAAATACTACCTCTATGTCCACAATGGGAAAAAACCCACAATGCAACATTTCTGTGATCTTTAGCTTTTCTTCTCTAGTTTATTATTAGTGGACCATGTAATGTATGTACAGTTCAAAATGGTAAAAGTGTACATGGATAATCTTTTTTTTCCAAATATACTTGAATTGATCATTGATTGTGTATGTAATCTAAATTAGTTCAATACAATAAGTATTTAAGTTGGTTCAATGTTTATGTTTCTTTTACACCATTCCTGTCATGTGATAGTCATATGATACAGGTGGTATGCTTAGTCTGTAGTTGGAAATCAGTGTAAAAAACCCAGTGGCACAACTATAGTCATTGTCCTTTGAAAATGGAATAATTGGAGGGAAAACTAAAATGTCAAAGTATTAATACAAGTATTGTTTGTTAACGAAAGATTAAGAAAACATTGGAAATTAATACAAAATTTTGATGGATGACAGAAAATGCTGTCATCTTTCAGGCAAAGCTTGTGCAGAGCGCTTGCCACAGCATCAATTATACAAAAGCTTTGTAGTCCTTACTTTTCACTAATTTTGCCATGTTTTCCAAATGAAAATGTAATTTTAATAGCACTGAACTATGATCTTGTCAACAACCAGAAAGCTAGTGACCTGCCTAGACAGTCATGGAAGTGTACCCTCAGCAAAATGCTTTGGCCACACTACTGCACAAGAAAAATAAACTAAAACAACAAATCCAGAGATTGATATCGTTCTGGTACCTACTAAGAAAGTTGTGAAGGTGAAGGGAAGCAAGCAAGGTTATAATAGTTTTGGATTTTTAGTTTAGTATTATTTCGTTTGGACTTTTTTTCCTCCAATTCAGTTATCAGTCAGTCAGTCATTTTCAAACCGCTTATCCTCTAGAGGCTCGCGGGGGGGCTGGACAAGGGCTTGAGGGTCTGTAGTGCTGGTCCAGGGTGGAGAGCAGACAGGTGTCTCTCACTGTCACATTTCACACACTTAATGGTGACCTTACAGTCTCTGGCTTGGTGGGTGGTGGAGGCAAGGCATCTATAGCAGATGTTATGGTCTTTGAGGAACTTCTTTCTGTCTTCAAGAAGCATAGTTTTGAAGCCCCTACATCTTTTCAGTGGGTGTGGCTTGTGATGTATGGGACACTGCCTGTTTACATCTTCAGCTGCAGTTTTCATTGTTGTAACTACATCTGATGACACATCTGTCTTGTGCACTGTAACTGATGATCTTGTGTTGTAGTAACCTGTTTTATTTTCCCTTTTGGAGCTCATAGAAGAGAAATGGGTTGTGGTGAAGCTCAGGTCATTCCATGCTCTGGCTTCCTTCCTCACAAAATCAGAAAAGACAGAGAAAGGTGGGAAAGTAACATTATCACCATATTTTAACTTTGAGCCAACCATTGTCCATTTTTCTTGGAGATGAAATGGCAGCTTCTCCACAATTGGACCATTCCCCAAGCTGTATTGAGGTAGCTTAATCCAGGTAAGTAGCCATCTAGCTTTAGAGCTTCTAACTCACACAGTAAGTCTGACAGCTCACGGAGCTTGTGAGGTTCTTTACTGGAGAGCTTTGGGAAGTTTTGTATTCTGGAAAACAAAGATCGTTCAATCGCTTCTGGCGAGCTGTAACATTTCTCAAGCCTAGTCCAGATCCTATTCAAACCAGCAGCTGGGTGACGTATATTGACCGCTTTTACCCTCTTAGCATGCTCTGAAGACTCAGGGCCTAGCCACTTGATGAGTAGGTTTGTTTCTTCACTGGCTGTAAGACCAAGGTCTGCAATGGTACTCTGAAATGTGGCCTTCCAGCTCAGATAACTTTCTGGCTTGTCATCAAACTTAGTTAGACCTCCAGTCACCAGCTGACACTTTGCTAGAAACCTGGCGAGGTCACTGGTGGCGTTGTCTGTAGCTGCACAGTTTGGGTTAAACCTCTGCTGCGGTTGTGACACACTGTGTGGGAGACTTTGCTTAGAACTCATTCTTGGCATTGTCGGTTTGCTAATGTGACATAGCCGGGTAAGTATAACCTAATAGTCTGAAGAACGGAGGGGAGACGCAAGGTTCAACGGATACAAAATAAATTTATTCTTGCTTCAATGTAAATACACGGAGTACAACAATTCGTAGATCCACAAGTGTGCAAGGTGTCTGCCTAATCAGGTTCTTGCTTACCCCGACGAATGCCCTACCTCCTTGGTGATAAATCCCTGTAAAATAGCAAACAGGCTTTTCACGGCAAGTCACAACAAACTTCCACAGCCATCAACAAAGTATAAACTTGACAAAAAAAGAAAATAACACTGCACACACATGCAACAAAAAAAAGGGATTACACCACTAGAGGGGAATACATTCGGTCACCAGCAGGGGAAGAAGCCAGCAAGCGACAGAGCAACACTTGTTTTAACATACAAATCATACAAACAAAACAAAACACAATGACGAAACAACGAGCAGCAGCCACCAGCAGGGGAAGAAGCCAGCAAGCGACAGAGCCACCAACCCTTGTTTTAACATACAAATCATACAAACAAAACAAAACATAAAAGATGACAAACAACGAGCAGCACCCAAACACCACTACATACACAGCATCCACCCGCACGCACTCACACACATTCACACGCAGGCACCCCGAGCCAAAGCCCCAAGCAAGGAGTCCAACTAGCTGTGGCTAGTAGAGCTTGGACGAGCAGGTCTGGGAGACGGGGAGACTCACGACCGCTGGGAGATTTGGTCGCACAGGAAAAAGGGGAACAGAACAGCAACCCACGAAATGCCACAGACCCTGAGGGGAGTGCATAGTCATTACAAGGATCACATTGTAATTCATATAATCGACTAGTGGACGAACACCTACCGTATGACTGATCGAAAGAGGAATACAGAGAGCCGGGACCCAGACAGAGGATTGACGCGTCCAAATACTACGAACACAACAGTGTAACTACATTAAGCCACCTTGCAAATTAACCCATATCTATTCAAAGAAAGGCGTTAACAGCCTACCTGAATGCGAGGTCAGCAAGTATATGCTCACTACGTTGATGAGCCCAAAAGTATACCGCCGTGTTACGATCCCGGATGAGCAGCACGCCACCGTGGCTGTAACGTTCTGCAAGACGGTGCAGGAGGGACAAGAGACGAGAAAGTCTAACGCGTGGTCCCAGCAAGAAAAGGGCGAATGCCTCCTGTGAAACCTGCGCCCCATTTATTCAACACCTGCTACTAATTTCCTACTTAGAGTAGGCGGGGCGGGGGAAGAGCCAATCACCCAATCAGTGAACGCTCTCTGTTACAATTTCCCCCCTCATTTGTGTCGTCGTCCCGACGGCAGACAGCTGGTAATAGAAGATACCCGCCGCCAAAGAGTGTTTACCGGGACCTTGGGATCACTACAAGGTCTGTGAGGGCAAGGTGTCTTCCACTGCAGAAACGGCCCGTGGGAGTCGGTGAGGGTTTGTATGCTGACCCGCTCCTGCTCGGCCCGTCCTCCGCAGGGCTACCTGAGTGTCTGTGGCTGTTGACTGCGGACTGCAGAACGGTGATGTTCGGGGGCCCTTAGTTATACCTGGGTCTGTGGAAGTGGAGGGCACGCCTTCAAATGAAGTGCTTGGCACAACATCCACTGCTGGCATGCTCAAAACCTCTAGTGGTTCAGGGACTAGGGCCAGCAAGTCCTCCTCGTCGGATTCCCCAGTGCTTGAGGGAGGGCCAGTGGGGGTTTGTAAATGACTGGGAGGGCTGGCAGTTGGGGATGCCATCGCCATGCAAGCCTTTAGCAATGTCCGATGGACATGCTTTAGTTGCTGTAGATTTCCTACCGGTGCTATGGCATAAACTGAGCCTCCCTCTGGGGGTGACCTCACTACCTGATACACCACTGGACTCCACAGGTCATGGATCTTATGCCTGCCCCGCACAGTTAGATCCCGGAGATAAACCCGTTGACCTTCCTCCAGGGGTGCATCATGCACATTCAGGTCATGCCGGGCCTTGCGACTGTCAGCTGCTAACTGCAGGCGTTCCCGTACCCCTTCAAAAGCCACTCGCAGCCGAGTTTGGTGTTCCAGGACCCAATCGTGTATACTCCCACTGGTTGGTTCTGTTACACGGCCAAGCAGAAAATCGAGGGGGAGTCTTGGCTCCTGGCCAAACATAAGGAAGTGTGGGGACTCTCCTGTTACCTGATGGGGGGTGCTATTGTAGCAAAACAAAAGTTGAGGGAGACATTTTACCCAATCCCGCTTTGCAGTCACCGGCAGAGTTCGCAGCAGGTTATGGAGGGTACGATTGAAACGCTCGCACTGTCCGTTACCGGCCGGATGGTAAGGAGTGGTGCGAGATTTCTGCACTCCGTAAAGACCACAAAGTTGTTGAATGAGTATTGACTCAAAGCTCCTTCCTTGGTCTGAATGAATCCGACCAGGCACGCCAAACTTCCAGAACCACTCCCCTATGATAACTTTCGCAACCGTAGTCGCCCGCTGGTCCCAAGTCGGTACCGCCAAGGTGTACTTAGTGAACACGTCTGTCATTACCAAGATGTTCTCGGGACCTGACGAAGAAGGCTCCAGTACGGTAAAATCAATGGCCAAGATCTAGTTTGGCCGAGCAGCCAACAAATGGCCCATAAAACTCTGCGTTGCGGGCCGTGTGTCCTTGGCCAATTGGCACCTCTTGCACTGTTGGCACCATCGAGCTACCTCTGCAAACATGCCAGGCCAATAGCAACGCAACCGCAGTAAGTCGGTGGTGCGCTCAATACCCTGATGTCCGTGCTGCTGATGGGCTTGGGTCAGTACTGCCTGCCTCAAAGTACTAGGGAGAACTACTTGGAGTGCCTCCTCGCCCCCATCTTGACGGAACACTCGCCTGTAAAGCACCCCATCCTGTTCGGTCAACCGTTTCCATTGTCCAAGCAGTACCAAAGCCTCTTTTGGAAGCTGGCGACGCTCCCCTGGACCAGGTCGCACTTGCCGTCTCCAAAACACAAGGGCCTTGCTTACCGCAGGGTCAGCTTGTTGCAAGGAACACATATCTGCTGCAGTGTGGCTAGGGAAGACAGAAATCAGATCCTGAGTCACCAGCAGAGGTGATTGCTGTGCTATCACCTGCGTAATGGAGGCTGGAATAGTAGTAGCCAAAATCAAACCATCCACCCCAGAATCAGCTGGGTTCTGTCGTGAAAGTGCATCAGCATTCTGATTGCTTTTCCCGGAATGGTATTTGAGCTCGAAGTCAAAGGATGCCAGTTCTGCTGCCCACCGTTGCTCGGTAGCCCCCAGCTTGGCTGCGGTAAGATGGCTGAGGGGGTTATTGTCCGTGTACACTACACACCTATTCCCCCACAAATACTCCCTAAATTTCTCGGTCACGGCCCACTTGAGCGCCAGAAATTCCAATTTCATAGAGCTGTAATTAGTCATATTGCGCTCAGTGGGCCGAAGACCGCGGCTTGCATAGGCAATTGGCCGCACATTACCTCCTTGTTCTTGGGAAAGAACTGCGCCCAGCCCCCTGTGGCTGGCGTCCACCTCCAGGATAAAGGGCAGGGAGAAATCTGCGTAGGCAAGTACCGGAGCAGCCACCAGCTTACCTTTCAAGGCCTTAAAGCTTGCCTGGCAAGCCTCGGTCCAGGACATGCCAAAGTTACGGTCAGCCGGGCCTTTCCTTATAGGTCGCCCCGTAGGGCCGGTGTGTTCCGCCACTAGTTTGTGTAACGGGGCTGCCAATTTGGCAAATCCCTCCACGAACCGCCGGTAATAACTGGCAAACCCGAGAAATGATCTCAACTCTGAGACAGTGTTAGGATGTCGCCACTGGGCCACCGCCTCAATCTTACTCGGGTCCGTGGCAACACCCTGATCAGACACAACATGACCCAGGTACTTTACCTTTCGTTGAAAGAAGGTACACTTGCTCAGCTTGGCTTTGAGGCCCTCGTTCTGCAACCGACTCAACACCAGGTCCAGTCGCTCTAAATGTTGCTGTACTGTGGTGGAAAATACAACAATGTCATCAAGATAAAGCAATAAAGACTGGCACTGCTGATCCCCGAAAAGCCGCTGCATCAGTCGCTGAAACATTGAGGGAGCATTGCAGAGCCCAAATGGCATTCTGTTCCACTCGAACAACCCAAATGGGGTGCAAAAGTGGTCTTAGCCTTGTCCCTCTCCGTGACTGGTACCTGGTTATATCCACTGGCCAAGTCCATAGTAGAAAACCAGCTGGCCCCTGTCAAAGCATCCAGCGACTCCTCTATACGAGGCAGGGGAAAAGCATCCTTGCGGGTCTTCGAGTTCAGTTGACGATAATCAACACACAGCCGCAGTGAGCCATCTTTCTTTTTCACCAAGACGATTGGTGACGCATATGGGCTACAGCTTTCCCTGATGACCCGGGACTCTAGTAATTGATTAATATGGGACTTTACCAGCTCATATTCGGACGGCGGTATCCGACGATACCTCTGCCTAACTGGCACTTCATCCAACAGTGGAATGTCATGAGACAACAGGTTAGTGCAGCCCAAGTCTCCCTCATGAGCAGAGAATACTGTATGATATCTCCCAAGCAACGCCTGAACTTGTTCCTGTTCTGCCTTATCTAACAAGGGTAACTCAATTGCTTCCATCTGCTCCTTGATGGTAGGTTTGGTTACCTGGGCTGCATGGGATGAGACCCTAACAGTGACCGGCAGGACTTCCCTTACTCCCGCAGGCAAACTGACCACATGGACACACTGCAATGTACCCAGTGAAGTGCGAGGGTACAGAAAAACATCGATGTTGCCTACATTAACCACTGGGATGGAGGCTGTTCCGTTATCAACCTTAACCAAGGATGGGGAGACAAGGAGCCCTGGGGGCAGGCCCAACTCTGAGGGCTCAAATAGAACAGTGCCACTAGCATACCGATCAGAACAGGTTGATGGCACCAACAGCATGGAACCCCCGGGGACCCGACAGGCTCTCCTACCTCTTACCTTCACCAGGCCGAGGTTAGTAGAGGGCTGGGTCTCTACTTGATGGCAGTGCTGGAAAGCCTGCAGAAGGGATGTTGGGGCTTGGGTAAGGGACGGCACTTCAAACAAGGACTGGCCATATTGTTCAAAAAATTCCCGGTAACATTTACTAAGGACATTCATTCCCAGTATACCAGGGACCTTGGGTTTCACCCCACTAGGAGGATCCTTGACGACTAAGATCCCACACTTTGGCATTAACTTACCACAAAGCTCAATGTCATACTCAGTGTAGCCAACATAGGGGATCGCCAGCCCATTGGCAGCACGTAACTGAAGCCAGTGGCATGGCTGGATGCTGCTACGCCCAATTGGCTCAAAATGCTCATAAAAAAATGTTTCCGTGATCGTGGACACCATAGACCCAGTGTCTACCAAACAAGGGACACGGACGCCCCCAATACATACATCCAAATGAGGACATGAAGACATCAAGCTAAACATCGGCCCCGACCTATGACTAGACTCTGAGCCAAAATCTTGCCCTCCCAAACTGTGGCTCTGCAGTTTGGGTGGATCTAGTTTTCCGCCGAGGAAGAGGACTGTTGGCTGTGGTTGGATACTCGGGTATTAGAGGCAAGGGGTGGAGGTCGAAACGGAACACGTTCCCCATCACATTCCCGTGCATAATGCCCAGGGCGTTGGCACCTGCGACAAATCAAAGGCTGGCTATAGTGCGGCCGGTGAGACTGAGGAGCTCTTTGCATCAGAGACATGCTCCGAGTCAATTGATTTAACTGCTCTTGCTGTTGTTTTAAGAGCTCTTTCAGCTCACCAAACTGGGGATCTTGGGATCGGCTAACCACAGGTGAGCGTGATCCTCCTTGCACACCGAACTGAATACCCTGGATGGATGGCAAGGAGTGGCTCCGCCCTCTAGTGCTCCCCGGCAAGCCCTCCCGTTCCCATCGAATTGCCTCTGTCCTTATCTCCAGCAAAGTAGAGAGTGGCTGCCTCCGTATAAGCTGTTTCAGTTCTCTGCGCAAACCGCCCTCTAGGACATGCTCGGTAAATTGATCCCGCAATAGCACCTCTGCATTAGGAACAGAGTCAGGAGCCGACTGCTTAACCTTGTCCATTAAGGTCATTGGCGCCAGAGAGAATTCCTGTAGGGTCTCTCCCTCCTGTTGTTTCCTAGAGAAAAATGTCTCTTGAAGAGCAACATGAGACTTTGAACACCCATATAATTCTCTCAAAATAGCAATGATTCTGTTGGGGTCCTTGCGCTCTGCACTGGAACGAAACTTGATCTCATCTCTTGCCTCGCCCACAAGATGATCATACAAGAAGAAGGCCTGATCAGTACTGGTAAGGTGCCGGGCACGCATACATGCCTGTGCTTCCTCTACCCATTCATCTATACTAATGCCCGATTTCCCATTAAAGGATGGACACTTTCGGTCTCGTGGTACAAACACAAGCCTCTCCGTGACAGGGGGATTGCCTGGTTTAGTTGGCGGTGGAGGATCACTAGGTGGGTCTGCAGACGGCCCTGCAGGTGAACGTTCCTGACGCAGCTTTTCATTATCGGCCTTTAGTTGCATGACTAATTCTCGAAGCTGTTCTATTTCTTCCTCCATAATTGAACACAGCAAGATACACTCACCTCAAAAATAATTGTTATAGGTCCTGATTTTGACCACAGGTGGACTGTAGCGTTCAACCCAAAGGCGGCAGATGCTGTTCTGTTCCCAGAGAAAACACAGACAAAAACTCATGCGTCCACACACCCACACTGTTTAAGATACCACTGTTACTTTCAACAACAACAAAGAAGAAAATAAGCAAGAAGTAAATAAACCAATGAAATGTATTACATGCCCATAACAAACCTCACGTCTCTGTTCCAGTTCAGACTATCCTGCTCACAGCGCCAAATGTGACATAGCCGGGTAAGTATAACCTAATAGTCTGAAGAACGGAGGGGAGACGCAAGGTTCAATGGATACAAAATAAATTTATTCTTGCTTCAATGTAAATACACAACAATTACAACAACAGTACAACAATTCGTAGATCCACAAGTGTGCAAGGTGTCTGCCTAATCAGGCTCTTGCTTACCCCGACGAATGCCCTACCTCCTTGGTGATAAATCCCTGTAAAATAGCAAACAGGCTTTTCACGGCAAGTCACAACAAACTTCCACAGCCATCAACAAAGTATAAACTTGACAAAAAAAGAAAATAACACTGCACACACATGCAACAAAAAAAAGGGATTACACCACTAGAGGGGAATACATTCGGTCACCAGCAGGGGAAGAAGCCAGCAAGCGACAGAGCAACACTTGTTTTAACATACAAATCATACAAACAAAACAAAACACAATGACGAAACAACGAGCAGCAGCCACCAGCAGGGGAAGAAGCCAGCAAGCGACAGAGCCACCAACCCTTGTTTTAACATACAAATCATACAAACAAAACAAAACATAAAAGATGACAAACAACGAGCAGCACCCAAACACCACTACATACACAGCATCCACCCGCATGCACTCACACACATTCACACGCAGGCACCCCGAGCCAAAGCCCCAAGCAAGGAGTCCAACTAGCTGTGGCTAGTAGAGCTTGGACGAGCAGGTCGGGGAGACGGGGAGACAGGCTCACGACCGCTGGGAGATTTGGTCGCACAGGAAAAAGGGGAACAGAACAGCAACCCACAAAATGCCACAGACCCTGAGGGGAGTGCATAGTCATTACAAGGATCACATTGTAATTCATATAATCGACTAGTGGACGAACACCTACCGTATGACTGATCGAAAGAGGAATACAGAGAGCCGGGACCCAGACAGAGGATTGACGCGTCCAAATACTACGAACACAACAGTGTAACTACATTAAGCCACCTTGCAAATTAACCCATATCTATTCAAAGAAAGGCGTTAACAGCCTACCTGAATGCGAGGTCAGCAAGTATATGCTCACTACGTTGATGAGCCCAAAAGTATACCGCCGTGTTACGATCCCGGATGAGCAGCACGCCACCGTGGCTGTAACGTTCTGCAAGACGGTGCAGGAGGGACAAGAGACGAGAAAGTCTAACGCGTGGTCCCAGCAAGAAAAGGGCGAATGCCTCCTGTGAAACCTGCGCCCCATTTATTCAACACCTGCTACTAATTTCCTACTTAGAGTAGGCGGGGCGGGGGAAGAGCCAATCACCCAATCAGTGAACGCTCTCTGTTACACTTACATCTGAGGGTGAGAAGTGGTATTGCATGAATTCTCATTTTAATTAAGGAGGTGTGAACGCTGTTGGGGCTCCAACTTCTTTCTGCTGACAAGTGATGTCATCATGATGGATACATGTGTCTTCCTGACTTTGAACAATCTCAGTGTAATTGTGTTTATTTATGTAATCACTCACTTTCTGTTCAGAGGTTGTCTGGATAGGCAAGGATGACGACTCTTCTCTTCGCTGTGCGATATCAATTTGGGCAGCAGCGGACTCCAACACCTCTGCTTTGGCAATGGCAGCATCAGCCTTTCTGAAGTTGGAGTGCATCAAGAGTTGCTTTTAGACGGGCCTTTTCCATTTTAATATTTTTGTCCTCCGCATAAGCTAGACTAGCTTTAGTGGCTTGTGCTTCTGCCTGTGCTAGTGCTGCAGCCATGCTGGCTCTGGATGACATGGACGACCTTACTGAAGATCCAGCTGATGATCTAACAGTCAACTTTCCTGAAGATTTTGAGGACTTTAAGGAGCAAGCACAAAGCGATCATGTCTCCTAAATGTCTTGATCTTGAGCCCCTGGCTTTTCCATTATTTGACTGTAGATGAGAGTATGTCTGTTATCACCTGCTTCATCAGTGCCGAATGGTTTGTTGATGTCCCTCGTAGAGCGCTTTGATTTCACTGTACTGTTGCACCCAATGTGACTCCTGTCCTACGTTAGGATTCACAGCCAGCTGAACTCCTCTTTAGATCTCATCATCCAAGGAACAGGCAAGTGTTGTTATTGGACAGGATTTAATGTAGAAAAGGTGTGAAACTGAAATGATACACACATGTGCAAGGCATTGATTTACAACCAATATACAAAGCATCTTACTTCAGGTAAGTATTGTATGTGAAATTATGTAAACAATTCTAACAATTCTAACCCTGCTGTATATGTAACAAACACAAATCTCCATATGCAAAATTATATAACAATATATCCCCTAATATCATTGTTAAACAAAGTACCCACTCAAATTGCCACTCAAAGGGCTGGAAACAAATGGATGGCATATGATGGAGATTAAACACACTATCTATTATAGAAACATGGAGAAGACTAGTCTCTGTGACAGCACTTCCCTAACTCTATTAAATAAGACTGCCCTAACTGAGAGACTGCGCCCCTCGAGGCCTGGAAGAACATAAATAAAGAAATTGTTCCAACACAGTAACCAACAATGACCACTATGTCCACAAAGAACAAAAAAACAATGCAACATTTCTGTGATCTTTAGTTTTTCTTCTCAAGTTTATTAGTGGACCACATAATGTATGTACAGTTCAAAATGGTCAAAGTGTAGATGGATGAAATTTTTTTTTTCCAAATGTACTTGAATTGATCAATGATTACATATTTAATCTAAATTAGTTTGATACAATAAAGTATTTAATTGGTTCAATGTTTGTTTCTTTTACACCATTCTTGTCATGTGAAAGTCATATGTTCCAGGTGGTAGGCTCAGGGGGTGTTCACACCAAGCGTTTTTTTTTCATGTGCGGGTGGATGCTTTACATTATATCCCAATGATACAGGGTGTTTTTGAAAAAACATCCTCGTTGCTTTTTAATACACCGCCACCAGAGGTTTTTTTTCACTGCTCTGGGTGGTTTTCAAGTTGAGAAAAGTTCAACTCGCCAAGAAAAAGCACCCGACGTCAGGAGCTTTTTTGACAGCTGACCAATGAACGAGAACTTACGTCACTATGACAACCTATCTGTAACCAACTTGGAACGTATTTGACGTCATTTGCAACTGTAATATTCAAAACCCCCCTGTCAGTTTTTTAGTTGGTAAAAAACAGCTCAGGTCGGGTGTTTTTTTATATAAAAAAAACCTTCAGTCTGAACGCGGCCTTAGTCCGTATTCGGAAATCAGTGTCAGAAACCCAGTGGCACAACTGTAATAAAAATAATTGAAGAAAAAACTAAAAGGTTCTAATGTGTTAATTAACACACGTATTGTTTGTTAATCAAAGATTAAGAAAACATTGGGAATTAATTCAAAATCTAGAAAGATTATCTTGAAAGCGTGTGCAAAACGCTTGCCCCAGCATCAATTATACAAAAGCTTTGTAGTCCTTACTTGTCACTAAATGGGCCATGTTTTCCGAATGAAAATGTAATTCAATAGCACTGAACTAAGCTCTTGTCAACTATCCAGTCAGCTGAATAAGTAGAATATACAAAACAGAACCATATACACACTCGATACACAATAATGTACATGTGCATCACATAAGCATATATTAACAAATTATTAATTATTCAACATTACTAAAATCAGGAAGATAACAACGATATTACGCCCCATGTACTTTGAATTTAATGTTTTCGTTATGGTTATCAAAAAGAAGCAATAATAAGCAAAATATCTGGTGAGATGCTTACATGTGCACAAAAACTGATACTTGTATCCACATGGCCGATAATCCCATCTTCCAGAAATCGGATCAATCACAACAGTGCAATGTGAATCAAGAGGACGTGGGTAAATTTTTTTTCCAATCCAGAATCTGAAGGAGGAGTTACGCATGTCTGACCACATCCACCAATCTCTGGTGAGGCCAGTACAGACTGAATTACCAGCAGCTACCTCCTGGACGATCTGTAACTCTGTTGGGTTTCTGATGCTGACCAGGTCTGTGTGGTGCTCCCTGCAGTAATCCCATGCTGCAGCAAATTGCATGGTTTGTGGGACTAGGACATATCTATCTCTGCCTTGTTTGTTACCTGAAAAACACATTATTTAACATATATATATATACTGTATGTGTGTGTGTGTGTGTGCGTGTATATGTGTATACTGTATATGTTTGTATATCCTGTGGGGCTTGTCCATATTCATCTTTGTGTATGTAAGTATTACTTGCCATCATAACACATCGGAGAACAATAGTAGTTGTAGGGGGAAAGGAGCTTTTGGCCATCCTTAAATGCTACAAAGTTCAATTCTGTATTTGGCATTTTCCAGTTATCTCTCTCTCCCTCTTTGTAGAAATCATCATCTGCCAGTGACCAATGCCAGATGGGAGGACCACCACCACGAAGTCCAATCCACACAGGATAATTTGTGAGCAAGGGAAGCAGTGATTTCATTGCTCCCATGTTGTCTATGGTGGCCAGGTCGAAACCTCTCTCTCTGCAATAGCTCTGTGCATCCAACCATGACTTTTTGGTTTCCACTAAATAGTGGTGGCGGTAGTTGGCACAAAAGCAAGGGCTCCACAGTCCTGGGGAACAGTATTATCTTATCAGATTATCTTTTAATATATTTTATTGGTCATCCTATGCCTGTATATACGTCCCCTCCCCCTAACTTATTGTATCTGCCTAATGACTTCGATCACCTGATCTCCAATTTGATATATACAAATATATTCAGAAAAGATACATAACTTTAAATTGCAGTTCAGGATTTCATGCCAGCCTGTCTAGCTACCTGCCTCGTTTCTCTCACACACACACGCACACACACACACACACACACACACACATTCAATCTTTTATACGTCCACCAATTGATAATGTATACATACACCAACCTGAGATGAGAATTAGTATCCACTCCATAGCCTACATGATAATATTGTAGAAAATTACTTTCAAATTGTCATCCACTCAAGTTACATTTTGGAGAGTTACATAAACATGAACAATCCACATTCAGAATTTAAAAATATTGAGAAATGATATAAAACCAGACGAGTAATAGATGAAACTGAAAAGGAATGTAAACACTATTTTTTTTTCGATACAACTGCAAGTAAATGGTACCACTAAGCCCAACATCTTGGCTCATGGGTCCCCACTGCTAACCCTTTTACCATGTATTAAATAACATCAGTCTTACCTTTTGTTTTCCTGGATGAGATCTCTGTGGGTACACTAGGTTGCTCGATCTAAGTCTATGTTTGTCATCCTGCCAACTAATGTATCTGCTATTGGTATCACTGGTTGTCCAATTTGATAGTCAAAATATGTAATAGATGGGTGGTGCCTGGAGACAGGTAGCACAACATTGTCAAGCAGAACCAGACTTTGTTAACTCCAAATTTGAATCAGAACGAGCATTTGGGTAGAGTAGCATATTTATGCTACCTACCCATTTTGTAATGGGGATGCTGGGAGGCAGAGCGCCCCCAGATCACTACATCAGTGTGATGTCCCATCAGCATAGGACGTTGTGTGCATCAAGCTTTCCACTTAGCACAGTGAAGGGAGGGCGCGTGGGGTAAGTTGTTACACGGGTAACATCTCAAACTGTTCATACCTCCAACACTTGTCGTCAAGGTCACCCTAATCTGAGGTTAGCACAAGTTTATTACGTTTTCCGCTTCAACAGTAAAAAAAAAAATGGCACTCATAATTGTATGCAATAAAATGTGCCTGTGATATTTAGGAATACATTTAGATATATTTAGAAGAGGAGACAATCACAATTCTTTTGATACTGTAGTTACAATCCTATGTTGAGACAAACTTATGATTTCGTGAACATTAGCACTCATGTCAGTTTGGGTCAAATTGTCTGAATTAATGGCTCTAGTATAAAAAAAAGACATACAACATGGAAAAAAACAACCGTGATATTGTGTAATGAGCTCTAAATCAAACGCAATATCAGCAGTTCAATAATTGCTGCCAAAAAGTACCTCTATGTCCACAATGGGGAAAAAAACCCACGATGCAACATTTCTGTGATCTTTAGCTTTTCTTCTCTAGTTTATTATTAGTGGACCATGTAATGTATGTACAGTTCAAAATGGTAAAAGTGTACATGGATAAAAGCTTTTTTTCCAAATATACTTGAATTGATCATTGATTGTGCATGTAATTAGTTCAATACAATATGTATTTAAGTTGGTTCAATGTTTATGTTTCTTTTAGACCATTCCTGTCATGTGATAGTCATATGATACAGGTGGTATGCTTAGTCTGTAGTTGGAAATCAGTGTAAAAAAACCCAGTGGCACAACTGTAGTCATTGTCCTTTCAAAATGAAATAATTGGAGGACAAACTACAATTTTAAAGTATTGATACAAGTATTGTTTGTTAATGAAAGATTAAGAAAACATTGGAAATTAATACAAAATTTTTAAGGATGACAGAAAAAGCTGTCATCTTTCAGGCAAAGCTTGTGCAGAGCGCTTACCACAGCGTCAATTTTACAAAAGCTTTGTAGTCCTTACTTTTCACTCATTTTGCCATGTTTTCCAAATGAAAATGTAATTTTAATAGCACTGAACTATGATCTTGCCAACTATCCAGTCAGCTGAATAAGTAGAAATGTTCAAATCTTCTTCATCTTTGAAAAGTATAAGTATATTGTATAAGTATATTGTATTAGTATTGTATAAGTATATTGTGAATTTCATAGGCAAGACATATCTGTAACCGAGGGGGTCTGGGAGTGACCACATTACTGCCAAGGAATAATGTAGCCTACATGATCCATGTCTGAGGATTCCCATCAGGCCCGTGGTGGCCATCGGGAGGTTCGGGAGGTTTCCTGGTGGGCCGGTCCATTTTCAAATGTCTTTTGGGCTGCTTGAGTGGGGAAAAATAACTTTGACCATTAATTTATCATCTCCTAAAGAAGACGTTCTTCATTCATCTTCATCTTCTCTTTTCAGCCCCAGCATCGCAGTATATGTAATATAGATTATACAATCTAAGGTACTCCTTCCCTTCCTAATATCTGAGTTGGTTGGGTCCATGGTTGGTGTTTTATTTAGCGGTACCGGCAGCAGATGAGAGAACAGAAGCGTGACCAATGTCGTTGATTATGGAGGGTAGAAAAAGGCCAGGAGGAGCCGAAAAGACCAGGTTTAAAAAAAGAAGGGCGCTGGAAGAAGATGCTGCCAAATGTGCTAAAATTACTGACCTGTTCAGAGGACAGGCACAAGTTGCAGCCGGTAAAGAGAGGTAATGATTAATTAGCAACGTAAATAATTGAGCTATTTGCTACGTTTGCAATGCCAATATAAGCATTTAAAATCTTAAACTAATTCATCATTAGCCTAGTTTATTTTGTTAAGCCATACCAAATCACAAATATAATTTGTGAAAATCAACATGTAAACTTCAGCATGACGTGTAAGTTAGCCCAAGCAGGAGGACATGGTTCAAGTGACACATTTTTTCCTGGATTTTACATTTGGCAACCGCCATATATTGATATCCAATAAAAAAAAAAAGAGTTTTGCGCTGTTCATTTATTCAAATTCTTCCACCACTGAAAAAAGTGGGCCGGTCTGGGCCCAAAACTCCCGGGCTGAAAATAGGTCTCACTCCGGCCCTGATTCACATTGATCAGCGGATCAGTTCAAGACCTTGGTGAAGACCTGTCCATCAGGATGTGTTTTCCATGTGATGTTGTGGCTGTTGGGAAAAGTCCCGTATTCCACCAACTGTTGTAAAAAAACAAAAACGATAAAAATTGTACAACACAAGTATACTTGCAACTTAAGTTTTGATTTCGGAGCGTGTTGCTCCCTGGACACTCTGGAGCATCATCCTGCAGCCTGATCACAGGTAGAACCACAGGTGTGTTACGACTCACTTTTTTCAAGATGGCAGCTTTTGTTGCAGGGTCATTCAGGTCCTGCAAGTCCTTTGAGTGTAACTTCACTTTTAGCACCGTGGCTTTCTTACCTGATTAAAACCGATAAACATATATAAACACACTGCATACACAATAATGTACATACAGTATGTATCACATAATGATATATAAACAAATTATTAATAATTCAACATTACTAAAATTAGGAAGATAACATTTGATTTGAATTGAATTGCTTTGAATTGAATTTATTTGTTATGGTTACTAAAAAGAGGCAATAATAAACCAAATATCTGGCGAGATGCTTACATGTGCATAAAAACTGATACTTGTCTTCACATGGCCGATATTCCCATTTTCCAGAAATCGGATCAATCACAACAACACAATGTGTATCAAGAGAGTATGGGAACATTTCTTTTGCAATCCAGAATCTGAAGGAGGAGTTACGCATGTCTGACCACATCCACGAATTTCTGCTGAGGCCAGTCCAGACTGAATTACCAGCAGCTACCTCCTGGACAAGCTGGCTCTCTGTTGGGTTTCTGATGCTGACCATGTCTGTGTGGTGCTCCCTGCAGTAATCCCGTGCTACGGAAGGTCGCACGATTTGTGGGACTAGGACATATCTTTCTCTGCCTTCTTTGTTACCTGAAAAACACATTATTTAACATAGTCTACTGTGTGTGTATATATATACAGTATATATGTGTGTTCATATGTCTGGGGGGCTTGTCTTCATGGGCTTGTTGTCCGTATTCATGTTTGTGTATATATGTATTACTTACCATCATAACACATCGGATAACGACAATGGATGGCGTAGGCAGGGAACATTTGTCCATCCGTAAACGCTATATAGTTTAGTTCTGTAACATTTGGTCTCCAGTAATCTCTCTCTCCCTCTTTGTAGAAATCGTCATCTGCCAGTGACCAATGCCATGTGAGAGGACCACCACCATGAAGTCCAATCCACACAGGATCATTTGTGGGCAAGGGAAGCAGCGATTTCATTGCTCCCATGTTGTCTATGGTGGCCAGGTCAAAACCTCCCTCTCTGCAATAGCTCTGTGCATCCAACCATGACTTTTTGGTTTCCACTAAAAGGTGGTGGCGGTAGTTGGCACAAAAGCAAGGGCTACACAGTCCTGGGAAACAGTAATCAGATTTTCTATTAATATGTTATATTGGTCTGCCTTTGCCTGTATATACACGTCCCCTCCCCCAACTTATTGTATCTGCCTAATGACTTTGATCACCTGATCTCCAATTTGATGTGTACAAATATTCAGAAAAAGTACATGACTTTAAGTTGCAGTTCAGAATTTCACGTCAGCCTGTCTGACTACCTGCCTGTCTGTCTGTTGGTCTTACTTTCTGTCATTGAGAATGTTTACACAACCACATAAAAAAATACAACATTTACATTTTGGCTTGTATTTATTTTTCCATTTGTATTTCTTCAACATAATGGTAGCTTTGTGGCATTTTATCTGTTAATACCAATAGAAACCTCAGTAATTTCATAAAATAAATTAGATTATCTTTGTTTTCCTTCACACACACACACACACACAAACATTTAATATTTTATACGTTCACCAATTGATAATGTAAACATACACCAACCTGAGATGAGAAGTAGTATCCACTCCATAGCCTACATGATAATATTGTAGAAAATTACTTTCAAATTGTCATCCACTCAAGTTACATTTTGGAAAGTTACATAAAGATAAATATGAATGAATAATCCACATTCAGAACCAAGAAATATTGACAAATAATATAAAACCTGAAGAGAAATAGATAAAACTGAAACGGAATGTACACATTTTCCAAAACATATGCAAGTTAATGGTACCACTAAGCCCATCATCTTGGCTCATGGGTCCCAACTGCTAACCCTTTTATTATGTAGTAAATAATATCAGTCTTACCATTGATTTTCCTGGTTGAGATATCTGTTGGTCGACTGGCTAACTTGGTCTATGTCTATGTTTGCCTTCCTGCCAAATAATATAGATTTGTATCACTGCATGGAGCTCCAATTTGATATGCAAACTATGTAATAAATGGGTGGCACTTGGAGACAGAAAACACAACATTGCCAAGCAGATCCAGATGGGTAAGTTGTCAAACTGTTCATACCTCCAACACCTGTCGTCAAGGCCACTCGAATGTGATGTTATTTATTTGCGCAGTAAAACTTTTAATGTTCAAAATTTGCCTAAATTTGCCTATAATAAACCATTTTGAAGTTGAGAAAATGTATGGAGGTTGCCAGCATTGCTTGATATTTAAAGTAATACATGCATTATGTTACTTTCAGTGCGAATGAGTCTGAAATGCTTCGACCATCGAAAGGCTATATGCTACACAAGATGTTTTTCTTAATATGTAAAAATTAGATTATTTATCAATTACGACATCGGGGTGGCCATTATAGGCTATCCCTTCATCGTCACATATACCAAAAACAGTAAACAGGATTTTACATATATTGAAATGACTTCTGCCTACCTTCAAAAGAATTATCCGATCTCTTATTTGAAATGCAAATATATCCATAAGAATTAAATGACATGTCCTTTCAGGATTTCCATGTGCTGTCTCTTGGTCTAGGATTACATATTTTTACTCATTTGGATTCCATTATCTCAGGTTTTAGTTATTCCTTAAATTCTATACCTCAATTCACTCATTATGTTATCACACACTCCATCATGTGTGAGCAAGAGAGTGTAAGATGGAGAACACATGTTGCTTAAGGACTGATTTATGAATGCACTTTTCATTCTGGAACCTCACTCTGCTATACAGAACCACAGGAGTGTTACGACTCACTTTTTTCAAGATGGCAGCTTTTGTTGCAGGGTCATTCAGGTCCTGCAAGTCCTCTGGTAACTGCAACGGTGCTGAAGGTGCACACACACACACACACACTTATGCATATCGAGAACAGCTAACAATTTATTTATCATGACTTTAATAATGGAATATAACAGATAAACACGTTGTTCACTGAAAGCTATAACTAATAAACCATTGACAGACAGACAGACAGACAGACATACTTTAATGATCCCTGTGGGAAATTGTATTCGTTACAATACTCCAGGGGGAAAAAAAGAAGAGACAGAAACTCTATGTATAGTAGAGTGTTAGAATATATAATAAATATATAATATAAACCTATGTAAATAAGAGGTAATAGCATACACAAAGATGTAGCATGTCAGATTTTATGTGGTAAAAAAGACCAGTTATGCAGTGAGGTGACCAGTTATGTAGTGAACAATTCTATACCTCATTGGAGATCCTTACAGGTACAGACGAACATGTCCATCTCCCAGCCAGCCAGCCAGCCATTCAAAACAATGCTATCCATAGTGGAAAGTGTGTTATAATATGTGGCTGCAATCCAGACTCTGAATGAGGAGTAACACCTATCTGACCAGAGCCACCGGTCTCTGCAGATGCCAACTGCAGTAGATACTTTATTTATGATCCGATTGTATGGTCCCCCTCCATGAGCTGCCACCTTAACGTGGTGGAGGGGTTTGCGTGTCCCAATGACCCTGGGGGCTATATTGTCGGGGGCTTCATGCCCCTGGTAGGGTCACCCAAGGCAAACAGGTCCTAGGCGAGGGTCCAGACGAAGAGTGGCTCAAAAAACCCCTATGATGAAAGAGAACTTTGGTACGGAGTTTCCCTTGCCCGGACGTGGGTCACCGGGGCCCCCCCCTGGAGCTAGGCCTGGGGGAAGGGCCCGTTGGCGAGCGCCTGGTGGCCGGGTCTACGCCCGCGGGGCCCGGTCGGGCACAGCCCGAAGGAACGACGCGGGACCCTCTTCCCATGGGTTCACCACCCGTGGGAGGGGCCAAAGGGGTCGGGTGCGATGTGAGCTGGGCGGCAGCAGGAGGCGGGGACCTGGGCGGTCCGACCCTCAGCTGCAGAAGCTAGCTCTGGGGACGTGGAACGTCACCTCTCTGGCGGGGAAGGAGCCGGAGCTGGTGTGCGAGGCTGAGAGGTACCGGCTAGATATAGTCGGGCTCACCTCGACACACAGTTTGGGCTCTGGAACCAGCGTCCTTCAGAGGGGTTGGACTCTTTTCCACTCTGGAGTTGCCCCTGGGGAGAGGCGCCGAGCGGGGGTGGGAATGCTTATCTCCCCCCGGCTTGGTGCCTGTACGTTGGGGTTCACCCCGGTAGACGAGAGGGTAGCCTCCCTCCGCCTTCGGGTGGGGGGACGGGTCCTGACTGTCGTTTGTGCTTATGCACCGAACGGCAGTTCAGAGTACCCACCCTTTCTTGAGTCCTTAGGGGGAGTGTTGGAAAGCGCTCCTTCTGGGGACTCCCTTGTTCTGCTGGGGGACTTCAACGCCCATGTGGGCAATGACAGTGAGACCTGGAGGGGCGTGATTGGGAGGAACGGCCCCCCTGATCTGAACCCGAGTGGTGTTTTGTTGTTGGACTTCTGTGCTCGTCATGGATTGTCCATAACGAACACCATGTTCAAGCATAAGGGTGTCCACATGTGCACTTGGCACCAGGACACCCTAGGCCGCAGTTCGATGATCGACTTTGTAGTTGTATCATCGGACTTGCGGCCGCATGTCTTGGACACTCGGGTGAAGAGAGGGGCGGAGCTGTCAACTGATCACCACCTGGTGGCGAGTTGGCTCCGATGGCGGGGGAAGATGCCGGTCAGACCTGGCAGACCCAAACGTACTGTGAGGGTCTTCTGGGAACGTCTGGCTGAATCTCCTGTCAGAACGAGCTTCAACTCCCACCTCCGGGAGAGCTTCAACCATGTCCCGGGGGAGGCGGGGGACATAGAGTCCGAGTGGACCTTGTTCCGTGCCTCCATTGTTGAAGCGGCCGACCGGAGCTGTGGCCGTAAGGTCGTCGGTGCCTGTCGCGGCGGCAACCCCCGAACCCGCTGGTGGACCCCAGCGGTAAGGGATGCCGTCAAGCTGAAGAAGGAGTCCTACCGGGCCTTTTTGGCCCGTGGGACTCCTGAGGCAGCTGATGGGTACCGGCGGGCCAAGCGGGGCGCGGCTTCGGCGGTTGCGGAGGCAAAAACTCGGGTGTGGGAGGAGTTTGGTGAGGCCATGGAGAAGGACTTCCGAACGGCTTCGAGGAGATTCTGGACCACCATCCGGCGTCTCAGGAGGGGGAAGCAGTGCTCTGTCAACACCGTGTACGGTGGGGACGGGGCGCTGCTGACCTCGACTCGGGACGTTGTGAATCGGTGGGGGGAATACTTCGAAGACCTCCTCAATCCCACCAACACGCCTTCCACGGAGGAAGCAGGGTCTGGGGACTCGGGGGGGGACTCTCCTATCTCCGGGGCCGAGATCGCCGAGGTGGTTAAAAAGCTCCTCGGTGGTAAGGCCCCGGGGGTGGACGAGATCCACCCCGGGTTCCTAAAGGCCCTGGATGCTGTGGGGCTGTCTTGGTTGACACGTCTCTGCAGCATCGCGTGGACATCGGGGGCAGTGCCTCTGGATTGGCAGACCGGGGTGGTGGTTCCCCTCTTCAAAAAGGGGGACCGGAGGGTGTGCTCCAACTACAGGGGGATCACACTCCTCAGCCTCCCCGGTAAGGTCTATTCGGGGGTCCTGGAGAGGAGGGTCCGTAGGATAGTCGAACCTCGGATTCAGGAGGAGCAATGTGGTTTTCGTCCCGGCCGTGGAACTGTGGACCAGCTCTATACCCTTGGCGCGGTACTCGAGGGTGCATGGGAGTTCGCCCAACCAGTCTACATGTGCTTTGTGGACTTGGAGAAGGCGTTCGACCGTGTCCCTCGGGGAGCCCTGTGGGGGGTGCTCCGGGAGTATGGGGTACCGGGCCCGCTGTTACGGGCCATCGGGTCCCTGTACTCCCGGTGCCAGAGCTTGGTCCGCATTGCCGGCAGTAAGTCGAGCCTGTTTCCGGTGAGAGTTGGCCTCCGCCAGGGCTGCCCTTTGTCACCGATTCTGTTCACAACTTTTATGGACAGGATTTCTAGGCGCAGCCAGGGCGTTGAGGGGTTACGGTTCGGTGGCCTCAGGATTGCGTCACTGCTTTTCGCAGATGATCTTGTCCTGTTGGCTTCATCGGGCCGTGACCTTCAGCTCTCACTGGAGCGGTTCGCAGCCGAATGTGAAGCGGTTGGGATGAGGATCAGCACCTCCAAATCCGAGGCCATGGTTCTCGGCCGGAAAAGGGTGGAGTGCACTCTCCGGGTCGGGGAGGAGATTCTGCCTCAAGTGGAGGAGTTCAAGTATCTCGGGGTCTTGTTCACGAGTGAGGGGAGGATGGAGCGGGAGATTGACCGACGGATCGGTGCGGCGTCGGCAGTGATGCGGGCTCTGCACCGGTCCATCATGGTGAAGAAGGAGCTGAGCCTAAAGGTGAAGCTCGCGATTTACCGGTCAATCTACGTTCCTACCCTCACCTATGGTCACGAGCTGTGGGTAGTGACCGAAAGAACGAGATCGCGAATACAAGCGGCCGAAATGAGTTTCCTCCGCAGGGTGTCCGGGCTCTCCCTTAGAGATAGGGTGAGAAGCTCGGTCATCCGGGAGGGGTTCAGAGTAGAACCGCTGCTCCTCCGCATCGAGAGGAGCCAGTTGCGGTGGCTCGGGCATCTAGTGAGGATGCCTCCTGGACGCCTCCCTGGGGAGGTGTTCCGGGCACGTCCCTCCGGGAGGAGGCCCCGGGGAAGACCCAGGACACGCTGGAGGGACTATGTCTCTCGGCTGGCCTGGGAACGCCTCGGGATCCCCCCGGAAGAGCTGGACGAAGTGGCTGGGGAGAGGGAAGTCTGGGCTTCTCTCCTCAGGCTGCTGCCCCCGCGACCCGACCCCGGATAAGCGGAGGATATGGATGGATGGATGGATGTTTGGTTGCCTCCACCTTGTTTGTTGGCTGAAAAAAGTAGATAACGTTAAATGTATTTCAATTGTATGCATGTTAGCTTGAATCTGTAGATGGAGGGTCAAACCCATTGATTGCCCATTGACTACACTGAAATAAAAATGCATCTAGTTCAACTCAAAAACTTAAGTTCAATTGCTGCCTTAAAGTTTCATGTAAAATCTAATTAGATTGACTAATTGTTTAAACTTATTTTGAATATTGTTTAGCTTTGGATTGCTTGCTGTAAGTCAACAAGACTGTATATTACATGTTGTTTAAACTTGGCTGTGTAAGTTCACTACAGTATATATAAGTTATTAACATGCATTCTGCTCACTTGTCCCGATTATTGAATTCAACTTAAATATTTGTGTCAAATAAAGTCTTAAGATTATCTAATAATATATGTTTTTAGTTGAAAAATTATAGCTAACAAATCACAATTTTTGAGGCAAAAATCTTTAGTTTATTTGTTTTACATGAAAAGTTGCAGTTTTCTTTTCAAGAGACATGCCTTCAAGCCAATGTCAATGAAAACATTAACATACAAAACCAAAACCTATTACAAATCACTACACACCATAGTATTCAAAGTTAGACTGTAGTTATGTATGTTGAACAAGAAATGTGAAAGAAAATAATCTGTCTAAGCAGAGAGAGATCGACCCCATCAGCTCTTATTATAAATCAGTCAATCAAAATGAACTGCTTTAAAGACTTAAGACTGTGCTGAAAGTGTTTAAAGAAACAGAACAATGAAAACAACAACTCTTTCCATCTGAAAAACTGGAGAAAAAAAATATTTCAAGAAGGCTACTCAGCAAATGTATCTTCAATATCATGCTTTTCTAGATTGCGTACACTTGAGTATATGTTGTTTCATGTTTACAGTTTGTATCTCAGGAGTGTGTTTCCTAATCCGTGTACTCGGGCAGAGGCTTGGTCTGGATTGATCTTCCTCACCAATCTCTCTGTAGAAACTTAAAGAAATATTTCATGGCTTGTGGAGACTGGAGATTCACACAGTAGATAATGCCCATAAGTCGACCCCCCCCCCCCCCCCCCGATTAACCCATGAGACCCTCTGAAAGACTCAAAAGCAAAATTTGAGGGTCTCAAATTTTGCCGAAAATAAAATATATATTTTATTGTCACTAATGATCAGTTCAATGTCCACTATTCAGAATTAAAAACATTTATTCACTATTTTTTGCACTATTTTTTGCCAAGCGGAGCCAGCCAGTCCTGTGCACGTATGCAAATTGTTAAGTGTGTGTGTGTGTGTTTGTCATGTAGGCTATTAGACTGATTATCTCGGCTTGCATCCATGAAATATAGTAGGCCTAATGTTTGCGTACTTGCGCCTATTATCGCGTGACTTGTGGGGAAATTCTATGTTCAAAGTGTAATTTTAGAAGAACGCAACATATTCGGCTACTTAAAATACCACATTCTTGATCACGTTTATGTTTACTTTCCCATGAACGAGTTGTTTTTCCGCGGAAATGAACGTTCTTAAAATTATCTATGATAATACTGGGGTCGACTCATGTAGCCCCATTATCGCACACGGCCACTTTGAAGGTTTTTTTGTCGTGCCGGTGAGTGTTCCATGCTGAAATGGACACATAAATGTTCTACAGTGTTTTATATTGATAAGTAAGGTGTAGCCTATACGAATATGTTATTCGGAAAGCACAGATAATGCGATGCAAACATATCTGTATTCTACCCGAATATTCGCGTTATTATTCGGGAAAAAAAATCTTAAAATCCGTTCATATCATTGTGGATGGCAGGTTGGCAACAAGATAAAAATGTCTATTCTGTTTGCAGCATCGGACTTTGATTTCACTAAATAGTCGTTTCATTTATTACAAATGATTGAAAAGAGATCACTTATGTGTCGTCGTCCCACTGAGTCAGCGCACAGCAGCGAGCTGAGCTGACCGCGGTGGACATGAAACTTAGAGCTTGAAATTAGACATTCGCCTGACATTCACCACATAGCTGATCTCTCTATCTCATTAAAAGTCAAATAAACTACTTACACAGTATGTTTTCCTGTTTTGTATTCCGTTGTGAAAATATAAATAGTGTGCGATGACAGTCGAACGTTTTACCGTGTATTTCAGTCAATATTAATTCCTTTAAGTGACATATGCTGCATGTATCAGTCAGGTTTAATGGAATTTTGACCAAGTATTTCATGGTTATTTAAACAAACAGCAACACATTCAAGTTTAGATTTATCATTCAGTATCCGCTGTGTGAGAGAGGGCACGAGCGCAGCCCTTTGCATTACGTAGCCTACGTTAGGCAGCAGGTGCTGTGCGTGTCCTAGTGGTGACTGGCATACAATTCGGTAAGACAAATCAATGATCATTATGGCATTATCTATAAGAAACGTTCAAAACAGTAACCTGGTACTGCGTCTGGAGTAAAGGCAATTGTATAAAACATGTTAATATGTGTAGCCGACTCTGGAGGCCATGCAGGCTATTTCTTTCATAGCCTGTTGTAGGCTAACGTTTCACACAACGCCATTGATTAAAAAAAAGCTTATGGATCAATGATAGTATATCAATATTATTGTAAGTTAGATCCAGAGATCAGAGTTATTATGTTGAATGTATTGTACTTCACAGAATGCTCTCATGAGCTAGGCTACTTCAAAAGCTTAAAGTTTCAAAAACACTAGGCTACTTCTCAACGCTTGTTCTGTGCAATCATCCTCCTATTACAAATCCTCTGTCTCCTTGTGGATGGAATAACCTGGCTGTAAACCCTCTTTACTACAAATATCAACAATAGTAGGCCTACAACACATTTCAAAGCCAAGTTTGGAAATTAATATAAGTATAGGCCTATGACGTTAATGGTGTTAATCTCAAGCATTTTTCATTTATTTTTAATATAGCTAGGTTTCGAATAACCATGCTTCATGTAGACCTATGTGTTTTGATTATATTTGATGATTTGATATTCATAATACAGGTTATTCAGTTAAATCCAGTTAAGATTGTGTACATTACAAGTAAGACAAGTCTGAGAAAGAGCATGGTATGCTCGAAACGTTACATTAAATAAAAAATCCAATGGGAGGTGGTGTGCAGTTCTGCCCTCCTTTTTTACATTACAAGTAAAACACAAATACAATTTGTTTGTGGGAAATAGCAACAGGTCGCTTTCTAGGTATATAATGTTATGTGTAATTTTGATTAAACCTAATCCCCCCTCACTATTTTATAGGACCTAACAATGGACTCTGGAGCAACCCCAGCAAAAAAAATTCGAACTACCAGTGCTATCTGGGAGCACTTCACAATCAGCCCAACTGATGGGACTAATGCTATCTGCAAATTGTGCAAAGCCACAATAAGCAGAGGCAAGGATGTGAAACACTTAACAACAGCCTCAGTGCATAACCATATGCATTTTAGACATCCCCTTGTGACCACCTCTGCTCAGGCCCCCCTAAAAAGGGATAATACACAGCCGCTGCCACCAATAATGGCTGCGTTCAATTCGAAAACACTATACCCAGACAACCACCCGACTGCCAAGCAAATTACAGAAACTGTGGGTGAAATGATTTGCCAGGACCTCTTACCCTACTCAATTGTTGAAAACACAGGTTTCCGTAAGCTCCTAAATTTCACTGCACCACACTACAGGGTACCCTCACGTATGCATTTCTCACGTACAGTTGTGCCAAACCTGTACAATGATGTTAAAGCAAAGGTAAGGAAATCCCTGTTAAGGATGGAGGGCGATGTGGTACACTGTACCACAGACATTTGGACGAGCAGGTTTTCCACTAATGCTTACATGTCACTCACAGGGCATTGGGTAGAACGTGAGATCACTGGATCTGGGAAAATGACACACAGACGTGTCACTGCTCTACTCAACATGGCTGTGATCAATGTGGACCACACTGCAGCGAATATATTAGATCAGCTCCAGAACCTCATTGCAGCATGGCAAAATTAGGTCAATGGTCGGTTTTCTGTGCAGTTTTTTTTAACAGACAATGCCTCAAATATGGTGAAGGCCATCGCTGATGGTGGCTTTGTGCACATCAGGTGCATGGCTCACTCCCTGCACTTGGTAGTTTCAAATGCTCTGAAACAGTGCCAAGGAGTGAGCCATGCCATCACCATCGACAGGAAAATCACGGCATTTGTGCATCGCTCAAACAAAGCCACTGTGCAACTCCACAGAATCCAAGAGGAGATTGGCCTCCCTGTGAATGCCCTGGTGCATGGTGTCTCCACCAGGTGGAATTCTACATTCCACATGCTCCAGCGGCTGCTAGAGCAGAAAGGGGCAATCATTGCCATGGGGACACAGATGGATTTAGGGGGCTCATTCTCGCACCACCAATGGCGCATAGTGGAGTCCACAGTACAGATATTGCAGCCCTTTGAGGAAGCAACCCGCAATGTCTGCGAGGAAGTTACAACTCTGTCCTCAGTTATCCCGTGTGTGCAGGCTCTCAAAGCTTCCTTGGGTAACTTGATAGCAAATGAAGCAGTGCAAGCTCTGCCAGAGGCTCGCAGGCTTGCAACATTCTTGGAAAGACTGTTGGTTGAACGCTTCCAGCCAATCTTTGATGACCCCACTGGCCCCTACTTTAAGGCCACCCTCTTGGATCCCAGATTCAAGATAATGCCCAAGTCACTTCTCAGTGAGTCAGACTTTAATAGGCTGAAGGCTGATGTTGTTTCTGAGGTGGGTCATAAGTTCACTCAGCTGACTGGAGAACCCACTTCTGCAGTTGCTGATCTGTCCCCAGGTACAGAGCAAGGAGAGGACACTCACAACAAAAGCCTCTTTTGGGGGGCTATGCAAAATATATCAAAGAAATCTGAGACATCTACATCAACGTCAACTCACCTGTCCTCCAGTAGTGTGGTAGATAACTACCTAGCAGAGGGCAACACAGAGGCCCTATCCTCAGACCCACTGATCACCTACTGGTCAAGTAAGGTGGTCACACATCTAGCACTTGCATACGTGGCTGTGAAGTATTTGACCTGTCCCCCAACAAGTGTCTCATCAGAGAGACTATTTAGCACAGCAGGAGATGTTGTGTCTCTCCATCGCTCCAGACTGCTCCCAGCTCACGTGCAGCAGCTGGTTTTCACCAAATTCAACTTGGGGAAGTTTGAGTAATTGTAAAGAAGTGTGTTATTTTACATTAAGATGGGTGCTCTTTCAGTTTGTTATTTACTTCATTTATCAAAGGAAGGTTATAGTTCAAGAAAATGTCTGAAGGGTCTTTGAATTTGTAAAGCTGTTAAAAAGATTTTGATTAATAACCTTTATATTTAAAGTTCAAACTGACTGGTCACTGAGTGTCCCCCAACTAGCTTAGGGGTGGTGGTGGGGTTCAGATGGCTTGCAGTCTATCTAAACTTCGTTCAATAGGGTGGGGTGGATAAAATAAAACAGGCAAAAAAGTTCATGTAATACTGTTGTGTATAGTATTACTATGTAATTTTTGTTGTAAAGTATATTTCATAATTAATTATATAACAATATTAAATCAATGTGATGCTTGGAAGGGACTACTATTGCATTGCAAATGAATATTAGGTTAGAAAATACAAATTCGGCACAATAAATGAGACTTCCGGTATAAAACACGCCCACTTCCGGTTTTCTATCCGAATACAGATACAGATACAGATATTTTTTTGGTTGAACAGATACAGAAACAGATACAGATAGTGAGGTTGCTGTGCACCTCTACTACAGAACCCATTTTTGGCATACTTATAGCTTAAATACCTGTCTTGTATGAGAACCTTTATCCTTTCTTTTATCTGTTGCTGGTTGCTCGCAATCGTATGATAAACCAGAAATTGTGCAATAATAGGGGCCGTGCGATAATAGGCGTTAAGTATGCTATAGACCTACTGCATGAGAAAATTTAGATAGATATTGCGCAACAATCGGGAGATGGGGACCCCCCCCCGAATATTGATGGGTATTTCGCACACTGGTGGTACTACAGTAACATAAAATTCCAGGGCGGTGGAGGGATAGAGTGCAAGAGGTGGAAAGAGTGCATCAGTGACAGAGTAAGTGACATTGTCAGTTGGGGTGGAGGGGTCCCGGGACTTGTTGATGATTCCAATTGCAGCAGGGAGGAAACTGTTTATGGAAGTACATTCTCTGTTGTCCTAGTAACTTTTTAGTGTCAGTATACAACCTGTAGGACATAGCACTTATTATATCTACCCAAGACTACACAATGATGGTTGTGGTTGAAGTCATTTAGTTTGTCAGATTTGTAAGTGTGTCATATATTTGCACTATTGAAATAGATATGGTCTTACATCACATCATGTCTGAGGGACCTTCGGATACGTATTGGGGCAGACTGAGCAAAGCAGCAGTCCTCTCATTCCAGTCCTACAAGACAAAGGAATATGCATTGAGATGAAAATGTTACACAAACATGACAAATAGTGCCTCACTTTACGCTCATCAGCTCCTCCACTTACATGGCAGTCCAAAATGTCTTTGAATGCCTGCTTCCTTCAAGATGTGGTTGCTGCTTTGTACACCTACAGCAGTCTTGGGATGAGGCCATCAAGTCCGCTGAGAAAAGATTTGAGAAGGTCTGTGGTGACGACTCTCTTGAACTCTGCCCTTATCTGAAGAGACACAGACAGACAGACAGACAGACAGAAAATACTAGTTAAAGATAACATTTCTGAATAGGACACACATTACAGTATCTGACACATGACATGCTTTTACTCAATTTCCCTCAATGATCATTGAAGTATTTATGTCTGTCTATCTGTCTTTCTATCTCTTTGTGGAATGAATGTACAATTGTGTGACTGATTACTTGTCTCTCATGGAACAGAGCTGGCCATCTGGAAGTTACCTCTGTGATGAGTGGCTGATCTCCAATAAGTTCTTGTCTGCACTAGGGAAAGGTAGCTGTCAACAGGTCTTCTATCAGCTGGTGATCAGGGACTTTTTTCAGCATTTCCACCTCCATCGTGTTCTGCTTATCCTCCACGTTTTCAGGACTCTGACCTTCAGGCGGATCTGGGCAGGACTTGACCCCGACCTTCTTTGACTTCTTTACACTTTTCCCCTTTGCATGTTCTCCTTTCCTTTTGTTGATGACCACCTCGGGGCATCCGGCTGCACCTTACTTTTGCCAATAGTTTCCAAGTTTAAATTTCAGGCAGTGAAACCACGAAGTGACCTCCCTTTTCAGACCCTGGCTCCTTCAGACTGGGATGCTTATTCATAAGCGCCTTGGCTACACTCTCATGGTGATGCCTTTCAGGATACACATGAATCTTTGACATACTGTCTGCAAGTGTGTCGAGGATATCAGTCTTCAAACCCTTAGGAATCACCATCATAGACCCATCTTTAGCATGCCCACAATTTTTCAGCTGGAGTTCCACATCATGTAGGAACTGTGGAATCAGGAAGGGGTCAGGCCATTGATGTTGTGTGCACGATGTTATTATTGAAAACGGAGGGCGGGGGGAATATTCGTTTCTCTAAATACCCGCTATGTGTAAGCCTAAACGTGGCCATGTGCAAATAAGGTGTTCAAATATCCAATTTCACTTTTAAACTGTTGAAGGCCATAGCCTGCTATGTAAATTAGTTTTCTTATTCTGACACGTTTGATTGTTAATTGGTTGTGTGTGTCCAACTCCACAAAATGACGTGTGTTACTATTTGTATTAACGTACCAGTCTGCTCCAAAAAGGGGACCTATCAAAGAAAAAGTTTAAGTAAATGTTACGGGGTTTGCGGTTTTTGTTTTTTTTAACTAGATAGATTGATCAAATTAATCACTTCAGTCGATTCCCTCAACAATGTATGGATCACTTGATAAATCACACACACAAGCCTCTCACTACATCCCCTGCCCTGCATCACGTCCTGCAGGGAACCACTACATGAAAACAATGGTGTGTATATTTCCTACTTTAAGGTCAGCATGTGTATATATTTCCATGCATCCAGATTTCCCGGAAATTGTTTTTGTATTCAATTGTTTACTTGGTTGATAATCATTGTTTTTGTATTCAATTGTTTACTTGGTTGATAATCATTGACATCCCAACTATTGAATAGTAGTGAACGATGTAGAAGTTATCGCCGTTCATCCCTCCAAACAGTCCATGTTGGTACAGTCCAAATGACAGCACCGTGAGCCAGTCCGCAGCAGCTAGCAGCTATAGCTACTGCTAGTTCTCTGGAAGGCACTTAGCGTCTATACTGGAGTTATCTATTTACACGCGTGTTTTTATAGTTTAATTTGTATTACACGTAGCATGTCTGCTCCGAAGAAAGGAGACCTATCCTCCACAGAGAAGGAACTGTTTCAGGTTATCACGGCAGGTAAGTCTTTCAGCTAATGCTAACATTGAGATGAGCCACAGTGGTAGCTGGAATCGGTAGTGTGATCAATATTGCACACATGCTAATTAGTTTGTATTTGTTTTAATAAGCGGTCGTTTCACAACATGACATGCACGTATGTCATTCTTTTTGTCGTGCGTTAGCATCTTAAAAGTTGGTCTTAAATGCAACAACAGGAGTTGACTTGTGACATGTAGTCGAGCCCTCGGTAGTGAGCAGATGGCGTGGAAGCTTCACGTGTGCAAGTGGTGATCGGGGTGTTGGTTTGCTTTACTTGAAGCAGTATAAGCGTGTAAAGAGTACAGTACTGGACAGTGAAGTAAGAATACAACAAGTGACATGTTTTCTTTTAGGAAATGTGCAGGAAGCTTCAAGACTTCTTGGCTGTAAGGATGTGCGGGTCAACTGTTTGGATGAGGTACGAAAGAAGAGATCCTAAAGCCAGCTCAAACAGAGTGTGAGCTCAACTACAGTGATGCTTGGCTACACAGCAAAGGGGTTGGACAAGTGATTCTCAGGGTAGTCAAGACAATTGAGAGCATTGAATGAGCTTCTCTGGTCTATACGTCCTGCCTGTCAAAACAGGTGTTCGAAATGGTCAACCTAATGGCCACTACCTTCCACTACCTTGCTAGAGATGCCACCTACATACCATATGTATAATTGTACAAATTGTACACACATGAAGGTTCTGTCCTTTGTCAAAGGAAAAAATATCCACTGCCTACCTGTAGACATGCTACCAAGATGCCCAAACATTAACTAAACTTCCTCCTTAATTTATCGTTTGCCTTCACTATATATCGCTTGTATTAAAGTGTCTGGTAAATCACTTGGCCTCATGAAATGGAATGTGGTTCTTATCAAAATATGCTTCTATTGGTTTGTTTTCACCTGTAGGCTATGCAGAAAACAAATCTCATTTACATATGTAAATACTGAGAACGAACAAAAATAAAGGCTGAAAGGGCCTGATTTTTCATAAAACACCTGCCACTCATTGTAATATATATGCAATCCCTTATGCAGATAAATGGAAATACTTGTACCATTAAGCAAAGCAAAGTCAAATACAGGACTGGATCACTGTTTGCACTGACCCAGCCAGGATTTATATAAGCTTTTGTTACACAACTGAAGCAGCCCAATGTGTATCCAGTTGTCCTGTGTACCCCACAGCCGTGTTGTTTCAATTCAAACTTCAGGTAAAATGAACAACTTGACAGCAATGCTGTAATCTTTATTCCAACCAGCCCAATACAAGTCCTTTTTAACTGACCTTGTCCGTGGTTACAGTTAATACTTCAGGTAGCGTCATGGGCACCTGTGCCAGCAATCTTAAATTATTTCCTGTTGGTCTCTTTGACAGAATGGCATGACACCCCTCATGCATGCCGCCTACAAGGGAAAGGCAGACATGTGCAGGCTTCTGCTTCAGCACGGGGCAGACGTCAACTGTAACGAACATGAGCATGGCTACACCGCACTCATGTTCGCCGGCCTTTCAGGTATAGTGTTTGTAAAAATGTATATATACATTTATTTGTGTGTTTGTTTTCATTTTTGGAAATTATTTACATATTTGCGGACTGCCATTTCAACAAATAATGGCACATGGATAAATCAATGTACACAAAACATTCAATGACTGTCAATGGCCATTTTGCACCTTGCACTATTGAATCATTTTGCATTTCCAAAGCAACTTGCAGTAATTATTGTGCATAGAAATGCACAATCTAGATATCACTTTTCGTCTTATTATTCTTCTTTACACCGAAATATGCAATTAATGGAAGCTAAACGACTTAACCTCGAGATTTCATTCAAACTGTATTACAAAGGACTACTTCCGTATGGCTGTGCTATGTATTTTTCATTTTTGTAAACTTTATACTTTTTGAGATATTTGCAATGTTAACTCAGAGAGGTAACATTGAGCCTAGCTTTCCAATTGTTATGTTTGACTCCGCTGATTGCTTTCCAGCTGCGAACTGGGCAACATAGCTCAGTAGGTAGAGCAGGTTGTCCACTAACCAGAGGGTTGGCAGTTCGATCCCCACCTCAACTGAACCTCAATGATTACGGGCATTCCCATGCACAAGTAATTCCTCATGCGGAATTACATTTTCTAAATACAAGCATACCTTTTCGGGGGTTTCCCACAAAATAAGTTTAGTGAATGGGAAGTGCTTCCAAGAAGAAGGCAAACAATGGCGTAGGTCCAGCCGTGTCCGTGGTGCTTGGGAAATTCAGAAAAAAACATTTCTGAATTATTCAGAAACATTATTTTCCACAAGAGAAAGCACGGACCTACTTTGGTAGTTTTGGAAAAACCGGTTCGGTTCAGTGGCTAGTCCAGATAACTTGGAGCCCACAGCCACCTTGCTTTGAGGTGGTCCGCCCTAGACGCGTCTCACGCTGACTTCCCCCCGCTCTCCCCCCAGGCAAGACGGACATCACCTGGATGATGCTGGACGCGGGCGCCGAGACCGACGTGGTGAACTCTGTCGGCCGGACGGCTGCTCAGATGGCCGCGTTTGTGGGTTAGTCGGACACACACACACACACACACACACACACACACCGGGGCAGCAGTAGCTCAGTGGGTAGATACGATGGACAGAGCGGGTCGTCCACTAACCGTAGGGTCGGCGGTTCGATCCCCCTCCTCCAACTGTCCACATGTCGAACCCCACAAATGTACTGATTGTAAGTCGCTTTGGACAAAAGCGTCTACTAAACGCCCCTTCACACACACGCGCACGCACACACACATACACATACACATACACACACACACACACAGAGGAAACGGGGAACATTTGGCCGCAACCCAATATTTTCTTTCTCTCCAGGGCAGCACGACTGCGTGACGGTAATCAACAATTTCTTCTCCCGGGCGAGGCTGGACTATTACACCAAACCCCAGGGTCTAGAGAAGGAGCCCAAGCTGCCACCAAAGCTGGCCGGACCACTCCACAAGATCATCATGAGCACCAACCTCAACCCAGTCAAGGTAGGCCACGGCTGCGCCCCCAAATGATTTGGTCACCAAATTTGCTGAAAGTGTGAAAACCAATATGCACCATCTGGGCATAATAATAGCGGTGACTCATGCAGGAAAGCCAGTTCACCCTTGTTGTAATCCAGACTTAAATAAAATTGAACCAACTCTCATTTTAATGCATGTGCTGAATGTTCCAATCCCACCGAGTGACAACCAGTTTTGATCTCCGAAACACGGGCGATTGTTAGATATAAGACAGAACCTCCCCCCCCACGGCGTTCTAACGGCTTGCGTCACCTGCGGCAGATGGTTCTGTTGGTGAAGGAGAACCCTCTGCTGGCGGAGCCGGGTGCCCTGGAGAAGTGCCGGCGGGTGATGGAGCTGATCTGCGAGAAGTGCATCAAGCAGCAGGACATGAACGAGGTGCTGGCCATGAAGATGCACTACATCAGCTGCGTGCTGGCCAAGTGCGCCTCTTTCCTCAAGGACCGCGAGGACAAGCTGGAGGGCCTCACCAAGAGGTGGGTGCGCCCCGGGCGCCCCCCCCCCATTTTTTGACAGGGCCTTGGACATCAGTGTGTCTGCTGCGGCGTTCCTCATGCGAGACATGGCAAAAAAAAGAGAGATTAGCCTCGGATAAGACATGTTTATATTTATTCAGGATTGTACATGACGATAACTCACAAAATGGCACCAGCCCTATTGACTACAACAGTCATTGGCAGGGTGTAGAACCGGTACTGTTCACATTTGAACTGATGCCGGTATCTTTTTCGTCTCAATCTTTTGTCTCTCTCTCGCTCTCTCTCACTCTCTCGCTCTCTCTCCCTCACTTGTCACTCTCACTCTTTTATCTTGCTCTCTTTCTCTCTCTCTCTTACTCTCTCACTCTCATGGTCTCTCATCCAGCTTGCTGAAGGGCAGAGAGGGCGACGGGTTCCCCGTATTCCAGGAGAAGTTTGTGCGCGAGTGCGTCCGCAAGTTCCCGTACTGCGACGCCACACTGCTGCAGCAGCTGGTGCGCAGTATCGCCCCGGTTGAGATAGTGAGTCCGCCGCTCGCACGGTCTTCCCTCGCCTGGCTCAGGGCTCTTTGGGGGAGGATTCTGCGTCCTCCGTATTCGACTGCCGTGCAATGCGCTGCCCTGTTCCATTTCATAAAACGAGCGCTCGAGGAAATGAAACCCTGTTAAGCAAGTTGGATCTTAACAAAGAAAAAATAACAAATTGTCGTATTACAACAGAAGGACAGGGTCAAGGGCAAAGGTCCCATCACGGTGTCTGACTTGGTAAACATTTCTATTTATCTACCTATTTATAAATCCAAAATTTCCCTGTGGGTAAGGGGGTTTCTTGTTTAGTAGTGAAAGGTCCTTTACGCTTTTTCATCAGACCACAATTTGAAAAGCCCAAATAGAAACCAAAATAGCCGCTCTCCCACCCAGCCCCCCTACTCGTGCCATCCACCCTCCCTCTACAGCGGTGAACAACTCATCATCTGTCTTCCCATCACCTCTTTGATTTAGTTTGCCGCAAAAGAAAACGACCACCGGCGATGGAGACAGATTTATCACTATTTCACTCCTGTGAGTGGACCGGTTCTGAATCCACATCCTCTCTCTCTCTGCAGGGAAACGACCCCACGGCCATCTCCGTGCTGACCCAGGCCATCACGGGCCAGGTGGGCTTCATGGACGCGGAGTTCTGCACTACATGTGGAGAGAAGGGTGCAGAGAAGAGGTGTTCCATATGCAAAGCGGTATGTCTTGCACCTTCACGTGTTGTGTATGTTGTTATACATTTGTTTTTACCATTGCATGGCAGCATGGACTTTGGAAGAGTGTTTATCTTCAGGCAAGAGTTTTGAGTGAAACTTGGAATTCTATTTCACTTTTATTATTTGTTGTTTGTCATTTAGCAGATGCTTTGCTCCAAAGTTACTGGCCATGAATTGTCTTTATTTTTGTTGTTGTTGGAATGTGTCATTAATGAGCCAGTACGGGTCAAACTCTCCAACCACTAGAATCCTGCCCTATTTGGTTATGGCTTCCTTTTTTTTCAGTGAAAAAGAAATGCATCTTTGCATACAGGTGTGTCAGGGAAACCTAGAGCCTCAATGGTTAATGTCACTCTCACCGTTGACACCTTAATCCGAGGTGAGATGGACACATCCGAGATGGACCGCACGCACACCGCGCGGGGGCCGGGCGTGGAACACGCCCGCCACCTCCCCGTCCGTCATGGTCATTTTGTGTTTTTTTTTGTTTTTTTTTCAGGTCATCTACTGCAACCAAACGTGCCAGAAGATGCACTGGTTCACCCACAAGAAGGTCTGTAAGACGTTCCAGGCGGAGAGGGAGAAGCAAGAGGAGGCCGCTGCCGTGTTAAGAGAGCAGCACGGTAAAGGTGCGTGCTGCCTCCTGACCCAAACCTGCGTGCTGCGGCTTCAATGACATGTTCATATTCAAAGTAAATGGTTGTTTTGTGCAAATTGCACTTTGCAAGTGCAAAGGGCAGCCTGTTAAAGATCTTGAGTTCAAGTGTGTATTACAGCACCACCGATGGGTTTAATCTGACCCATCCTTTGCAGCCCTTGTACACTCATTTTACAAGTTTGACAACTTTTTACCATGTCGTTTTTTGAGATCCTGAAAAACGAAATAATGGTAATACTAACAAGTAGTATATTTAGGACCCCTAATAATGCTAACAAATACAATACAGTTCCTACAGTCTTCATAGGACCCCTAATAATGCTAACAAATACAATACAGTTCCTACAGACTTTATAGGACCCCTAATAATGCTAACAAATACAATATAGTTCCTACAGACTTTATAGGACCGCTAATAATGCTAACAACTACAATACAGTTCCTACAGACTTCAGAGGACCCCTAATAATGCTAACAAATACAATAGGGTTCCTCCGGATTTCGTAGGACCCCTAATAATATGAATTGGTTGTTTGGTGATTGTACTTTTGTTCTCAAAGTACCAAGCAAGCAGCTTGGCCTTATATATGGAACTTCAGATCACATGATTGAAACCCAGTGCCAAAATTAATAGTATCAAATATTGAACTATTGTGTAAAAACCATATTACAGGATTAATTTGCACAATTGTTGTTGTATTGTTGTGATACACATTGTTCAATATTACTTGTGTTTTCCAGAGGATGTTGGGCCACTGCAGGAAGCTGCAGATTGCATGCAGAACCTTTCGGTGGAGAAAACCAACACTGACAGTCTATTGTCTGACCCGGCTGTCCCAGCAGAACCTTCCACTCCGGCCCCTGGCCCTACTCCTGACCAATGAGCTTACTCCGCTATCCCCAACCCTGACCAAGAGATCCCGCCCCCATCCCAATTCCTGACCAAAAAGGTTATTTCCTCTATCCCAGACCCTGACCAATAAGATCTTGCCTCCTTCCCAGTTCCTGACCAATAAGGTCCCATCTTCTCGTTGACACCTGACGATGAAGATTGTATCGACAAGGAGTTTCACTAGAAACGCACGGTACTCCATGAACACACAAAGCCAACTGGCCAGAGGTTGGAGACCTGTGTGAGGAACACAATGGCTGCCCGTTGGATCCGGTGGCAAATAAAGACTTATTATTTATGTAGTCTGTGTTCCAAAACGGAAATGGATGCCAAAGCAGAGTGCTCCACATTCAGGAGGATAGTGTCCCAAAGTGTGAATTGTAATTTTCTTGTTTTTTTCCTTTTCATTTGAAGTATTCTTACCGTGTTGTTTCATCTGTGAATGTGAGAACACAAGTTTTGTTATGGTATTTGAAAAGTGAGAAAGTAGAGAATTTTTTTTTTTGTCAACACAGCTCAATTCTGCCTTAAACTGTAGCGTTGTATGGTAGCCAATAGAAACGGAAGTGTTTGCTGGTGTTAAGGTTAGTGTGTACATGGGAGGCTTGTTTTGTCATGGAATAATTACAAAAACATTAGCAGTGTTGACAGCTTGGGTGTGGAATATTATTGGGACTGCACAATAATGAGAAATTACTAAATAAAAACCTATTCTATTATAAATGGCATTCTTGTATCAGCATTAATTTATTACATTTGTGCCAGTTACAATTGAAAGTTACACTTTCTTGAAAGCTCACACTAATAATTTTCAGAATACAAATGTATCATGAATACTATATATAAGATACAGTTTATATATATACTAGTGTCTAAACGATTATTAGTTAAGTGAAGTTAACTTAAATCAGGGCAAACCACCCTTCATTTCAATGAGATTCAGTGAAACAACACTGGTTCAGAAAACATCCCGTGAACTCTTGTATTGCCTCGGATATGCTTTGCTCCGTGCCCTGGGGAGTTTTGTTATGAGTTTTCTAATAGGACTGCTTGTCTAAGACAACATAATATTCCAGGCCACCTAATTGTGCCATAGGCAAGTCACGTCAAAGGAATTTCTAAGAGAAAAAGGCACACTTTAAATTTTGAATACTAAAATACCCAAACCTAAACGTTTCAGATAACTTGTGATATTTTGGGTTTTGTGTTTGCCCGACCTAGCCTCACTGCGGGTTAGTGATTATGTAAACTGCTTGTTTGGGATATTTTAGATTTAACGATACAGCATCTAAGCCACCAAAGTATATGTGACTCCCAAGTGCGTAATTAAAAAGACTACACTTTCCTTGATGTGAGATCAAGGCGGCAGTATTTGAAGTAACTATGGTGACCGCAGCCATTTGTTGTGGGCTGGCCAGCTGGTGTCGGGTGTCATCGGCTCTCCGGACACCTGAGTGTGACAGTTAAGGACCCTCGTGCCGCAAGGGCAGCGGATGTTGTCCTACTTCCTGTTTCTTCTCAGAGCACCAGGAAGCACTCCAATCCAACATGGCGTACCAAGAGAGCATTCCCCGCCCGGCACGCCTGCTTAGCTTTAATCATGGGCTGTGTCCCAGGCCTTAAGAAGCATTGCCATCTTAATGGACAGCTCGATCCAGGTACATAGAGGGAATTAAGAGCTATAAATGGATTGTAATGTGTTGGGAATGCTGAATAGGAAAGAATAGCTGTTGTTGACTGTGCCTGCCTCTATAATGAAACAATTTAGATGATACCACTCCTGGGTTGGATGACTCCAGACGGATTAATGTTGATACACCGATTCCCACCTAGTAAACATGAACAGAAAGACAAGGCCCTCAGCAAGAAAAAAATGTGTTTCACGTTGGATCTGACTGAGCCGTACCTCTTCTGTTCAAAATTTGGAATGGTAATAACCTATGGATTACCAAAATCTTGAGATCTTTTAGAAGAATCAAATAATCAAAATAGGATAGCTTAGTTGTTTCTCCCTCGTTAATCAACCGTAAATGTTGGACAAATGCACAGCAAGATTTGCATTGAGGTAAGGTGCATGCATATCAGTAACTTAGTCACTTTGCCTTACATTTTTTCAAGGCTATAGGGTTGCTGGACTATGTTTAGAGTCTTAAATCTACACTTCTTTGTAACATAAAGCTGACAGACATCCCTGTCTTTCCTTATTCCATATTTTTGTAGTTTTGTTGTATACTCGCAATGGTTAACCTAGCAATTGAAATGCTCGAAACTTGTTCTGGTGACTCTCTTACTGTATATACTAGCAATGAAATGATAGATACTTTATTGATCCCTGTGGGGAAATTCAAGGTCCCAGTACAAGACATAACACACAACATACAACATAAACCGGCAGGCAAAAAACGTAAAACTGCCTGAATAATATGGACAACAAAAAGATAGTAAGTAAAAATGTCCACATGAATGTACTGAGGGATGTATAAGCATGGGATGCTTGCAGCGGTAGGGCAGGGACTGGCCCTACGTGTGGTAAGGTGCCCTATGATGGTAAATATGGACAATATTGTATATAAACTATAACATATATACAACAAGTGCAAGCGTAAAGTTTGAAAAACAGCATTAAATGGGCATTATAGGGAAAAGTTGCTTTGGAGAAAAGTGTCTGCTAAATTCCCTAATGCAAATGAAAAAGTAAATGTATTTTTGTAGAACAGCTACCATGTCCTGTAAAATGTTAATGTTCTTTATAGCCCACTTTAAACAGAAAGAAATAACCACAAACCTATTCAATCTTAATATCTTAATATATGTATATTATTTATGCTATATCTGATATATTGTGATATTATCATACCTTAGATGTGTTTTATTGTATTTTGTACATTAATGTCCTTACCTCAATTGGCAGCAACATTTCGACCTGACCACAACACCTGTTGCCTGGAAAAGCCTCTTTATTATTTAGTAAGACAACACACCATATGTTTAAAATGTATAAACATGTTAGATATTGGGACACATTAGATGTCTCAATACTAGGCAATCGCAGTTATTTTCCTCAATTTCTGTAAAATAGCCTACTAAAGTGCCCGGCCAGCAGGGATGGTAATTTACCGCAAGGAGCCGTTGTTTTACTATAATGTTTTAATCGACGCACTGACGCCAGGAAAGGCAACGACTTTTTCTCTTTTGCATGACAACATATATATTGTACATTTTAGATATTAGACAAAATACATTTTTTTATTTTTTTATTTCGGGGGTTATTTTGGTTATTTTAGTTTTTAGGAGTTACGTTCCATAACTTCTGTAAAATCCGAATGCACTGCAGTGATCGCAACGTAAAAGAAGAGGGCGCTGTTTCACTAGAGTTGAACAGGCATACAGATGCACACCGTTGACATTCTCAAGGTAGACCATAACTGTGCCAGAATTATGAGAGGAACACACAGCCCACATCCATTGTCTACATTCCACAAAATAGTATTCCTTTGGGTTAGCCTAGCTTAAAACTTTTATTCAGGTATGACCTTTCTTTCTTGGCTTTGATTCAGGGATGCGCGTTGCGCATTCCTTTTGTCAAGCTCGTAACCCCCCCCCCCCCCCCCCCACACACACACACACACACACACACACACACACACCAATTCCGTGTGGACGTGCTTCCGCCAATGCGCCCCATCAACAGGCTACCATATTAACCAAGCGCACCTTTCTTATCCCATGGGAGGTGTGGGGGGGGGGGGGGGGGGGCAAGTACTCCTTACTCGCTCCTCATCGCCACTCAGTCTGGACACAAAACAAACCAGGCGGTTCAAGTTTCCACTCTTTTGCGTGGGATGAACACAACAAACCTATCGTGTTCACGTTTTCTTTTTTGCTTTCATTTCACTTAGTCTCAGAAAGTGCTCCAAATAGGCGTCGGTGCGCTTATAGTCCTGCGGGTGGAGCGCAATGCAAACGCTGTCTTTCATTTACGCGAGGAAGTGGGCTTTGCGAAGCCTCGGGCATAAAGGAAACGGAAAGACAAACGAACAATACCGGCAACCCAGTGTGAACAACACACCATACGGGGTTTACTTGTTGAAATGCAGTCAGGCCATAGACGCCTGTCCCCAAAGCTTCCTTTGATGGGCGTATTTGTTGAAGTCAATCATTCAAATAGTAGTCATTTTCTTTAGAAATCTTGGCTTTGATTATTAAGAGTAATGATTGCCATTGTGGTGCCATTTCTTTTTTTTTCCTTGCTGAAACACACTTTGATGTTGTTAGTCTACAACAGCTGTTTGTCACACATGATATAGAAAGAGAGTCTGATGGACACAGCGGGCTCAGACTATTTCAGCATATCAGTTATAGCCGAATATTAGCATGGATCCCAAATGCCGATCTCTTTGTAGTCTTGCTCATCACTATCAAAATAGAGATGATGAAAGAGAGGTCATGTGTTTTTTTTTTAAAGGTGGTTGTAAAAGGCCTCACCCTCTCAGAATGTAAAATATGCGCGTGCAGGAGAACATTTGGATAGGTCCACACCATCGCTGTTTACTGCTGTCTTACTGCTCTTGGATCCTCTTACATCTTAGCAGCAACAATGTGTTAGCGTGTGTGTGGAACACCTCTTTTCAAATCAGCCAGCAGACAAGGGCCCGAGATGAATGTTCCCCACGAGGGTAATTATATCTCCCCTTGTTTTGTACAGAGGACACACAAAGACTCCAGTTAGTCTAGGCACTCTGGTGATTAGACGTACATATGAGGGCTGACAGGGATCCAGAGGTTTGGGGGCGAGGGTGAGTGACAGAGATTGGGTGTGAGTTACACACACACACACATACACACACACGGGACTGTATCAGATTACCCCCCCCCCCCCCCCCCCCCCCCCGAATTAAACAATTGGGCTGAGTGGGGCAAGTCAGAATACGATGGTGAAAATTGGGACTGGGAACCCCACCAACCAGTGCCTTTCTGAAAGGCCGAACATGTTTGTGCATCTCGGTTATCTCCCGGATGAAAACCCAGAAAATGACAGCGGTTGGTTGACATGCTGTGTGCCTATAGCCTGTGTTCTTTTTTGGTTTTGGATGTATATTTCCAAAGCAGTGCTTCTAAACATACAAAAAAAAAAGCAAAGCACGTGTGTCACAGGTTGACTCATGTCATCGATCCACAGAGCTTCCTTTAAAACCTTCCCGTAAACACATTCACGTTCTGGTGTCAGGACGTGTCTGACGCAGCAGGAGGATTAGCGCGTGCTTCGCACGAGAGGAGGAGAGTGGTATGACGTTGTCACGGGAGAGATCCCGTTGTCATTCACCCAAAAGGGACCGGAACCACAAACCCGCTGGTCGCGAGTGTGTGGCTAGAGTGCACTTGTAACACACTGCTGAGGGGAAATGAGTACACACACCTATGGAGAGAGGGTACGAGGAGGGGGACATGGAGGTGAAGGGAGCAAGGGGAGAGAGAGAGAGAGAGCGGGCAGAGGAAGAAGAGAACAGTGGCGATAAGCAAGGGCGACCCAGTCTCACCCACCATGTGTACAAATACTGCGACATGACACTTGGGTTGGAGAGAGGGTGTGTGTGTGTGTGTGTGTGTGTGTGGGGGGGGGGGGGGGGGGGGGGGGGGACAGGGGGAGGATAACGGGTCACTCAGGACTTTGAAAAGGAGAAAAATACAAAAAATGCCGGAAGTTGTTATTCCTGGCAGAGTGAGTGCGGGGCAGCTCGGGAACGGTAGGAGTAACACTAACGGCAGAGATGAACGTTATGATAACCCATCCAGACATCAGACAGCAGCTGCCTGACCCCCCCCCCCCGAATGTTTTGACATGTTTGGCAACACCACGGTTTCATGACGTCAGAAAAAAAAAATCAAGAACGGAACCTTTTTCCACTGAGGACATTCATGTATGGTTCATCATAACTAGAGTCATAACCATGTGTCTTGTTGCTATGGTGAGATGGTGAATTCAAATATCTGAAATATTAATGAGGAGCATTATTTGTATTTACGGAATGGCTGGTTGGGTTTGTACAAAATGTACATTGGGATTTTATGCAGTTGTGAACAAAATTATCCATCTCAGGGACATTTTTGATCTTAGACAGTAAAAACAATGATAACCTGGAATTTTTGGTCTATAGATAAAAGTTCGTTCGTTTTTATTTGCGTAATAACTGCTGGGCATTTGTTGTGATAAATTGTGTTTATCTTGTTATCTTGTGCTTATCTTATAGGCTATAATGCATTTAATCGTAACATACTTTGATATTTGGACTGTTCAGTGATCAAAAGTGTAGGTACATTCTGACATCAACTTAGTTTTAGAAGGAACTTTTAATTATCAGAAGCAGAGCTCAACTTGATACGTAATAATTAATTAAATTGTCGATGGTGAAACTCGTGTGCGTTATTCAAATGTGATTGAGTCACTGTCTCACAGCGACCACCTACTCTGGCAGCCCCTTAATCCCATCATCAGGGAGTGGTCTCCAAAGTCTCCAAAAATCATGGGCGGGATATTTATTCACTGCAACGATGTGCGACCCAACCAGAGATTCTCAAGAGACGCACCTGAGCCGCGTGCCAGAGCAGGAGGAGGACAGGCTATATAAAGACCAAACAGCTGCTATTGGAGCAGTTGATCGAATCCGGGGCGCGCAACATCACTTCACCTGACACCGGAACACTCTATCTCTCTCTCATCTCTATCTACTCACACACACACACAGCCCGAAGCAGCCATGCACTTGAGGGCGTACGAGTCGTGCAACTTCTTATTCCTGTTATGCATCCTTTTGAAGAATTGCCAAGCTTTCAAGAACGACGCGACGGAAATCCTATACACGCACGAGAGTTCGCCGGTCCAAGATGCTCTGGGTAACGTCTCGTTGAACCGAGCGAGAAACGGAGGACGGGGCGCAGCAGGTGATAACACGGCGCACGAGAGAAGCGGTGAGTTGGCCCTCATAAAAAAACCCACAAAAGTGTATATATAACTTAATTTCCCTAAACATGAATTGCTGTCAACTTAAATGCAAAAAAAAAAAAACCCTGTACGAAAGCGTCCAACAAATACCATAATTGTAAAACCAGTAATGGTAATTTTAAAATTGAATCTCAAATGAATTATATTATTGATTGGACCCTCGCTGTAGTAATGGCTCAGCTAGTTGGCATGCATCCATACGAGGCTGCAGAGATGAGAATGTTTCAGATCTGAACGGACTGCTGTTAGAGGTCTGATCAAGTGTCATTTACAGTGAATGGAGGTGTTCTCCCATGAACAGGATGCTCTGGGTTGTTGCACTGTTTCCATTAAGCTCTCCGTTACACATACTTGACGCACAGCACAGGCACACACACGCATCTATGCAGACTAACTTAGAAGCATAAATAAACAGACACTTGCTCGGTGCCGAATCGGCGACGCTGCGGTGGTCAGACATAAGTCTAAATAATAGTACCTGATGAGAGTGAAGACAGATCTCATTCATTCCTTCCCTTCCCTCCCACCACCCTTCCATGACTGGCAGACCACCTTACAGTCAGTCCTGCCTGGGGGGGAGTAGGGTCATGGGGGGGGGGGGGGGGGGGGTTCATTCAGCCATCCTGCTTACAGAGGCCATGGTGCTTTGTGGCTGAGTTGTATGGAGCTGCATGAATGGTGCAGGGATCAGGTTGCAGTGAATGGAGAGGAGAAAGGAAGAGAGGAGAGGGGGAGAGGAGTGGAGGGGATAGATGAGGAGTGAGGTGAGTCAAGCGGAGGGGAGGTGTCGAGCAGAGAGGGGGAGAGGAGCGAGGGGAGAGAGGGGAGAGAGGTAAGGATTGGAGAGGAGGTGCGGGCTGGATATGAGAGGGGAGGGGAGGAGACGAAGGGAGAATGTATTACAGGAGAGAAGCAGAGAAAGGACAAGAGAGGAATGGAGGTGCAGAGATGGGGGGGGGAGAGGAGAGAGGAAAAAGGAGCAGGAGAGAGGAAAAAGGAGAAGTAGAGGGGAGAGGAGCAGGGAGGAGAACAGTTGTGGTTAGGGGGGGAAGGAGAGGATGGGAGAGGAGAGGGTGGAACATCGCTCGCAGCATAAAACTTGTTGATAGTCTTACCGGTTATACAGACATAATCCTATGTTGGCGCGCGTCGAAAGAAAATGCACGATTTCCTCCTTAAGCTTGTTAGAGTCACAGTGTACCACAGAGGGATCAGGACACACTCAGCATCCTGCAGGAGCACACACACTTCCTGTGTCTATAGCTGCCAGATTAGAGGGCAACAGAGCTCACCAGCGCTCTGGGAAAGCAATCATTGACTCTGTAACCAACCGGACACATTGTTAGTGGCAGGGCAACCGTTTCTCATTCTCCTGTATGTGTGTGTGCGTGCGTGTGTGTGTGTGTGTGTGTGTGTGTGTGTGTGTGCGTTTGTGCGTGCACGTGTGTGTGTGTGTGTGTCTGTGTGTGTGTCTCCCCCAGCAGAGCGGGGCCAGATGGGCTGCAGGGAGCTGCGATCCACCAAGTACATCTCGGACGGCCAGTGCACCAGCATCAAGCCCATCAAGGAGCTGGTGTGCGCCGGCGAGTGTCTGCCGGCGCCCATGCTGCCCAACTGGATCGGCGGCAGCCGCGGCAAGAAGTTCTGGAGCCGGCGTGGCAACCAGGACTGGCGCTGCGTCAACGACAAGACGCGGACGCAGCGCATCCAGCTGCAGTGCCAGGACGGCAGCGCCCGCACCTACAAGATCACCGTGGTGACGGCGTGCAAGTGCAAGCGCCACTCCCGGCAGCACAACGAGTCCGGCAACAAGCTGGAGGAGATGGCGCTGGCCTCGCCGCCGCCGGAGGCCCGGGTGGCGCACAAGCACAAGTCCAAGAGCAAGAGGAAGCTGGGGAAGAACCGCTTCGACGAGAACTGGCCCAGTCCCGAGCCGTGACCCTCACTCGCGCCCTGACCCCCTTCTCTCCACCCCCCCTACCCCTCTCCCCGGCCCGTTTGTAGCCTAGACAGAAAATGGACTCCCATTTCCCAGCATGCTATGGCGGCCAAGAGACTTATTTACGCGTGGCGACGAGTGAGTTTTGCGTCCCCCTTGTGTCTTCTAGCGTCGGTGGTTGTGGATTGTATCTTGAGGTTACGGGGACTGTATGCCTGGGATGCAGTATGACTGGTTGCTATGACGATGGAGCACTCTAAAGGGGCACGCCACGTGCCCCGGACCTCGAATAAAATCCGGACTGTACCATCTGTAGAGTTTTCTGGACCAACAATGCCTAAGATGTAGTCTTTGTTCTTGTATATCTTTTTATAAATCTGGATGGTGAGGTGTAGCCACGTGTATAGGCACACCCACTCCATATAAAAGACATTAAACGGTGTGTCTCGCAAAGACACAGGGAATGTGTGAATATCTGTACATATACCTTTTTTTTTTATTATCAATATTGCTCTCCCAAAGATTATCACCTGTATAAAAGTGCACTATATGAGATGTATGATGTAATATATTTTTTAATACAAAGTTTGGGCTATTCTTGTTGTAATAAATGTGACATAAGCTAGGACTGAGAAGTGCCTATTGTTGTGAGGTTTTCTCATGAAATAAATACTTTTTATTCACTTTTAATCACATGCATTGTTTTCACTGAATGGGGTTGAAATGTAGGCCATGATATCCATATGACAGGTCTTTAGTATTCGTGTTATTCCACATTAAGTACACAGGACCAGATGACACATTTCAGCATGTTGTTAGAAATACACTATATTAAAAGCGCCGGCATTGTATGCTCGCTTTTGTCGTACATTTGGATTTAATGTATTGTATTTTGACATCGCGCGAGAACAAGACACAACGGCTTCTCGTTTTTAGGCCAATCGCAGTCCTCGACTGGGCTCCAAGTCTCCGCCCACACACTGAGCCTCACACACACACGCTAGTTGTTGACACATGACGCGGAAAACACAACATTGAGAGATATGTCGTGTTTGTAATGAATCAAAGTAGTGACACGGACAGCTCTGGTGAACCAGAGTGTTTCTCTCGCCATGGTGGTGGACAGAAAGCAACGCCCGGCGTCCATTTTACCGTCTCCGTGGTTCTTCCAGCCGGGGGAACCGGAGAGAGAACCGGGCTGGTGACACCGAAACAGTTCTGCACTGTTCTTAACAGACCGCTCATAAGCTACACCATTCAAGCCTTTGAAAGGTAGGCAAACCGCACACGTATCGTCTTTCGAATATTTTGTCCTGACAGACACGGACATTAAACAATAACTGGAACGTTTTGCACTGTGAAATTGTAGTAGCCTGTAACTAATGCTTCACCGAACCAACATGCTCCCTAATCCCGTCTGCTCCATCCATCCACTGTGTCAACCAGTGGTGTTGTTGTATGATCCCACTCTGGCTCATAGACGTGTGCCATTGGTCACGGATAACACAAAATAAATACAACGAAATTCAAAGAAAACGGCTGAATAACGCTGTGCAGCAGTGTTAGGATTGTCATTCAATATATCCCTTCTACTGCGGCCCCTGATTTCGCCCACCCAGTGCTTGGATTGACTATCTAGTCAGTAAGTTTAACAGTAAATACAAATGAAACGCCACTTTCTTTTAATATAAATCATTTGAGGTACTTATGATGTCCTGTGTCTTTCAGTAAGACAGCAAATCAACGCATGTCCTCAAATGAGAGCGTAACATTAGACTATCCGTCGAGAACTAGTTATTTACATCAACTGTCATTTCAGAAGTGCACTGTTTTGGGCCCCTTGGCTGTTTGTGGGGTCCACGCCACAGAAGCACGGTTTGCCGAATGTGTTTTTGACAGGCTGTCGTGGATCCAACACATTGTGGTGGTGGTCGCAGAGGAACGCATCGCCCTGATGAGAGAGATCGTCCGGCGCTTCCAGCACACAAGGGTCCGCGTCGTGTCTGGCGGTGCCACCCGCCACAGGTCCATATTCAATGGCGTGCGGGCGCTTGCCGCTCGTGAAAGCGGCGCCACGCCAGACGTGGTCATCATCCACGATGCCGTGCGGCCTTTTGTGGAGGAGGCCTTCCTGCTTGAGATTGCCACCGCTGCCATGGAGAATGGGGTTAGTCAACTGTGTTTGGGTTTGTTTATTCAACGTGCTGTGGGTGAGATTCAAGAGATAATATTTGAGTGTTATTTGTTAAGAAGGGCACATTATTCCGTCAGCTGTGAGTGAGTGAATCGACACTGCGAGAATATCTGTTTCCGTTTGGCCACACCCGCCTGCCTCTCTGAGTCAGTTAACATCGCCGACCGCTCCCGGGTATTTTCTGACCAATCTGGGCATTTCTTCAGGTGAATCCGTCCTGCCTGTCAATCACAGGCGTGTGAGATGCACCACTTCCCGATGGCAGAGAAACACGGCGAGGGAGCATGGGGGAGGGAAAGCTGCTGTTTTGGTTGCTTAGTCAAAAAATTCTGCTCTCTGTCTTTACAACTTTCCTACCGCACCTTTTTTAAAGGGCAGCCACACACTGAACTCCCAGCTGCAGGGACAGCACCGCCTGTGGTGAAACACCAGTTACTAAAAGTGCTTACAACGGCATAACTTGTATTTTTTCATTCTGTTGCTTTTTTAATGTATTCTTAGATGTGCTTTTTTATTTTTTTTGTGTGAATGCATGAACTTCCTCAGGATTTCATTGACAAATGAATCCTGAATGATGGACGAAAAGCTGCATGCCACGGTGCAGTCTCACGCTTGATTAGTTTCATCCTGACTTGTGGGGCCTTCATGACCCCCAATGGAAGCGGTAATAGCCTGTCTACGTCAGACAGACTAGGATCAAAGCATGACCTATCTGACACAAGGTCGTCACGTATTTCTGTCTGTCAGTGTGTGTGTGTGTGTGTGTCAATGTTTGCGATAATATATTGCGTCTTTTTGCCTGTGTATATCTATGTGCTGCATCTTCACTGCTCTGCGTTTGCATGTGTGTTGGACGAATTCCTCCAGCAATGTGGTCTGGTCTTCATTATGTGGCTTAACCTCACACATGATAGAATGTGTATCTCTGCCACAGTGCGGCAGATTCATTTTCATTTTAATAACACGTGTAACACAAAGAACACATGTTCTCACGTGCACATGCTGACATACACACTCACTTCTCTTCCATCCGTGGTCAGGTGAAAGATTATATCACATAAATATTGTTTCTCAAAAGGCTTTCCAAGGACGGAGGAGTGGTTTCCACAAGCTGTTGGGGTGAAGGAGGATTTAGTGGGGCTAGGCTCCTTCTGGTCAAAGATGAAGCCTCGAAAACCCCCTGAATTCTCAAACACCCTGGCCAGTTTAATAACGTCGAAATCATTTGGCTGGATTTTGTCCGGCTATGCGGTCTCCACGATTAAACATTTCCTCAATTTGCAATTCAACTATGCTATTTTCAAGTTGAAGCTTTGCACGACTTCCAGATGGGATGGAGAGCAAGGCTGTCTCGACTACACTATAACAGCATTAGGTGCACTTACTACTTGTCTCTGTGTAAGACACCATATATATTCCTCTACCAAGATGGGGACTAGTTCATATGTTTAAAGGTAAAAGGCCCATAGACTTCTCTCCACGCTTCGTTCCCTCAAGGCCTCGGGGGCCATACGTCCCCTGGTTTCCACGGTGATTGCCACCACCTCCGAGGGCTACCTGGACCACTCTCTGGAGAGGGGGAAGTACCGTGCCAGTGAGATGCCACAGGGGTTCCTCTACCGTGTCATCTTTCAGGCCTATCAGAAGGTAGGAGACCCCTGCACAAACACCAATGGTTCAGACCTTTAGAACCTATTCAATGGTGCGTACATCTTGGCTCTTTCTTACCCCAAACGGTTTGGTGTAAATTAGTTGAACAGATAAACATGATATGATATAATATTTGATTTGATATAAAAAAATATATTATATTTAGATAAGATAAGAAGATAAGATAAGATAACCAAGTGAATTCATTTGGTTGGTCAAATCAAATCAAATCAAATTTTATTTGTATGGCACTTTTCATACTTAAAAGCAACACAAAGTGCCTCACAGAGGCACTTTGTGTTGCTTTGGTGACTAAATGAATCCTAAATCTTCAAATAAACAATGACTTTTTATTCCCAGTGCTGGCCAAACCGGCTGTATCTACACTACAAAATGGACGTTAATCATGACCTGTCCTGTTGTGAACTCGGTTGGGAACTCTGTCGTACATCCAAGGTTCTGTTAATGGGTGTCGTAAATGCAGAAACACCTGGACGCGTGTTTAATCTGCTAAAGAAACGGTCAAGACGTCAGGGGTGTTATTTGTTAGGTAACTTTACTCACAACAGTTCACAGAAAACAAACCCTCTCTTCATGCGTTCCCAGGTTTGATTGACTGCCAGTTATTTCAGGGTGCTTTTGGGACAAACAAACAACGATGAAACAATGAAAAGATTTAAAAAAAAAAAAGATCCAAACTATGCTGCCCTCAGGATGTTCGATTTGAAGGGTTGGTTTATAGAATAATACTTTTCTTTTAAGTAGCGGAGGGAACTGTTAAGTAAGGATTAATGGCACAATGCAATATTCTAAATGATATATAGACATTGGTTTGGGGAGATTTGGACTGTTTTTATTTGTGGTCGGTTTCGTATCGTTATTGGAGTAATGCATCTTTTTACCCCAACCGTCTTGAATGGGAGCCTGGGACCGTGTCGGGCCGATGGCAGACAGCAGAGTACAGATGCTGACTACAGTCACCAGGAGCTTTTTGTGTCATGAATTCACTCGCGAGACTACTTTACGGTTCTCACATGAATCCAATCCAAGATGACACAAACCTGAAAGATTTGTGTTGGGTCTTTTTAATAGTCAGAGTTATAACCACTGGCTGGCAACAATAAGACATAAATAAAGATACTAGGCATTTTTCCAAGATTACAAAAACCCACATGGGTTTTACGATCAGGTTGACGGCTATAAAGAAGTCTTTAATGGGTCAATCTGTGGTGCATTCATACGCAGAGTAGAAACCAAAGTCATGATTTTGGAAAAAAAAGTGATTTCTTTCTAATTAATTAATGCTGAAGTCGAGTCAAGTGTATTTTATTTGAAAAGTCCTTAACAGCTACAGCCTCAAAGAACTTTACAGGCTATGTAGTTATGACACCTAGCCCTCCAAAGCGCAAGAGAAAACACATGGCTGGTGAGGTGTGCAATGGGTGCCATAATTGCACACCATTAGTAGTATTACAAGCAGACATTTAAAAAAGAATGTTGACAATTTAGATGCTAACATAATATATGGATGAGAAGTATTGCCCACGGTGGCCAATGAGCAAGCTGGTGGCCGTCTGGGGTGTCCAAGGAGCTCACTGAAACGGTGACAGCATTACGTTCGATGGGGCAGGGTGAAGAATGAAGCAGTGGGGCAGCTAATTGAATAACATGTTAATTGCCATGATCTTGATTATCCAGTGAGCATTTACAAACAAGGTTGTTTGTTGTCTCTATAGCTAACTAGCTAACTAGCTAGCTAACCTTAATGCAGATGCCCACTTCTAGTAAAACCTCACATCCACCCTTGTTGCTTCTTCCCAATTCCAAGTAGTTGAAAAATATCTTTAATCCCAAGGCGGCTTTTGTTAAAAAAAAAAAAAGAAAACCCCGCTTTAAAGCCTTTTGATACAGATTTATGTTTGGAAAGTGATGCTACATCCCACTGCCTCTTTATGACAATGAACTTTATGACATGAAGTTCCCATTCGTTGTGGTGTGCCTTATACAGGTCATCATCTCTTACCAAACATCCCCGCGTACGGTCTGCATGTCGAGGTCCAACAGAGTGCCTCAAAACAAGTTGCAACCGTATTCTCAGACACACACACACACACACACATGTGCAAGAAGTGAGGCCGACAGAACAAAAGCAAACGGTAGCAGAAAAACGGGCTCACACAACCGTGATGTAGCGCGGCTAATTCGTCTGTCTCCAGAGTTATATGCAGCCTGACGGAGTTGACATCCATGCCTGACGAATGGAAAAGTCTTTGCAGTTAACATTGAATCATGAGGCCGGTGGATCGTGAAACCCCCCTCTTATTTCACTGACGATCCAACGCCTCTGTAGTCCAACCTGGAGTGCTGCAGAATGGCTCCCTTAAGCTAGCAGGGGTGGGAGGCCGGTGGTGGGAGATGGAGGGCGATGGGGGGAGCCGAGTTGCAGCAGCCTTTAGCTAACAGCTAAAGTATGCCCCCATTTGGCGCCCCATTTGTCTGCAGGTTTTTTTTATTTTATTATTCCTCCTATGGCACACAATCACTTCAAATTGCTTTGGAATCCTGTTGATTTTGGCTTCACCGCGCGCCTCGAGAGCGAGCTCCATTTCAGCGCACACCGCCGGGGCCAGTCAGGTTGTGAAAATTAAGACAAATTGGTGGAACTTGAGTGGTGGCGGTGCTTGGTTGTGGTGCCGGTGGGCGGTGGCTACAGCAGTTTGAAACGGTGTGAGAAACCTCTCCCTGGTGTTCTCTCCTCCCTTTGTCCTGCTCTCCAGGCCGTCAGGAGCAGGGAAGGTGTCAGGGCTCTCTCGGGTTAGCACTGTAGGACATGGTGATGCAATCATCTCCAAGTGCCCCCGCGCATTACGGCCTTGACATCCATTGAGACGGCACAGAACTCTGGGCTGAAAAGACAATAGGTAGGAGATACTTTATCCTGTCCCTGGTGTGGGGCTTTGTACCGGGAGAGAACTCAAAAGGTTAAGTTACTACGGGACCACAACCCCATTTCTTAGTACCAGGGACCCAGAAAGAAGAAAAGACCCCTGTCTTTTATAGCTTGATAAAATATTGCCCTGGTGTAATCTCAGGTAGCCTTTGTAGTGCAGTGCAGGTATCGCACACCTGGTGAGCTCATGGCATCGATCCAGACATCCATGTGATGTACAGCGACCGGTAGGTGACTTCTGCCCACCAGCAAGAGCTGGGCGGGAGATATCTGCTCGAGGAGGGAAGGCTTGGTCCATTAATAACAATCAAGGGAGGGACTCTCAATGCCTTTTAGCATTGGTTATTATTTTGTTTGAGCATGAGGTGTTGTGACTGCTACATGTTTGGTAGGAGGATGGTTAAACATTGCACATTATGCAGAACAAATCTTGTTGATATGATTTAATATGACCAAAGGTGTTGTTTTACTGTTTAGTCCTTCAGCAGGCTCTTTTATCCAAAGCGCCTTTAAGAGATCTTGTTTTTCACATGTCGTTACGGAGCAGGTAGGGGCTTCAGAGCAGGACTCCGATGCCTACATGTAGACTAGATTGGGGTTCGATCCCGGTGCCTTTTGGCTGGAAGTCATGCACCCTTGGCCTCTATGCATATGGGGTGCGATAACGAGGCCAGGTCCTACGCCCATCAGTAACAGTAACAGCCCAACGCGCGTCTCCTGTCTCCTCAGTGCACCGAGTTTGACTTGGACTTTGGAACCGAGTGTCTCCACCTGGCTCTGCAGCACGCCGGCACCAAGGCCAAGCTCATCGAGGGCCCGTCCACACTGTGGAAGGTGAGCTGGCTGCTGGTGGTGGTGGGGGGGGGGGAGGTCAGTGGACCTGGTCACAGTGGATTTGGCCAACTGGGGGCTCAGCACCGCCTTATCGATAAGAATCAAACAAATGACTATGGTAATGTCTATGGTAATGGATGACAAGACAGAAAGGGAGAAGAGAGAGCGGGGCTGTGTTCTGATATCCATACTTACTATACTTACTATACTTGGTTTGAGAACGTAGGGTGTTCCGATTACGATCTTGGCAAAAAGAAGTGTACTGAAAGGACCCGAATTGTGCCTTCAAAATGGTCAGTATGCTGAGTGTGCAACGGTGTACACTTCGTCCTCAACGGCAGCCATCTTAGCCACGTAGCGGAAGAGGCGGAGCCAGGCCGAGCCGCTCTCAGTTAAAAAATGGCTAGACGTCAGTGGGTGTAATGGATTCACGTGTGCTTGGCGGGTGACGCGCCCGCGCAGCTGCTAGTAATTTCCAGGAAGTGCACCACACAGTATTGGATTTGGAACAACACTAACATCTGAAAATCTGCGCAATTAGGGAGTGCGGATAGCGTACTACGTGTAAGTGTACTCATGGAAGTATGGATATCGGAACACAGCTCTGCTCATATTTGTTTCACAATGTAAGAGAACATCTTGCCCTTTGCTGTGCCACCACTGTTACTGTAACGAGGTAGATTGGATCCCTACCCTCCAGGTGACCTACAAGAGAGACCTGGCTGCAGCGGAGTCCGTCGTCAAAGGTAGGCTCTCATTTACGTTTGTGTACCCTTTGCTCCTGCCTACCTCCACAATACGTCCACTTCTGGAAAGCACTCAGTGGAACTACTTGTGATGGACGGCATCCAAAACAACATACAATCACAGTGCCGAGCCCATGTAATACGTCCTTCAATCAAACACTCTCATAGGAGCGCCGTGTAAACAACGAGGTGACTGAATTCACCACAAATTCACCGTTTGACCTTCCCCGCCTGCAATGCGCTCAGCCCCTTGAGCCAAAGCAGAGCGTGGTTCCCAATCGCTCACTTACGGTCCCGCTTAGGTTCCCTTGACAGTTCAAAATAAACAGAGACAAAAAAAAAAAAAAAAACATGGCACGGCGTCCGCCATTGTTTCTGCTCTCTGCTCAGGGGTATTCAGGTCACCCCACGTCACCGGAGCGGTCTAACGCGAGTCGCCTGGCGATGTGTTTGGCGGCGAGGCCTCTGCGGGCGTCGCCTTGTCTCTCTTTGTGAAGCCGCAGTGAGCCGCGTTTGAATAGACCTCATTGAGGCCCGAGCGGTCTGCCATCGCGGTGTCTGCCCTCCGCCGTTGTGTAGGTTGAGTCTGGGAAATGCAAAGGGCAAACGAGTGGCGACTTGCCCCCGACCATCACAACCGGGGCAGTGGAAATAAACTGTGTGTGAGTGTTTTCGGCCTCCTCCCAACAACACCTGTGCCAACAATCACCTGGCCCCGGGTGACGTCATGCTCAAAGCGATTATGACCAGAGCTCTCTCACTTTTGAGAATTCTTTCATTGTGTTTATATGGAAAACAACACATGGAAAAGTGCTTCCCACATCCATCAGAGTGTGAAGGGGTCTGCCTGCCTGTGTGTGTGTGTGTGTGTGTGCGTGTGTTAATTTGCTCGTGTGTGTGTTGTATTGGGCCTGTCTAAATATACTCTCCTGTAGATCCACTTAACAATTCTGATCTTCCCTCTTTCAGTCACTTTCGGTTCGTTTATTCAGTGTGTCTAAGTACCTGTGAGCGCTCCAGGCGTTAGCATTTAGCTTTCTGCTGTCATGACTGATTAGCACTGCTTTGACGTTAGCGTTCAACCTCGTCTCTCTCTCTCTCTCTCTCTCTCCCTGTAGATACCCTATGCGGGTCGGCCTGCGTAATCTCCGATGGCTCCGAGCGGGCCAGGGAGTTGGGGCTGTGTCTGCAGAAGGTCATGGGTTCTTTTGACATGGTAAGCGTTGTCAGAATACCGACTGGCGAGATGTCGGCGGTCGCCTGTGTGGCTACCAAACTGTCAATTTCTGTTAGGGTGAAGATGTTGGCCCAATCCACAATGATAAAAAGGTACAGTGTGCAGACATTGAAAGCCATAATAACCTACAGTTTGCCAGATCTTATCTATTTTTTTCCAAACCACTGATGAGTCACACATTTTTTTAGAAATTAGTTTTTTGAACAATAGAATCTCTAGCAGTGTGTTTTAACCTAACCACTAGTCGAAAGGTTCTGAGTTCGATCCCCAATGTCCGCAGTCTGCAGTACAACCCCTAGCTGCTCATTAAAAGCAGTTGCTGTGGACAAAAAGCTTATTCTCAATTACAAAAGATTAATGGCATAAAGTTTGGTAGGGCCTTATCTGAGGAGGTATCTCTTGAGGTTCAGCTTCTTGGCCTCCAACAGGATGGGCACTGCTTACTCTTGAGCAAGTCAACTGTTGGCTGTACCACAGAGCCTCCAAATTAGATTGTGTGAATTTAGCTAACCTTAGTGGATCATGGCGAAATTGCTTGTGAATAGATGAGGAAATATGTGGACTGACTGGAAAAGGCTGTTTTTCTTGTTGCTCTTTATCAGTAAAATGCCCGTGAACCAGAACAAAAAAAAAAGTTTGAATAAAATCTAAGGTCAGATTGTTCAAAAAGATGATGAATAGTTTTCAGAATGAGCAAAAAACAAAAAAAAACAAAAAAAACAATCTAGTGTTTCTTCAGAACCAGAGCTGGAAGTCCCACATCTGTGGTGGGGATCCCTTTCTTCCCACAGTGACGAGATAAGGTCCGCGAGGTCCCGGGGTAATCATCACCGGGATACATTTCATCTCTCACTCTCACTGGTTGTCTCACTTTCTCTCTACGTTTTGCCGCGGCCCCGGGCGACCGCACCGTACCCATGTGACTTGATCTATAGATCGGGTGCAGGCGTAAGCCTGACATGCAGACACCCTATAGCGTCGTCACGGAGACCGGACAGCTGCAGCGGAGCAATGTGTGGCGTCCCCTGATGACGGGGTGTTCTTGTGTCCCCCCCCCCCCCCCCCCCCCTTCCTCTCACCTTCGGGCCCCCATTTTGAAACCCCTCCCACCAGGTCCTGTGTCAAGCCGGTGTCGGCCGGGCAGACCTGGATGTTCTGGACGTTGGGGAGGTACGGTAGGGGAGGGGGGGTGGGAGAGATGGATGGAGTTTGGCCCTGATGCCTCCACCCCTCGTGGCAGGCGCTGCTCGCATGTTTCGGCACCAGATACATCCTTTCCAGAAGGTTTTAGGAGGAGGGGAGTCGGAGGGCCAGATGAAAGTCTGTTGAGAGGATGGAGGGGAAAGGGTTGGTGGAGGGGGTGGGGGGGACTTATTACTTTTTGTCCCGGTGCCATTTGGGTGAATCTAATACAGGGATAAGCGAGAGCTGGGCAGGACACACTGAAAAGCCTGGATGGTTGGAGTTTGGTGGGCTTTGTGCTGCCGCAGGTGGAGAATTTGGCAACGTGTGCGCGTGTGTCTGTGTTTTAGTAACATGCGGTATGTATTATTAACATGTATTTATATTGCTCTGTTTATACATAGAACTCGACGTAGCTTGTACTTTTAACTGCTGAAGGCTGTGTCACAGGTATTGCTGGGTTGAATAATTCAATGCAATGTTGGTGTCTTTCCCTCTTCATATGAAACACTCGTAGTGTGGAGTTCAGGGCTCTTATTGAGGGAAGAGATGGGAGCGTTCTTCTGGTTGAAGTTCAGAGCTGACGGACTCCAGAGGAGACGCTGTGCTCTGGGCGGTGCGCCTCAGACAGCATCCCAGAGCTGGTCCGCCGTGGCCCTCAAACCAAAGACCATGATGTAAAGGAACAACCTTCATCGCATAAAAAATGACGCAGTCATTTGGTTAATAAAGCAAAACAAGAAGGCAGAAGGAGCCCATCCATCTGTGCTTTGATCGTCCCCTTTAATCTCATCCCTCTGCTTTGAAGTTCATGCGAGGTAGAATTTTTTAATTTCGATGTATTTTCCCGTAATCTTTAACAAACTTGATGTCTCATCTCGTGGCGTCTACCATTAGTCCAACTGCACATTTGCTGCACATTCACGTCTGCTCATTTTTTTTACAAATGATTTATTGTGAAAAGAATCCGTTGTGATTGGCTGACGGCCTGGACGGGGAGGTAACGATTGGACGAGAACCTTGAAGGGTTTGATGAAGACGATTGACTACCCTTTAGCACTTGGCCTCATCGCCGGTTCACCCTGAAGTGCAGTCGAGATGAAAGAGAAGCCCTGAGACTTATTGAGTGTAGCTCCAGAGATGTTTTTCTGTACTTCTTTAACCAATACCTTTTCGACATATCTGGCGTTCAGACAGCGAGCCAGATTGCTGAACTACAGGACCGGGGTTGAGCAAGCTCTTCCTCCTAATTTTCTGTGTTGATTGCAAGAATAGGACTTTTCCTTGTTGGTACTCCAGATGCCTTGTAGGATAATTATGTTGGGTTGTTCCTGTGTTATGAACACCGGCGTGGTGCTGCTGGGGAGTACCTCACTGTGATCCTAACCCGGCATGACAGCTCCAATAAAGTTCTATTAAACACGTGACTGAAGTCTAACTCGATGCAGTATGTAAGTAGTGTGTCATGCTCATAATGTTGAATTTGCAATTATGACTATACAAACTGTTATGATGAATCATAAAAACGTGTTTGTTTGGTTGTTTTTCAGTTTTGACATTTGTGTTTTCAACCCCCGGTTTTCAAATTTTTTGAGAATATGAACAGTTGATTCATATTTTACAACCGTCATGGAAAAACTAAAATGGCTTAATTATCAAACAGTTTTTCTCTTGACCTTTTGATGCTCAAATAAACTCAGATTCAAATAAACATTCCTACTCAGGGATTTCATGGCCAACCTGTTTTAGATCATGTCTACATTTTAAGCCTCTGATCTGTATAGCAATCCAGAACTCTTTTATTCCCGCCGTGAGGCCTTTGGCATGTATCTTTCAAGACTAATTAAACCAACACCATGTGTTTCCCATAGACATTCGATATTTGCTAATTCTCTTTGTTATTTCAACGGCTTGAACAACTGTATCTGAATGTCAAACTGGGACTGCTTGTTTATTTCCCCTGTGAATGGATTGTAAGCATGGGCTGAGGGAGATCATTACATTCCCAATAGCAAAATCACTTCATTCACCTAAAACTCAACGTCCCATTTTCTAGTGCAATGCAAGTCTGAAACATCAGTTTTGTTATTGTCGTTTATATATATATTTTTTAATATTGCATAGTTGAGTAAAGATTAGATAGATTCTGTACATGATCAGTGAATATTTATTGTTACTAATAATGATAATTTAGCATGATCTCTGGCTTCTCATCTCTCCTTTCGCTGTAGAAAAGTGTAGCAATGGCTTCATCGCAGCAGCGAGCGACAATTGAATATTGTCAATGTGATGCTACTTTCGGTTCGGAGTATGCAGAGTCAGTGTATCTGTAAGCAGTATATCTTTTCCTTTTGTAATTTCTCAAACACATGGCCCAACTTTTAAACACAGGAAGCTGCTTCTCTTTTTACACATGGCTAAGAAGAAACAAGGAATTATTTTATGAGAAAGGTTTCCTTCATTCCCGGAACTGAAGTGGCTTTTACAGTCCTTGGCTGTATTTGTATTATTTTCTTAAAACTCAATTTGCAGTGTCATAGAAATCCACCCTGACTGCCAGGCACATACATGGATCATGCTTTATGAAGTTTGTAAAAGCCCAGCTTTGCATCTATCTCTGCTCTATTATCTTATTCTCGTTACCAGCTTTTAATTATTCTAGAGAGATTTGCCACCGTGTAGGTCATCTTGTAAAACCTTTTATGTTTGTATTTGAGAAATGGATCCCGTGCCTGCCTAGCCATGATATGGGTAGGCAGATATGGGTAGGCAGATAAAGTTACCAAATAGCTGAATAAACGAATGTTCTTTTGACATTCAGGTCATACGACCGATGGACATCAGATGCTTAGACTGTCTGTTTTTGGGTACGACTGAAACCCATTTAAAAGTTCTGCTCTCACGGGAAGTAGAATGGCTATTCTTTTTAACATCAGGTCCCTTCTGCACGTTTCACAGGAGTTGGACGTGTTCCCAGATGTGACTGGAGATGCCAGCTGTCTGTCAAAAGAATGCAACTTCATCCAACTTTCTGTAAGGAGACATCATTGAATTACTGAATATGGGATGGTGAAATGTAGTTATTTTCTGCTCAGCATGAGGAAGATTGGACAACTCTTATCCATGGCTGTCCGACTCCTACTGCTACTACTACTGATACAGCGCATGCTAGCATTCCTTACTGTCATGAATGTAAGCCGTCTTCTTTTGGTCCATGTCTGTAGGTGAGCGCTTCTGGTATCTCTGAACTAGAAGAAACTGTCAGAGCCCTGGAGGCAACCAAGCGAGCCCTGCTCCACCCCGTTGTTGTTGTGTGGGTGAGTAGACGTTGTTGTTGTTGATTGGAATTTTGTTGTTGTTTTGGGAGAAATGGTTTTGTTGTTTGGGTGAGGAGACGCTGTTTGAGAAGAAGGTGTTGTTTTGGCAGTTTTTTGATTTGATACAATTGAGTTGATACAATGAAGCCATATTGGCAAAGTAAATGTTTTGGGCCAAATGCCTTGTTTAACTTAAAGGGGCTATACTTTTTTAGATGGAGGCTATTTCGCTTCAATTAAATGACCACAATTTGTGTTGATCCTTTTCGCTATTTCCTATTGTACCGAGGAGTTCCATACCAGGGTAAAACAAGGACTCCATAGGCGCCAGACAAGATGGTGGAAAGTTAGACTTCCCACATGTCTTCTCTAACAACCTGCCCATTCTTCATGCTATTGCCTCTTGTGAGACGGCCCTCTTGTTTTAGGGCCCAGTGCTGCGTGCCAGCATCACAATTACCATGTTCTCTGATGTCGGGTACAAAGGAGCATTTTTATGTCAACGTCAACCGCAACGCAACGCTGCCATAACAATGCAGAGATGGGAGAGAGGGAAGGCCAAAAGATGATCCTATAATCAAATAAACCCAAATTCAAAGCGTATAAACACTAGGTAGGTTTGCATGTTGTTGAATGGAAGTGCTGGATGTTTATTCTGGGTGCTTGACCTTCCCCTCAAATGTTCAAATTCATTGCTGTTTTTCCTCCACTTAAAAAGTGGTTTATTTTGAATCGGCTGAAATGCCAGGAGGCTTAAATAATCCCACACCCTCACCAGATTCTCCCACCGCAGGGGGAACACCCCTCGGCCGTTGTAGGTTACAAAGTATTGTATGTTATTTCTGTAATTCTCTTTATTATAAACAAAACATACCATTTTAAGATAGGCCTTAAAGTACAACAAATAAGGACAACCTGTATTGCCTAACTTGACTCCGGTTGGTGTATAATGACACGGACATGTTAGATTTCAGTTTCTGTTCAGGGGTGTCAGAAGATGTGCCAACAGTTTCAGAAAGTGAAGTCGGTGGTGATGTTGCTTATTATTTCAGTTTATCTTGAGATGAGGGAGGCTAGGCAGCGCTCAGCTCTTGTACTTCTTGGACTCTGTTATTCTTTCTTTATTATTCTCAACAAACTATGGCACCGATCTCCTCCCACAATTTTTCACCTTGTCATTGTTCAACTTGGCTTGGAGTCGCGCGCTACTATTTATGTGTTTGATATCTTTGATACTTTTTAAAATGGTAACCTTTTTTAAACATGATATTTTGGGAGACTTCAACAGCTTCAAACGTCCCACACTGGTAAATGTTTTGCATTTAAGCTTTGTTCAAAGATTTAACAAATCATCACATTTTGATTTTTAAAATAATCTAAACATATTTTGGACTGGAGAGTCAACAATTTTTACCCGTTTGTGTGTGTGTGTGTGTGTGTGTGTGTGTGTGTGTGTGTGTGTGTCTGTGTCTGTGTCTGTGTGTGTGTGTGTGTGTGTGTCTGTGTGTGTGTGTGTGTTTTTGTTTTCACTTGGTCTCGTTGACTTCCATGGAGCCATGCCCAAGAGTGTGACCCCTCTGCTGTAGCCAAGCTGGCTAAAGCATCGCGCTGTGCTGTAGCCCAAGCTGGCTAAAGCAACCTCTAAACACAGTTTAGAGGTTAAGCTATTACAGTGGTCCTTGCTATACTGGTGTTTTCCATTGATTATTGTTATGCTTGTTGAGCATCAAGCATATAATTATGCGTGACGACCCCTGTTGATGTTACTATGGAGACTCTTGCCTGTTTGGACACAACAGTGTTGTCTTTAACACAATTAATAAACTTGTAAATAAGCTACTTGAAGGAACAGACATGTTGGTCATCCACGTGTCGGTCTGCTCCTGCTGCATATGACCATGTCTATAGTTTTTGAGAACAAGGCTATGGTTTGGGGCGAGGTTCTTCATACATGGTTAGTGATCTGCTCCCCGAGAAGCACTAAGGCTATGTTTCTAAATGCTAATTCTACTTAAAAACTATATTACTATTACTATATACTTTCACATCATGCTAATTACACAAACAATATTCCATATGAAAGCTGAGCCTCCAAATATTCCATTAGTATCAGCCTTATTAGTTATTTACTTATTACCTAAACTTGCCAAAAAAGATAGAATAAAATCCACACACCACATGTGATGTCTTACCTTTGGTATTAAGATAATAATACTTACCATACCAGTACAGTGTACAGTACTAATACAGTATTATTTGAATACTACTTATCATACTCTTATTGCTACTAAGTATTCATATCAATGCTACTGTGTATCATACACGTACTAATTCTGATACATATTATACCAATATGCCTACTTACCATACTAATTGGCCTATCATCCTACATCCTACATATCTGTCCTACATATTATCCTACTACTTACCATTGTGCTTAGACTACTGGTGCTTATCATACAAATGCTACTTCTATCACTTATCATACAAATATTACCTGTACTACTTATCATATTCATTTCACTACTTAGTAATAGTAATAGTGATTATGATTATGATACCAATACTACTCATCATACTAGTATTACTACTAGTATGTACTACTCATCATGCTAGTACTAATTCTACTTATCATACTAATACTTCATACATTCATACTGCTATGTGTTGGTTCAAACAGTATCACTTTAGCTATTTGTTTAACTGAAACCTTTTTTGACTGTTGACATTATTAAAATGTTTGTTTTTTTTAATGTTTATACTGTTTAGGCCGACTCCATTCCGAGTTCAAACCTTGGAACACTTGAGTTCAGCTGTGCAACATTTCTGTCCGTCTTAAACCATGAAACTCTACTTCACACATGTTTGAAGTTCCTTTTTCAACCACAGCGCCCACCGCATATGTTCTGCAGGAATCGTGCGTCTTTCAGTTGTTCGCAGAGTCGCAGTTAACACCTCTGTAACATTTCCCACACTATGAATGAACTTGGCTTTGCAAGTCTATGAAAGCGGACATCTGCGGCGGCCGTGGATCCTGTTTCCCTGAAGTACTACTTAAAAAAAAAAAAAAAAAAAAAAATGTCACCTGTACTCCACCTCGGGCTTCCTCAGTAACTCTGTTACTGTTTGGAAACCCGAGACGTCCCAGGAGGGCGCCCTACTGTTTGGTCTACTCCGAAGGCCCGGCTCAAGCGGCACGGGGAGTTGACATCATGGTGGAGTTCAGGGGAGGAAAACAAAAAAAGTGTATGTAAAATGTAACACCGGAGAAACATTTACGTTAGACATATTTTCGATAAATCTGATGGTTATGTTATTTATGAGGTCAAACACAACGGAGGAGGTCAATCCCCCTGGTTGTTTTTCCACTTTTTCTGGATTAAATCAAAAGATAACTGATTCAGTCATTGCATATTGTCCTAACTCCGACCATGAAAGTGCAATGTGGCAAATTGCAGAACCCGCAAATTGTCAGGAGGAGGAGCTAAAAATGTGAACTGAAAGGCGGAAATGCATCACTGTTTTTATAACATTACACGGCTGTTTTTTATAACATCCAATGTCATGTTTTGGAAATGTTTAGGTGTTTGGAATGATGTTATGATAATGGCATAAACAGTGTGAGAGGCTAACAAAAGAAGGTAATGTCTTCTTAACTACTTTCTCCCCCTTGGTTTTGTCCCTTGCCAGCACCGGTGTGTCCATGTGAATGGGCTGCTCCAGGGGTGTGTGATGCATGGCCACCCCACCGCAGTAGCACATGCCCTTCGTCTTTCCCTAGCAAAGCAACTGCTTTGGATATACCCAGTGGATTCCCGCTCCACCACTCTGCTATTCTGCACTGAATAAAATGGGACATATTTGCCCGGAGGCAATTCTGCTGTCAAGAGAAAACCCTGACTTTAGCACAAGGGCCCCTGAAAACACTTAAGTTTTCTCGAAGCCCCCCCCCCCCCCCATACACCGCATGGCTCCTTGGGCCCATGGTTCTCAGAGGCCAGTGAGCCATGCCTTGGGGGCAACTTGAGGGTTTCTCCACATCTAATGAATGTGTCTTCATGCTGTTGCTCCCTAAGCATCGCTGGCAGGGTGCTGAGAGACTGATGTAGTAATGTAATCAAACCTTAAGTGTGTCAAACCGTTATAGTTGCACACCCTGAGCAATTATTAGGGTATAGTTACACGTTACTATGTACGTTTCTTTGACACATTTGACGTACGTCACTGATGTTTTTCAATGCTTGAAATTTATTCAGACCTCGGTGACAAAATAATTGTGTAGCGATGATGGCCATGAACCTTGGTTTTAAGACAGTTTGAGGGAATGGGCTGAGTCAGTGAGTTAAGCACCTTAATAGATTCCAATGGCCCCTAGATGTACATTCATATGCAGGGGGAATTTATTAAATAAAGCATATATTCATGTCAAATAAAAAAATCCAGGCAGGCTATTGTATGCATTTTCTGTCAATCTTTATTTGTCTTATTTGTGAGTAGGCTTTGCTGTTATAAACAAAAGTGCAATTAAAACAAATAATGAGACGCACAATGAAACAAAATGTATACAACATTTATAATAACGGGCCTATTGAGCTGCTGCTGGAAAACCAATAAACTGTAATTGCTTCAAAACATCTTGCTCACATATAAGAAGGTGTGTTCTGATGAGGCACGTCGATTGTGTTTTGTTAGGTGCGATTGGATACGTCAGGTGACCTGTCCGTCAGGGAGACAGGGGCAGAGCCTCTGCTATTGGGGGACTTGGCATCAGCAGCAAAGCTCAAGAATATTCTACTCTACGGCATCCATCTTCTACTCCCTGAGGTGAGAAGTTGTACCACATAGTACTATGTGTAACAATCAGAAATTCCTCCTAATTTCTGGCCCCTTTTACTGGTAGGTGAACTGAAGCCTGCTCAATGTTGACCATTCAGAGCACTTCATTTCTAGCTCCGTTTGTTGACGCAATGACTGTCAGAGAGAGACTAATGTGAGTTAAAGTGATATATAAACACAAATTAAAAGTTGTGAAACAATAAGACATACTTTCTTCCTTTTTCCTGGCAAAACCAGTTAAAATGTAATAGAAATCAGCTGACAGGCAGTTCTGCGCAATGGAGTTAAATTACAACCCCTGTGATTATGACAAAGACCCGCATGTGATTTGGTTAAACTAATTTATTCACAGGCTAAAAATCTGTAAACAATGTACCTTGGTGCGATTGAAATTCATGTCCCTTATTCGCAAAACAGAAATCGCGGTGCATGGATCCAGTCCCATTCATCTCCTTGATGTGTACTTATTCTATTGACATGAAATAACGAGTATCAATCTTTTTCAATGTAAAAGGACCTTAACTTTTACACACTAAATAACTAAATGCAATTCATCGAAATAACTACATACAATTTACAAAATCTATCAAAGAACCTCATCCATTGGCCACTTGCCGCTGTCGCGGACGATTAGATCATTTTGGAAGTCTACCCGCTGGCACCGCCACACAATACTGGCCGGTACAGGCCACCATCGTCGATGGAAAAGGGCGGGGCAGGCTGCATTCAGTCGGTTGCAATCTGCAACCTCACCGCTAGCGTTACACACTGGACCTTTAAGGAACCGCTTGCACCGCAAAAAAAAGGATTTCCATATGTATTGTTGGACTCTATATGGTGTTTTTCATGATTTATGCTCATGATGACAGCAGTGTCGGGGACAAACGAGGTCTCTCTGGCAGTCGCGTTCCCTTCTCCCCCAAACCGCCGGCGAGAACCTCCATGCCAGAGGCTGTCTGGGTACGACGGTTTTTATACGGATTTTGTGAACGGCCCCGCCGAGAAATAAGTGAAGGATGAACTGCAGCTGGAGTCTCCTTATTAAAAGGAGAAACGGAGCGGGGAGACGTATTCTCGGTGTGGTCAGATAGTTCAGATAGTGCAGCGGGAGATCTGAGCGGACTTCACAGCAGCGTCCACTCTGAGACGTTTACCCTCGGTGGCTCTCGCTCCGCGGTCCGGCGGCCCCTGAGAGATACCGCCGGCTCCCGCCTGAGTGATCTCCTGTTGTCGCCCACGCCCTCCCCCCCCCCCCCCCCCCCCCCCCCCCCACACACACACACCGGGCTTCAGTTTCCCCCTGCGATGAATTGAGACTAATGCCATTAATCTGTGATGTGACCCCGACTCTTGGACGAGGAGGCAGCAGCAGCAGGAGGAGGTGGAGACGGAGGAGCAGAGGAGGGAGGAGAGATCAGAGATGACGGGGGCCGGGCTCGGCATGACGGACTGCTTATCTTTATGAGATAGTGGAGACAGAGAATGAGGCCTCGCATAAATCATTGTTTGAGGTTGTTTTTTTTTTTGGTGTGTGTGTGTGTGTGTTTTTTTTTGTTATAATAACGATAACTATTCCCAGATGGCCGTGTTCATACTTGTCACAATCGCTGCCAGCTCTTCCCTCGTCTGGCTCGGAGGCGCGCGGGGATGTGATGTTGATGAGAATGATGATGGTCGAACATTTGGTTTAGCTTTTATTTCTCCTGAGTTTGAAAAGAATACCAGGAACGAGAAACAGTATTTGCTATTACCAAGCTGTGTAAACTAAAAAGCATTCCACATCTGTCCTTTTTCCCCCCCCGAAAGGAGGTACAATGCTCATTTCCTTATAAACACTAACACGTACATTCACAAACACGACCACATATCGCACAAATCATTGGATGGCCAGTACACTGAAAGTTCTGTTTGGAGATGAACCGTTTGTTTTTAGCGTGTTTATGATTCACGATTCTCAGAATACCCCAGGTTGCCAGATATGAAACAAATTGCCACACAAACACCATGTGCTACAGCCATGGAAGCAAGCAAATTAACTGAATCAATTGAGATTGAACTAGATTCTACCCAAACTAAAAAGCTTTGTCCTCTTTTGAATAAGCTCTGCGACCAGAGCCCCGCTGAAACACGACAAAATGATTGTGTTGCAGTTAAAAGATGGAGACCGAATAGAGCCCAGATTGATTTCTAAACCTGTGCCACATGAGCTGGTTTAGAATTTGCAGATACTAAATACATTGCAAACATTTAAATTAGCTGAGCATCTTACATTGTAGGACTCATCGCTTGTGATTGTCCAAACAGAATAATTGTTCTCTCTAAATATAACAACGCATTCTGCTCGTCTGGCACTTGTGTTCGTTCAATGTCCTCAACCTGGCAACCCAACTTTAAAGTTATCATTTGGTTCAAAAAGAAAGTGATTTTCCATTGAAAGTTGATGAAAAGATGATGTAACAACAATGACATTACACTTACAGAACCAAATCACACGATAGAGACAGTCAAACCCTATTGAGGATGGAAAATGCTGTTGGTCATATCACCAATGGTTGTTCCATTTGAGATATGATTATTAAGATGAACATTGAATTTGCCCGGCTGTGTCCTTTTTTGAGATGTCTAGACGTGGGTGAAGATTATTTTTTTAAATAATATTTGAGAACCACCAGATAGATAGACTGCCAGACTGTGATCACATTGTGGGCCGCGCCATGAAAAGAGCTCTGCATTTAGTTTCCGCTCTGAAAGAAACCCAATGTTTTCTCTGGTTTTCTTTACTTGAATGTTTTCTCTTGGGAAACCATTATGCAGACTCAACAATTTAGTCAACATTGTCCTTGCGATGTTTTGAACAGAAAACAAAATCTTCTATAACGTTTTCAACATCAATGTTAGTCTTTTGGAAAACTGCCACTGGGAAATTTTGTGTTTGTAAACTTCATGTAATTGGTACATGGGGCACCTTTTTTGGGATATTTTTGGTCAGCCTTTTTGTACCGTCAGTTTATTTTCCAATGGAAAGTAAATATATTTTTGTAACTACAAAAACGTTGGTAAATATCTTGAATATGTGGAACATGGATGAAGGAACGTTTGCTGTTTCAGCACTTTTCCTGATTCATCGAATGGAGATGTTGTCGATTTCAATCACGTTCTTTGGCCAAATGTTTACCAACTTTCTGGGACACTGATGAAATACGAAGGATAGAAAATCATTACTGGGTATTGGCTTTGACAAGTTAATCACAGAGCATGAAATTTGTATTCACATGGAACAGAAATACAATGTTGTCAAGACCCTGATTTACCATTTCCATTTATCAATATAATAGAAAGTGATAACGTGTTTTGATCTTAAAAAACAAACTTGTATTCTTCTACCATTTCAGGAGAACAGCTTCTACTAAGTCCTGATTGAAACAAAGTTGGAATCCAAGGATTTCTTTGACAGATTTGAAGCTCTCCATCTTTGCAGAGCAAGTGCGTCGTTGCTCAAATTGAACCCTTTCTCTGTCAGACTTTTTGTTTGTCGAAGCCTGGATGAATGTCCAAATATGTTCAGCCTTTACCAAGTCAAGTTATCAACTGGAGAGCATTGAATAAGAGACACATCAATATCACTCTTACTCCTCCTTTCTTCTCTTTTAAATACCACATCAAAGCAAATCATTACTCACCACTAGCTTTTTGGAGAGAAACATCTACATAACTCTACATGTAATGAACAAGAGATGGTGGGAATATACCAGTTGTGGCAGTGCTGCTCCGCCTTGAACAACCTCACGCGAGGCCTCTGCAGTCCCCGACTGGGTCTAGCTTTGTCTTCCAATACCCAGCGGTGTCCAGGATTGATCCATCTCAGGTGCAGAGAGAGTAGAAACAGGCGTTGTCAAAAGCCTCTCCATCATCTCCAGTAGTGCCGTGGTGCGGCCCGGGTTCTGGACGCCGTCAGACCGGCCGGGCTGTCGGGGTCACATGACACGCCGAATGAGGCCTCAGACCCCCAAACTGATGAATCTGTTGCCTCGCAGCTCAATAGCCAAACCCGTAACCAAGTACGAACGCCGTAAGCCGATAGGTCAGTGTGAAAACGGTGACAGCAAGTACCTATCGGTAACCACCGATAGGTAGGATGTGTCACCAGACCTCACCCAACCCACCCCACCCCCACAGTCCTCCCCCTCACACACACACACACACACACACACACACCAACCCACCACCACCCTCCTCCTCACGCAGGGTCCTGGCGACCTGTCAGGGGGTGAAAAGCGAGTTGTCACGGTGATGTATGGGTGTTGTAATCCACTGCAGTGAGAGCCCTGATGTTTACCCAACCCCGTGCTTCCTCTTCCTCAAAGAGCGCCGAACAACAGCGGTGAACCCGAGAAGAGATTAGCCGTGCAGGGAAGAAAGGCGAGGGGCAGACGTAGAAAAAAAAGAGAGAGAGAGAGAGGGAGAGAGAGCGAGAGGGAGAGCGGGGGAGATAAAGGGGGGGGAGGGGGCGGGGGAGAAGGAGGCGATGGGGAAGGGGCTGTATAGGTCTTTTCTCCTCTGCCTGTTTAGATCTACCTGCGACAGGTGAAACCATACACGCCTCACCCACCCCCCCCCCACCACCACCACCACCCCCGGGTGGACCGCCAGCCACAGTCACCCAGGGGGCTGCACCCGGGCCGGGGTCATGGGAGAGCAGGGGTGGTGGTGGTGGCGGTGGTGGCGAGAGCCGTCTCTCTCTCTCTCTGCGATTACAGCACGCTCCCAGCCTTTATTCGCCACCACAGTGGCCCCGCGGCACCCCCTGGGCCGCCCGGGCCCGGGTGCGGGCGTGTGTGTGCGGGGACGGCCGGCAACGCCCCCCAGACACGCAGATACATTCCCCCGCTGTGAACGCGATACCCCCACCGTCTGCTTATTTTAGTTTTCTTTGATTTAGATTTTTTCAAACAAAACAGTAGATTGCAGTAGATTTAAGCAAAATGGTGCTAAGAAAATGTTATGTTTTGGGGGGAGGGGGGGTTGCCCTAATGAGGAAATGTATATCGCGAGAGGAAAGGGAAAAGGAGAAGAAAGCCTCAGAAGCAGAAGTAATGGCGGGATGACATGCAGACGTTCTCCGGCGTGTTCTCGCTCCCCCGCGTCTTGAGGAGCGCCGGGGCGACTCCACCGTCCTCCTCTGTGAGAACAGACACGGCCCCCCACGGTCTGTTCTCTCTCTCACACGCACACACACACACACACACACAGTTCTTCACTCTGTTGACCAGCCCCCCCGCCGCCATCATCACACGCGTGTTTGTTCTTCGATAACCCTTTATCTTGAACCATCTCTCTCTAAATGTGTGTGGATTAGTGACACGGGGGTCCGGCCTCAGCTGTGGCTCTAATGTCTCCATCCAGACAGAAGCCCGGGGGCCCTGGGGGCTCCTCCTCGCTGATGTATTCAGAGTGTTGGGGTCAGAGCTTTGAGAGAGCGGCTCGCCCAACATGTGCGCCATATCAGGCCCTCTTCTCTCTCTCGCTCTCTCCCGAGCGTGCCAGATGTTTGTCGGCATGTGTGAAACTCAACCGCTGGAGTTTGGCGTGAGGACTTGGGACATACCGGGGCGGTGTTTACTCAACTTTGATTTCTCGGATTTAAAAAGAACCAGCGTGCGTCTTCACTCCAGGCCCCTGCGGGGCAGGCGGGGGGGATGGCGTTCTGAGAAGCGCGCTCTTGCAAACAGGATACGTTGTGCTTTAAAAAAAAAAAAAAAAAAAAAGAAGGCACTTTGCAATTGGTTTGAAAACAGTCAATCAGCCATTACGAAACAACCATGAAGGCATTCTTGCGCGTTGTTTATTTTACCCTGCCGCTCGGTGCCTGCGCTGCCTGTGACCACCCACCTTTAGCGCTGGTTCCAGTTTGCGGCGCTTCAATTACGCTGCGGGGAGAGGAGCTCAGCGCGGATTAAGTCTGTAGTGTTAGAGCCCCGCGTTAACCTTCAGCCAGCCTCGCGCACAGAGCCGGCCCGGGGATTTTTTTAAGTTAAGTGTATTTAAGATGGTGGGAAAATTGGCATGGAGAGGGATGTGGCGCGCACACACGCTCGCACGCACGCACGCACGCACGCACGCACACACACACACACACACACTCTCGCTCTCTCTCTCTTCTCTCTTCTCTCTCTCTCTCTCTTTCTCTCACTCACACACACACACACACACCCAGCCAGCCAGCCATCAGGGGGAGAAACTAGTATAACTCCCCTGGTTCACAGCCACTCGTACTCGCCCACCGTGGGTGGCGAGGCGGTCTGCGGACGCCCGCCAGAGGAGGAAGGGGAGGAGGAGGAGGAGGAGGAGGGCCACCGCCAAACCGCCGTGTCGGAAGTCACGCCTCCACTCTCCAGCAGAAGTAGCGGCGCTCCGAGGGGTGATGGAAAAACCACTCCGAGTGTGACGGGCTGTTCCTGTGCAGAGCGTTGTGAACAACACGGCTCCGGTGACCCTCATGGGCACCCCCCCCCCCCGCCCCGCTGTGGAACCCGGGTTGATGCCGGCACACGGGGGATCGTTGTTGACACGTTGGGCCTAACTGACACGTGAAAACAATTTCCGCTGCCGCCGCCGCCGTCTCCTTCCGCCCTGAACGTGCCCTCCTCCAGGCTGTGCCGCCCCCCCACCGTGCTGTTTAGTCTTCCCTGCGTGGTTATTTGGACAGCGGCGTAAATTCCCCCCGCGCCGCACCTCGGCGCGTCTACGCTCCCGAGGTTCTATAGGCCCGTGATTACATACTTTAGTTGAGTGGAAGTGAGGTCACCCAGGGCCCAGGATGTGTCTCGTCTGTCAGTCTCCTTTAAAAAAAAAAAAAAAAACCCAAAGTGCGTCGTGGGTAATGACAGTCGGTGTGGATCCCCCCCCCCACCCCGCATTATGCTGTCTATCTGACCCGCAGTAGCTGTGACTGTTAACAAGTTAAACATTATCTGCTGAGATAAGCAAATGAAGCGTTACTGTAATCTGCCTGTATGACTGAGTGTTTCTGTGTGTGTGTGTGTGTGTGTGTGTGTGCATGTGTGTGTGTGTGCGCGTGCTGCAGTATGTGTGTGTGTGCATGTGCGTGTGTGTGTGCTGCAGTATGTGTGTGCGCTGCAGTGTGTGTGTGTGTGTGTGTGCGTGCGCGCTGCAGTGTGTGGGTGTGTGTGCGCTGCTGTGTGTGTGCGTGTGTGTGTTGAGGGGCTCCCTCACCGCTTTCGGGGCTTTGGTATGTCTCAGGCATTAATCCTGCCCGTGCGTTCATACCTCCTTGACTAAAGGTCCATTGTTGGGCCCTCTGTTGTGAGATACGTCTGTCGCTGAGTCAAACTCAAACAAAGTCATCACTCAGCAGAGCCCGCTGAAAGGGGCCGGCATTCACAGTTAGACGATCCACTGGGAACCGAGCGCCAGTCTTCCTCCTGCCATCATCATCATTATTATTATTATTATTATTATTATCATCTCCTCCTCGCCGCAGCACTGGGGGTCTCTCGTTCTCTCGCCGGCAGTTGTGCCCGTCGTGGTGAAAAGACGACAGAGATGAAGTCAAACATTCGGTGACAAAGAGGGTTCATGTGCTCTGTGGAGCCGTCCCGTCCCCCCCCTACCCCCTACACACACACACACACACACACACACACACACACACACCCTGTACAGAACAGGATGTCATGGATGTAATGTACAAAATACCCTGATTACCCTCCTGTAGCCGAGATTATGCTGTGCTTGTTTCACGATGAACTATTTGTCTTCTTTGGGGGGGGGGGGGGGGGTTGGTGGTGGTGGTGGGGGGGGGAATGCCACAACGTTGTAGAGAAGAACATGAGATCATGGGTTGGGGAAACAGAGGAGCCCAGAGATGTATTCAGTCATTCATTCTTTGTTTTCAACTGTGGACATTTCTCAGGGATAGACAAAAGTTAAAATGACATGGGTACCTTAACCGCAGACATCCAGGCAACAGCAGTAAACGCCTAATGTCTGTGCATAATGCGATAACTCAACTCCCCCCTGGTAAAAAATCTCAACAAGAGAATGGCAAGCACCTCATGACAAGTCCCTTATAGTTTCTCACATGGGCTGAGTGATGCTCTCCTGTATTGCTCCTTTTCGGTGTGAGTTATTCAGACGAAGGTACTTCAGCCCCCTACACCCAGCAGTATATATATATATCCCCTGAACTGCATGGGGATATATTTCTCCTTTATTTCACGAAGGAAATCACCTCATGCACCACTTGGCCGGGCGGACGGCGGACCGTTTTGGCAAAAAAAACCCACAGCTTTTGTCACCTCTTCCAGCGTGTTCCAGCAGGTTCCATCAGACCCGGCCGGTGTTTATAGTCGGGGGGTTCTAATTAGGCCTTGCCGAGCGGTCAGTAATTGGACCTGTAGCCCCCGGCTACTGCCTGTCTTCAGTGAGACATTGCGGGGGGGGGGGGGGGGCGGGGGAGGCCGGCAGGACTACAATAAGCACTCCAGGTCAGGGCTGTCAGAAGCTGTGAAACGTTATCCCCTCTTGAAGTGAAGCACCAGGAGTGTTTCACCTCCATTGTAACACTGGAGCCCGGTGCACAGGTCACTCGGGGAGATTTCTGCAGTAGAAGTGACTTTTATCAAGGGGAGCACGTCAACGGGGGACGGTGTTCGGTTCGATGCCGGCCGCCCCCCCCCCCCCCTGAATACCTCATTCCAAGGTCCAGGTCACCGTCGCAACTGTGATTGAGAGCTGTATTAAAAAAAAGAAAAGTCTGCCTGACTTGAGTTGATTTTTTTTTTCCCGAACGAAAATTGACTCGACGTGATTATTCTCCGAACGAACGTTCGACTGTTCGGAGGTCACGTCATGGCGTGGGGTCGGAACCCACTGCTGCAGAAGCACGTTTTTATTTTTATTTTGCGCGAGGCGTCAATTACACGACTCTGCTGAGCTCTCTGCTCTCCTTGAACTCAAACTGTCCGCGATGGTTTCCCCCAAGTGTACTCACATCCTCGGTTTAACCTGCATTTCAAGCATGTCTGTGTGTGTGTGTTGCACTGACACCAGAGCTCTTTTTACCTGCTTTTAACTGTTGTAGAGCGAGCGGGGACACACTTCTGAACATCGCTTTTAACGTTATAACGGACAATCCTGAATTGAGATTTGAATACCCACGAATACAACACGAATGTCTGACTTATGTGGACGACCGGCGCTCCGCGTTAATGCGAGTTAGCTATGTTCTCTAAAATAGTAAAACTTGGCTAGCCATGACACGGCCCTCAAGTGGCCGGCGCTCAAGCTGGGACAGTTGGCACGGCCGGAGCCCGGGCGCCGCTTGTCAGAGGGACAACATCACCAGGACGGTGAAGCCTTTCTGTGGATGATAAAGAACGTGTGATAAAAAATAAAAATAAATAATAATTCTCCGCAGGCTGTCGGCCATCTCTGCGTCTAGTAGCGCCGCTCCGATTCAACAACAGCTCGTTCCAGTTATCTCGGCCCCGGGGGGGGGGGCTCCGTGCCAAGCCATTCCAGTAGCTGTTTTTCAGTTGGGACCCCGGGCGCAGCACAGAACAGAAGTGGAAGCCCACGGCGGCAGCTGTCACCCCCTCCACCACCCCCGCCCCGAACTGGGGGGCCCCCCTGGTTCTCACCGGGGGGGGGGGGGGGGGGGGTGACGGAGGCGCGCGGATCGTCACTTGTTAAAAAGACCCTGATTGCCGAACGCTTCGCCCATCAATGGCGGCCAGCTTGTGTGTGTGTGTGTGTGGCGTGTTTGTGTGCGCAGCGCGCTTCTCTTCGGAGAGATTGATAGCATCTGGTCCATGTAGGAGCTGTTCGTCTGGAGGTGGCTTATTGTGTGGTCTGGCGGCGCCTGCCTCTTCCTGACTTGATTCTCTCTCTCTCTCTCTCTCTCTCCCTGTCTTTTCTCACTCGGGTCGTCTCTCGCTCTCCCTTTCGTTCTTTTGTTCAAAGACCCACCGCGCGTCCCGAGTCCCTTCCTTTCAAAAGAAGGGAAGCAAAAAGCGAAAAATGGAAGCTAATGATTGAAGTTCCATTGCGTAAACTTGCGGCGGCAGTGTGGAATAACAAGAGGCCGGCCGGCGGTTTCATGCGCTTGTGCATGCGATTGAAAGCATCATCTTATAGCAACTGTCTGGCCAGGCACGGGGGGAAGGAATATTGCATTAGTTCTAGTTCATTGTCGGCGATCAGCCGTTATTAAATTGTTTATTCTCATGCTGGCGTATCACTTTTTCAATATCCAATATCCCCTTGGAGCGGAGACGTGTTTACTTGAAGACAGCGAGGGGGGAAAAATCGTGGGAGCAACACAGCGGCTCCAGAAGGACCATTACGTGTGTGTGTGTGTGTGTGTGTGCGTGTGTGTGTCTCCCCACCGGTACGCGTCCATACGCTCGCTGACAGTTCCAGTACTTTAACAAGAGACCCACCAAGAGAGGCGATATTAAAGTCCAGGCGGGCCACCAAGGGGACGAGTGTGTCACTAATCGATGTAGCAGGAGCTGTCCTGTCAGCGGAAAGAGAAAAAAAGAAAAGAAAAAAAAAAGATTTTTGACTCAAAAGTGCCTATCTCATTTTTTAAAATATTTCATATGTTCCCGGTGACGGTCCCGATCCCCTCTCCGATCCCCTCTCCGATCCCCTCTCCCCCCCGCTCCGCTAATGGGAACAGATGATGATGATGATGATGATGCGTTTGGCAGCCCGACCCCGGGGCCGTGACGCGTGCCCCTTCATCATCATCATAATCACCGAGTGGAACGACGCAAGCCTCTCTCTCTCTCTCTCTCTCTCTCTCTCTCTCTCTCTCTCTCTCATGTCTAATCAGGGTCAAATAAAAACGGTAACCGAATCGCGTTAAATGGCGTTCTTTCCTAATCCTCCGCCCTGTTTACGGCACCCGAAGCTTTGGCACCGCAGGGAGTCGTCTCGGCACACGTGAAGGACTGCTCGCCGTGGACCCGACGCAAAGCGCCCACTAGCGTAAAACGGCTAATTCAACCAGGCTAATTAAGAGCGGTTTTCCATCCCGAGGGATCCATTACACTTCAAGTTCTTTGGGGATGGGTTTCTTTGTCTGACGTCCGTCCAAAAGTTTGGTGTGTGTGTGTGTGTGTGTGCGCGCGTGTGTGTGTGTGTGCGTGCATGCGTTGCGTGTGTGCGTGTGTTAGAGAGGCTCTTGGGGCCCCTAGTGCTTCCTAAATGCTTCCCCAGGTCCCCTTACTGCCCTGGAGGAGACACCGTGACAGACGTGGTGGAAAAACATCTCCTTCCTATGCCTCGCAGGATGTGTTCAAAGCTGCGATGATGATGATTAAGATGATGGAGTTCTGGAGACATTAAAATCCCACCTGGCTCGGATAGCTATGTGTATGTGATGGCTATCCCCTTTTGTGTGTGTGTGTGTGTGTGTGTGTGTGTGTGTGTGTGTGTGTGTGTGTGTGTGTGTGTGTGTGTGTGTGTGAGAGCGAGCGAGCGAGACCTCACACTTAAATACATTAATGCATATACTGTACACATAGGTATATGTGTGGAAATGTGTGCATGTCAAACGTGTGAACATACAGTACCTCGTGTCCCGCTTGTGGACAGAACACGCCCGTGAGACGCTGTGCCTACCATTTGGCGTGTGCGTGTGCATGTGTTTTGCGTGTGGTGTCCTCCTGGCGGCCGGCGAGGCTTCCGGTCAGCGGCCGGCGCTGTGCGTCCCCACAGAGCCCCATCCCCGTCAGCCCTCAGCGCCTCCCCGGGCGACGGCAGAGGGGGGGGGGGGGGGGGGGGTTCTGGCGTGGCTGCGGCCCGGTTCAGCGGGAGGATAGAACCCGCTTGACACCAGACCGTCGGCATCCAAAAATAAATTTAAAAAAAACGCGGAACGGCAGCCCGCAAAGCCCAGCAGGCAGCCCCGTCACTCAGTCATCCCGTCTCGTCGCTCGCACACCAGCGAGATCCGTTTCAGCCTGAGAGCGGCCGGGTATGCAAATGTCCAACAGCCCGAACACCCCCCCCCCACCCCCTCTCCCCCCTCTCTGTTGCCACTCGGGTTATGTGATCCCCGGTTTGTTTGCTCGTTCCGTACGACTGCGGTGCGCGCTACGGCCAGAATCCGCGCCGCCCGCCAATCACGGCTTCAGGTTCGGGCGTCTGTGTTCCAGTGCGCAGGCGACTACTTGATTCAATGATTCTTCCCGGTGAGGCATGATTCACTTTGGGAAGAATGCGTGTCTGGAGCCTTCGGTCGGACCTTTGATCCACCTTGGTGATCCCCCACTTCTTTCTGTTTACTGTTTCTGTTTTGGTTTTTTTTGTTGGGGTGTGTGTGTGTGTGTTGCTAATCCTCTGTGTGCGTGCACACACGTAAAGCGTGTTTTTGTTTTCGGGTCTATCTGAAGAGAGGCCTGTAATAGAGTCATTAGCTGCGGTTTTGGGGGGGGGTAGCTGGGTTCCAGTCCCGGCAGACGCCAGCTCCCCTCATGTTCCTCATCAATGCACATGGTGGCTGTGGGCCACTCATCACATCACATGCACTCTCCCACGGTGGCTTCAGACTACGGCAGCAACACGTGCAACAGCTCAGAAGACGCCCGTGTTGAGTCCATGATTGCTTTTAGATAACAGCCTCACATGGAATGCTTTCATCTAATTAATTGGCGTGGAGGGGGGGGGGGGGGGGGGGGGAGCGATAGAAAGTATGCAAAGTTGCTTTGATTTCTTGGAGCTATTTTATGAACGCCTGTGTCACGAGGGGCCTGTGTGGTTGTGTTTGTGTATGTGTGCGTGTTTTAGGTTCGTTATCTGCAGGGTTCTGTGACTGACAGATGCATGGCTCACCCCCCCCCCCCCCCCCCCCGGCGCCCCATCTCCCTTTCAGCAATCAAACCCGAGAACAATAACTCCAGCGCACCATAAAGAAAACAGGAAATCTTTGTTGTTCTTTCCTTACTCCCAAATTCCCTTTTGATATCCTGGGAGCCCTGCGATGACTTGTGAATCAAGGAGAGAGAGAGAGACAGAGACAGAGATATGAGAGACGATGAGAAATGTGCAAAACCTGAACACGCCCACAGCAGTGCATGCGTCGAGCGAGTCTTGAACTCTGCCACCACGCCGCTTCCGCCGTCCTCTGGTTCTCCTTTGCGCCGCCCGCGTTGCTTTAATCAACCGGCAGCCCGTCGTCATCGCCGAGCGCTGGCCTCGGCTCCCCTGGCGACCGGGGCCATGTGGAAAGTGTGTGTCATCCATCTCGACGCGCCGCTGGTTCTGATTAGCCGGGGCCCGGGACTCCGGAGCTGCCATTCCTGGAGTCTCCAGCGCCGCCGTTAGCCACGGTTCGGCGGGCCTCAATTCCACGCTCATCGCTCTCGCACATCCCCTCCCCTCCCCTCCCCCCCCCCCCCGTTGCCGTCATGCTCCGGTTCCGGGCAGCTGAACGCTGGCTGGCCGCTGGAGACGGCTCGGTTTGGAAACCCGCTAAGAGATGATTTCCTCGGTTTTGTAATGAGATAATTCACCAACCCCCACCCGGTCCAGCTGAGGAGCTTTTTTCTGTTGACATGACAACGCAGTGCGCCGGGGTACCAAGTTCTCCCCCGCAGTAACGACAGTCAACGGTTGGTTCCACCAGAGGCTCGTGTAGGGAGGCGAGGCGGTCTGTGGGATGGTTGACTCCCCGCGGTAATGTCTGCAGCGTATCTCCATCCTTGAGAGGGACGTCTAACCCCTACTCGCCTGCCACCCCGACCCCAGCAATCCATTGACGTTCATCCCTAAGTATACGGAATACAGCAGTTGCTAAGCAGCCCAATATTATGACTAGATGGCATCTTCTTCCACGGGAGTCAAGAGCAGGTTGGGGGAATACAAAGCTCACAAATTCCGTATGAACTCTGCCTCGTGCATCTGTGACGGACTCAAAACACGTGATTGTCTAATCACAGTTGAGTCAATACAGGGCTTCTGTGGCCTTGGGAACACCACGGCCCGGGTGGTGAAAGTCCTTAAGAGTACAATACACAGACATGGGGTGGGGTTCGAGGGGGAGGGTGGTGGCAAAGAAGAAAGGGGATATTAAGCAGAAGCAGAGGGGCATCACCAAAGCAAAACAACCACAACACTGCAGCTGGGCTTTTATTTTGAAATCCAAGGCAGCGGCCAATGAGAAGTTGGGAGTAGGGTCCACTCTGATCCTCTTACATGTGGTGCTGTGACGGTCTGGCCAATATCATGGCCCATAAACACCAGAGAATGCTGCCACCCGTTGTCTAACACACGCACACGCCCTGCAATTCGCTGATATTCTTTTGACCGAGAAAAAATAGGCCTTCACTTTCTCCTTCGCATTGTCCTGTCCCCCTGCCGAGGGAATGTGTGCACGTTGATTGAACTAACCGAGGGATAATGCTGAAATCATTACCATTGCCTCTGTTTGTAATTTTCTCATCGGGTGACAAATGTGATTATGTGAGATCCAAGGCCTGGCATGTCATGTTTATTCTGAGCTGTCACTTCGGGGCCCAACAGTTTCTGTCTCTCTTACATCACTCGGGTTGCTTCATCCAGCTCATCTTTCAAGGTGCTGTTTGTTTACTCATTGTTTTGGGGCGCTTTTCTCATTTCTTTCAAATTCAATCAAGTGTCTCTCATCCTGACTGTGTACTTGTTCTGCCCTCTGGGTTTTATTTTGACTCACCTGTTTGCAGCTCAACTCACCGTTGAGAAGCGAATCGGTCAATTGATCAGACTGCCCCCCCCCCTGCCTCTCCCCTTCCCCCTCTCTGTCCCATTCCCTCTCTTTCCCCTTCCTCCTCTCTGTCCCCTTCCCCCTCTCTGTCCCCTTCCCTCTCTCTGTCCCCTTCCCTCTCTCTCTCCCCTTCCCCCTCTCTCTCCCCTTCCCCCTCTCTGTCCCCTTCCCTCTCTCTGTCCCCTTCCCCCTCTCTGTCCCCTTCCCCCTCTCTGTCCCCTTCCCTCTCTCTCTCCCCTTCCCCCTCTCTCTCCCCTTCCCCCTCTCTGTCCCCTTCCCCCTCTCTGTCCCCTTCCCCCTCCCTGTCTCTCCAGCAGGAGGCTGGGTTCTCTGAAGGGTCGGTGAGGCGACTGGCAGAGCTGACCCACGCCTTGATGCACGACCGCAACGCCGTCCTGGCCGGGCAGATGCTGCGCGCCTGAACCCGGGGAGCCCGCGTGGAACCGACCGTCGTGGCTTGGCTCCCGTCCGCCATGTCGAGATGGGGTCATGTTAGACCCAGAGATAACCTAAAGGGAACCTTTGAGGGGGGAAATACAGCATTGTGCGTTGTTTGGGACACACTTGTTGTGTTCAGCTTCATGCACATGTTGATGGCTTGACACACGGTTTCCATTCAGGCTCTTCAGAACATCTTTCTCTCATTTTGAACAGCGCATGGACATGGAGTCTGTTTTTTGTATTAAGATGTACAAACAGAGTTGAGAGGAAGTGTGTCAAACGTACTCCGTCTTAATGGGCATTGTGTTGACACAAATGTACATATTTATTCCTCAACACTGGACTAAGCTGTGTATTTGGCCAAACTGATATGCTAACATTGTGAATAAATAATACATTAAATAAAATGCTATTTGGTAAAATTCTGTCTGTTGTTATTATTTAGTGATTTGCATGCATAACGTTTACACATGAAGCAGGTAACCTACTATTCAGAACCACTCTATATAGCGTTGACACAGAACACTTGATGGGATAATT